>VZTX01024739.1:218912-553907 GCA_013400915.1 Pardalotus punctatus
AAAGAAAAAATTAAGAATTTGGAAAAAAAAAAAAAAAGATGACTACTTGGCCTACTTGTTATCTTTTTCTTTTTTTTTAATTTGCCTTTTTACTGCTCTGAAATTAATCCACTGTAGAGTATTATCTGTCAGGAAATTAACTATTTGTATTGAAAGAAGCTCATTAAGTGAATTTAGAAAATTATTAATATCCTGGATGACTATGTTGGGCAGTTTCACAATTTGAGACCTATCTTTGTAGAATCCAGACCCAAAATGTAACTATGCTAACTCTGTACTTTAATTTTAATGAATTATAATCAGATGGTTTTTGTGGTTTATGTTGTTGGATTTTACATTTTTGTATTTTCTTGTCAGTTGGGTGTTTTGGCTTATGTAACTTTGATTGGATCATTGAAGTTACAACCTTTCTAATGGGTCATGTTACCAGAGTTTGTTTCTGCTGCATTATTAGTGTTTTACATGTTTCAATTTTATTCAGACAAAATGGATAATTTTATGAGACTACTTCAGCTATAAGCCCATTTGTTTATTTTGGGGAAAAAATATAAAATGACACATTAAACATAAGTACCATATAACCTAAAGAGATTGTGTTGCTGTAGCATGGCAATATGTTTTCTCCAATGTATTTTGTGTTCGTTGTATCCAGAATAAGCGCTTGTTTAATTCAGTTGTTATTCTGTTCTATGTGTGTGTGTTTCTGCCATCCCAGTTCCAGTTTACTGCAGGTGAGAATTTTTGCATAGAAGATGCCTTCAGGCTGCAGAAAAAGGCTTGTAACCACAACATTGGGAATGAGTTTCCTGTAAAACTGTGCAAACTCTGCCTTTAGGGAAGAACTATTGCTAGCTCCTGGAGTCGTGGTGCTCAGATGTCTCGCTTGACCTAGTGAGAGGGTCTCTGGGAAGGTGCTTTATATTCCTTCTCTCCATTAAGACAATGCAAGTTTTTTATTGCCTCATCTTTAAAAAATGATACAACGCCCAGCCCCGCTTCTAATCCAAAATTGTTAGCCTGAATGTTAATGAACAACTTGCCTTTTTAAAAAATAGGCAAACAAATAGTTTAAGACTGATTTTTTTTTTTTTTTTTTTTTTTTTTTTTTTTTTGTTCTGTTTTGGTTTTTTTTTCCCTTGGGAACTTCNTTTTAGTCCAGTCTTGGTTTCTTATTCACATGAGCATTTCCGTTTTACAGATATGTTGTCATTTATTCAACTGCGCATCCTCGGTACTGGTTTTTTTTTTTTTTTGGTCATCCTCTCACACAGGTAACCGTATTGAAATTCTTGTCAAATGCTTTGCATTAAGCCATCCTGGCTTTGTGCTAAGTAAACTTTCACACCGTGAGTGGGTAGGAGTTGGGAGCATATATCAGGAGTGAAAATTGCTCCTCGCTTGCCCTTCTATTTTTTCTTAGACACCCGCTACTGGACATTGTCAAAGGCAGGATGATGGTGTATATATGCAGTGTCTAAATTCTTAGTGGTCAGTGTAAGAAGAGATATTTCTGATTGATAGTGTAGGTAAGAGAATAGCAGAGCATTGGTGACAAGGAGTGGCAAGGAAAAAACATTTGCAGCTTTCAGGCTTGTCTGCATCTGGCCACAGCAGGACACAACAAAAGTCCTTTAGTTCACATCTCTTGACAATAGTAAAGTGGGATAAAACTGAACCTGTTCATCATGCTGCAGGTGGTGGAATGGTCTTTTCCCCCTTTTTCTTTCTTTTTCAGTTCCTAGAATATGGGCAAGATTGTTTTCCTTGCAATGCATTAATATTTCACCTCTGTTCATTCTGTGCTAAGGACTGACACAACATGTGGCCTCTTCACATCTGCCTCATGGCGCTTCCCCCTCGAGAAGCTACGTGTGACCTTTGCAGACATTGTTCTGCACTGTGAAACTTTATTATTCCATTCTTTCCGGTGGAATATATGTGCAGCTCATACTGCAGGCTAGCTGCGTAATATACAATTAAAAAGAAAATAATATCCATGACTGTTTCAGATGCACATGGTGTGCCAAAATGAGAAACTATACCACAAGCTCTCTGTCTGCAGTTACATATCCTCTTCCTTGGGGCAACAGGGGAATCAGTGAGTGAGAGGGTCAGTGTCACCAAGCCTTCAAAGCTCCTGATTCCAGGAAGAGTGTCACCACAGGCAGGCTTCGGTTCTCAGACCCAGGCTCTGCTACATGTGTTCCCTTAAAGCTGAACTCTGGTGTCCTGCCATCCTTCACTGGCTTTGTGCCCTTGTGTTACACTCTTCCTTCTCTAGTTTGTGTGTTGTAGCGCAATCAAAGGTGTAGGATTCTTATTAATTGGCAGCCGCTGAGCATTAAAAGTTAATTTAAAAGCCCGCTGGATTTCAATGTGGAGAGTGTTCCTTTTATTACGTTGTTCATTATTTTAAATGTATAATTTACATAGGTTATTGCTTAATTTCACTTAATTTTTTGTAACGAGGTATTGAATGGAAGATTTACAGGATTTATGAGAGTACAAAGGAAGGTTTATTAGATGGACATTTTTAAAGTTAAGGTTATGAATAGCTTGTTTTTATTTTGGTTATTTTTCTTTAAATAATGGATCCCAGTGTTTTGTATATTTCTTTCTACACTGGATCTTTGGAGTTTTTAGGGTTTTTTGTTTCTTTCAGTGTTTTGGGTTTTTCTTCTCCCAATATTTCATGTTCTAAGACTGTAGCAAATACTTTGGAAATCCTGGAGTAGTCGTGTCTTTATCAGAAAAAACTTCTCCTTTGACCCTGTACCACCTTTATTATGGTCATGGCTTATGTCTTCTTTTTTAAACTGAATATGCTTTTAGTTAACCATGGCTTATCCTTTGTTATATCTCCCTCCATTCTAAGGCAATTTTTCCTTTACCTGACCCTGACCTGGGTTTACTCCTCCTTTACCACTCACTTTCCTTTCTCCTCCTTTATCAAGTATGTTGCCTAGTTGCTTGTTTGGAGCCCTTTGTGTACTTCCTTTGTGTATTCCTCTTGATACGCTTCCTTTTCTCTCAACCTCTTATTGTATGGAGGATTTGGTAATTCTAATATTTTTTGTCTCAGTGGACAGGGAGGAAAAAGCCCCAACCAAATATGCATGATTTCCAAAATACTCAGAGGATGTGCCCTGCCCTCCAGAAAAATTTACATCTCTAATTCATGTAATTTGGATCATCTCATAACTTTTACTATTTATGTTGCTTTTGCCCTAGACAGTTCATAGATAAATAGAATTGTTCAACTTGGAGCAGACATCCAGAGGTCAACTAGTCCTGCCTGCCTCCTGCTTCAAGCAGGGTTAAAACTGAATTCAGACCAGTTTTGCAGTCTCCGTGACAGCTAGAGAGAGCTAGTACAGCCATCCCGTGTATAAGTTGTTCTACCAGCATCCAAGTATGGAAAGAGGTATAATAATTCATGCTCAGCAGATTCCTGTCATGCTGTCCATCCTGGTGATGACAAAGGAGAGCACAGTGAGAGAGCATAGGAGAGCCTAGCTGCCTTGGTTACTATAGCTGGGGGTAGGTGAAGTTAATTCCATATTTTTCCACAGTGAGCTCTGAAGTAATGAAAAGGAAAAAAAGTGTGAATAAGAGAAAAACCTGATGTAATTACTGAAAATGGACAAAAGTATGTTCTGCTCGGGTCCCAGCTTTGATCCTTCTTTCATGCTTATTTAAAAGAATCAGTCAGGTCAATCTTTATCTGTCAGAGACCATCCTGTTAGTTTCCCGTTTTGCTAGTTCAGATCTGTTCTGACAATTTAGAAACCTAGTCAGGTCTATGCTGGTGGCTGACTGGAGATACTGCTATGCATAGCCTTATGTATCTGAAGATTTTGATTAACCTTCCAGAAAAATGAATCAGTAGTTACGGCAGCCTCCTATTTTTGTGTCCTTCCCAAGTCCCTCGTTCATCTGCTACGCTCAGTTATTTTTTCTTGCCTTAAATCTCTGTGCTAAAATCAAGACTATTTCTTTATATTTAACTGCTGCTTAAAGAAAACAAGATCTGATTTGAGTGCAGAAATAGAAATGAGAACAAATAATTCACGATGGTCTTCTTTAACTTCTGAGTACAAATCTCTTGGCAGTAAATATTTTAATAAAGTGAATGTGTTATTTAGACTAGTGGTTTCTAACAGTGTCTGCCATTGTATTGGTGACAATGTGTTGTGGAGTTACTTGAGCTAGATTTGATAACAATTTGGATATAGGATGTGAAGCAGAACTGGTGTAGTTTTCAATACCTGCCTGAGAAGCTGGCTGAGAATTCTTCAGTCATCCAAAATGAATGAAACAATGACATCACCTGTGAGGATGTAATTTATTTTCTTGTTCTCATCCTTTCCAACAAATATCAGAAAGTAATTAGTTGTGTTTAATAATGAATTATGAACACCATCACTATTCCTGTATTGAGTCTCCTAAACTTTCCAAATGAGGAAGTTACAAAGGAGAAAAATTTTACTTCTGAAAGGCAAAGCAGGTTCTGCAACATTTTAATTTCAAGGGAGTGAGGTCAGGATTTGTTGTTGTTTGTTGGAAGTAATTGTTACTCCCTCTAGCTGCTGTTTTCTAACTGTCAATATTTTTTGTTTGCATTTCAAGAAAGCGTGAAAATTTTAGGTGAATTGCATGTGAAAACTTTCAAGAGAAAGTATATTGTTTTCAGTGGATTTATTAAAAACAGGGAGAGTTTTATGCTGTGAAGTCCAGAAAATAATCTTCACGATTGAGAGAGTATTGCTGCATACCATCTTAAATATTAAACTAGCTTTCCATTAAGGTGAAGTAAACATAAGATCACTTTGCCTGAAAATATATGGTTTTGGAAAAATGGCCTTTGGTCCAAGTGTCAGGGAAGCCAATGTACCATAAATCCAAAACTGATCCTAAAAATTTTTACACATCCTTGTAAATTTGTATTAATTGATTTTTATACTCTATTTATTTAAATGGAACTGTCAACAGGCATTTTGAAATGTATCAAGTTAGTTGGTGGGGGTTTTTGTACCAGAATGCATTATTCTGATAGCCTTTGTTCTATTGCAATCTTTGTTTTTACTTCATATGAACTACCTTCCACTACTTTGTAGTGTACTTGGTTTGTAAAAAAATGTCTTCCAGCAAGAGCGCATGATTGTTGAATGATGTTGTAAATGAAAAGCCCAAATACATTCTGTTTTCTAGACCAATGCTGAGCTTCACTATCAGCCCAGATTCTGTTAGGATGCTCTTATATTTTGGGTTTATAACATATTTGTGTGTTTAACCTTCTCAATGCATAGGCTTCACTTGTGGAGTTTTATGTATGATCAGACTAGTTGAGAGGAAGACGCATACAGGGAAGCCCTTAATGGAAGCTAACTGCTTCTGTGGGCCCAATTAAGACTATCCAACTGTGAAACAGAGTCCCCTGAGTAACAGCACTGTCTGCTTGCCTGGCTTTTCTGAGGTGGGGGGAAGGAGGCCTGGAATAAGAGAATATCCAGTGCAGCTCTGGGGAAAAAAAAATTTAAGAGTTTTCTTAGAGGGAAAAAAAAACCAAAACAAGCAAACAAAAAACCAAAAAACAACCCAACAAAAAAACCCCACAAACAAAGAAAAACTGGAAAAAGAGCAGCCCTCAAACTTTTGGTAATGCAGTATTGATAAAGGTTGAGGTCAGCTTTATGTATGCACTGCATTCTAGACTTGACACTGTAGTAGCTGTGCCTGAGATCTGGATGCGTTGTTGGTCCAAAATCAATCTTGTTGCTCCTCAGAAGGGAATGAGAGATAATAAGTACTATTCACCTGATTGCCTTCCTGTTCTGAGACAGCTGGTGACGCTTGTCTTCCTGATAACCAGGAGTTTCAGATCTAAGGCAGGGATAAAGAAAAGCTGGGAGCTTGCTGAATCTAAATTTGACAGTCGATGGCTGTGTAGAGGGTCAGGAGGGATAGAATCTGTGACACGTATAAGAAAGGAACAAAATTTATCTGCTCTGGTTGCAATGATTAGATGTCTCTTTGTCTGGCTTTCTTGCAGTGGATGATTGATTGTACCCGCCAGCTGGCTAATATCATAATTAACAAAGTTGCTACCATGTCTGAGAAGTTTAATCGAAAAAATTGCTGGCAGTATGATGCCATTGTCACAGAGATCACAAGCGCAGCAGTGTTGACTTTTGTACTGGTGGAGACGCAGGACTATGGAGATGTGCTGAAAAGTCGTTCGCTGGGATAACTAAAGGTATGTTTCTTTCCCTGTATATTTCTGCACTGTTAGCTCTTTAGAAAAATGAAGTACATGATCCTTTGATGATGCCTTTCATTTCAGAGTGCCACGTGAAGCTATTCTGTGGTATTTTAAAGCAGTTGCAATACCAATCTAGAATATGTTTTATCAATGCATCAAAAGGTGAATAATCAAAACTGTAGTTCAGTGATACTCACCCTTTCTAAGCAGTCTTCGATGTCTTGCCAGATGCTTTTTGCAAAAAATATCGATGCGGTTGTTTCATAGCTAATTTCCTCAGCTGGAAGGACTACAAATGCTGTTGACAGTCTATGTTCTAGGAACTCGTAGTTTAGCTTGGTTTTATGTTTTACAGTATTTCTTTTCATACATTACTTCAAGTTACATTCTAACTTGAAAGGCATTGAAAAAAAACAAAACAGGGAAAAACCTGTGTTCTTGCATCCGTAACTCAGTATTCGAATGTCTTGCTAAAATGCTCTCTTGTAGATGTATATTTGTGTCTGTGTGTTTGTGTGTGTGAAAGGAGAGGAGCATCGATGCTGTTGGCTGGGAATTCACAGCACCTTTGTAAAATATTGCCTGAGAATCTCATTTACTCCTTTTGTATGTTTACCTAGTTTTCCAAGTTAAACATTTTTCCACTGAGCTCTTTTTCTCTGCAATTGTATTTTAACGTGTGTGTGTGTGTGTGCACTGTGTGGTGGCTCAGTTATGCTCTGGAGTGTGTTGAAAATGCCAGCCTGACATATTGCTAATGAGTGTGCATATTGACAGTGACGGGGGCGTGTGTCTGTCTGTGTGCCATATATTAAAACAAAAAGAGGAGAGAGACGGAGACAGAGAGAGACAGAGACAGAGAAGGAAATATTGGGATGGGAAAGAACAGTTTATTTACATTACGGTATGTCAAAATGTTATTATGGCTAAAAAATCCATTTTAAACAGACATGAGATTTCTTCCTCCCAGGAGCTAATATGGCCATGGTATGGGGGGGAAGGGAGACCCATGCATTTTGGTGGTATTAGTATTTTTCTGCCCCAGAAATTTTGACTTTTTGGTACCAGTTTCTGAAATTTGGGAAATGATTTGTTTGCATTGTGTTTCGGTTCTGTAATGAGCTCTCCCTGAGTTTTCTGTTGCTTTTCTCTGTGTCTTTTACAGGTAAAATAGTTCTGAGCACTCAGATGGAATTGTTACAGTAGACTTTTGAAGGAATGTATTGTTGAGTAGCTAGCATAGCTGATATTTCTCTAAAACTAACATATTTGGGGGGATGTACTCTTTTGCATTTGACAATTTTCTGTTTAGAGTTAAATAATTTTCTTGTTTTGGGCTGATATTATTGCAGTAGTAATTTTAAACTAATCCTGATGTGAAATTTTCAGAGAGATTTTGCAGTTCTCAGTCAATTTAATAGCAGATAAATTGTTCTTAATTGGTAGATCAAATTGAAAGGACCAACTACCTTTTTTAATTACTTCTTTATTTTTTAATGGGTTATACCCCAAAAGAGACTTCTGTTTTGTGAGGAAATACTTCTTTGCAGGCCAGAAACATATTCCTATCATTAATATTATTATTCCTATCCTCGGTAATGGATTTTAGGTTTTAACTTATCCTTGTAAATCTATTGCTTTTCAAGAGCTGCTAAGCAACATTAAAAATCTATATTTTGTTTTGAATAGAAAATGCTGTGAACAGTGACAAAATAGATTAGTATTGTGATTGCAGACAATAGGGAAGATTAAGTTACTAAAACAGTATATTGTTGTTCTAAACTAAAGCCTGTAATATTTTCTGTAATTGAGACTTCGTGCATTGTTAAAACTCGGTTGGAGTATCAAACGGTTGTGAGGATTAGAGCAGATAACTAAAGCAATGTCACAGTAGATGTGGCTGGTTTTTAACAGGATTATCTTCTGAGATGTGTAGAAATGAGCTCTTGTGATAGTTTTGGAAGAATTAATAATTTTAGTAAAATGTTAATGGCAAATGTGCTAATGTAAAGAATTAGAAGATTAGTGATGCATCTTTTTGCATGGAAATAAGAATGTAATAAATGTCCTGCAGGTGACTGAAGCTACTGCAATTTTATTGGAGATTAAAGTTTGATTGACCTTTGCTGACGTGATTAACCCTTCTGAAATTAAAAGCCAGTAGTAAATTATTCTGTCCAATTTAAATGCAAACACGAACGATACAGCGTACTGTTCTAAGTGTAAGAGAGAAAAACCGTTTTAATTTTCGTTTTGCACTCAGTGAGATGTGATTGCAGACAGCGCGGCTGGGCTGTGGTGGAGCCGGCCAGTGGCAACCTGCCTTTGCTCTGCTCCTTCCCGCCGGAGCAGCCGTGCCACGGGGATGCTGGACTTGGGAGCAGCTGCCCGCAATGAACCTTCCCCTGCAGGAATGTCGGCAGCAGTGCCTGGAAGCACCTCAGGGAGGTAAGCAGTGGAAATCCCTGTGGATATGCTTTACCTGCTCGTGGAGCCTCGAGCCAGCAGTGCCGGGGCAGCGGAGCAGGTGAGGCTCCTGCCCAGCCTTGCGGAGCGGGGCTGCTCACCTGGGCGAGCCAGCGCGGAGTTAGAAATAAAGCTGCACGTGTGTTGTTCTTTGAGTTGTTTGCTTCTTCTCACAATCCTTGAAAGTCAGATGTAGGAGCTTACAGTACTGTACTTTTGGACTCCGGAGCACTTCGTCCAGCGCGGGCTGAGTGCAGCGGTGTGAATTGCTGCGCCGCTTCAGGGCTGTGATTCCCATCCTTCCTACAAGTGTGAACAAGCGGCTCCTTAGGCTGTAGCCAGTACGTCATGCTGGATGGATAGGATCGGGACGTGATATTAGGAGTTGACTAAAGCCTGTGGGATTACTTGCATGTGTAAGTCTTGCAGATGGTTGTTGGAGTTGCTGTGGCTGTGCTACTGAACAGCATTTAAAAATCTAGAAAGTTAACTTCCAACAGATTTTATAATTCTGCTTCACATTACAGTTTGTATGTATGTGTGCAAACTTTATTACTTAATATTAAATTGGAAAGACCTCAGCAATACGCTTGCTGCGTTTTTTATAAATCTTTCATTAAAAGTTGAACACTAAGGAATTTCTCCCAGAGCATCTGCCTGACTTTATTTTTATTTAGCAGACAAATGAACGTCAGGGCAGTCATTTGTTTTATAATGAATTACACTTAACTTTTGCAGAGTAAGAGATCAGGGTGTTGTTATAAAACAGCATAATGTCTAAAAGTCATTCTGGAGGACTATAATGACTCTCTGAGGGCTTAAATTTACACTGAGTAAAGTCATTATAAATGGATTCAGTTCACATACTTTTGTTGCTTTTGTTAGGAAATTATAGGGTTTCTTAAAAGCACCACAATAACGGTGAAGTAGTTTATTTATTTGAGGTTGGTTTAACTTGCATAAACAAGTCCTTCAAGCATTACTGCCTCCTTCCTTCACCTGCCAGTCCAGAGGAGGGAGGCAAGTGAGTCAGGTCTACACCCAGGACTCTTCACAGTCTTTGGCATACACTGTACTGGATTAGACGATGATGGATTTTTTTCTTTTCCTTTTATTTTCTCTTTTTTTTCACTTCCTCTCCTTGAATGCACCTCTCCCTGACCACCTGAGAAGAGATAAAATGGCTCTTTGAAGGCTTTCTCTTGCATGCCAGCAGCAGTAGTGCTGGGAATTGGGCTGAAGGGCAGAAGGGCTGCTACAACTGTTTGGTCTTGAGTGGACTTTCTAACTAGTAAAATTTCCTATTCTTTCATGCAGCTGTAAGGCATTAAAATGATAATGAATGTGCCATCTGCATTCCATATGCAGTTTATCTCCTCACTTTTCATCAAGGAAGATTTCATATTGCATCTGTCAAGGTAGGGAAGTCCAAGGAATTGCAGTTCAGAAATTAAGGACCCTGAGGTAGCAGCTCACTTCTGTCTCGTCTTTTCATTTACACTTTAAACAGCCTTCAGAGAGATGGGTTGCTGCTTCTGGGACACAGTGAAGAAAGTGAGGAATAGATAAAAGCTAAACTTGTGGTGGAGTGACCTAAATGGAACAGCTGGCAAAAGTATAGAGGGGATCCTCCAGGGTACTGAATTATACCTTCAGGCTTGGATTAGTGGGATGTTTAACAAAGAGATCCATTTGCCAAAAGGATCTCTGCCTGATTTTTAATTATGGAACTAGTGCTTCCTTCAACATTTGCAAATTATTTAGCTTTTTCTCCTCATGTAAGGTGTAGAGTACTAATTGTTGGCTTTTGGCTCTTGCTTCTGCTTTTCTCAAACTAAAAATTTTTGCATGCTCTTGAATTAACCATATGAATACCATATGAAGCATTTCAGCAGTTTTTATGCTATGAATAATGAGTGGCATGCTCTATGGAGAAAATAAATCTGAACTTTAAATATTTATTGTTTTGTTTATGTCTTTGCTGGAATGCTCTTGAGTGCTTGGAGTAGGATGAAACTTTTCTTTAAAATGAGGAAAACAGTATTTATAGATTCTTTGTATTCATACATATCCATCATATTTTAATTAACAATAATGAGTATGTAAAATCCAATTTTTTGAATATTTTTTAGTAGAAAGATGCCTCAGTTATTTTCCATTTTACAGCAGAGCAATACAGGAGAGGAAAATAATGGAGCTGTATGTGTCAGAAATATCTATTGTACCAGCCAACTTCCATATATAGCACATTCTTTTTTGAGATAGCCATTATTTCCTTGTCTGTTATCAGCTAATACTATCGTACATTTATTAAATGTCAGCAGAAAAAAACCCTCCAAATTGCATGAAATAATGATACTCCAGCATGATATAAAATTTTCAAATGGGTGGCGCATCAGGAAAATTAATGATGAAGTAATAACGTGCGCTACATCTATATGTGTTCAGTGATGAGATTCTCCTAACTCTGTCTGCTATATTTACTGAGGTAGTCAGGCAGAAGAGACAGGGCAGTGTAGTGAAGAATTTCTGGAAAGTTTTTTGGAATACGGTATCTGACTACTTTAGGCAAAAAAAGTACTAACAGTGTGGTTGGTGGAGGAGTAGGGAGGCCAGGATGTTGTCACCATCCTCACTTCCTACGGACTGTAGCATCTAAAATAAACACTGTTAGTCATTACACCTTCTGCTTTGCTCTTTTGAAAAAGCATTTATCAAGCAGGGTAAGTTTTTCCAGAGGCAGGTCACATAAGATTGTTTTGATGATCTTCACTGGATGTCACTGTTCATAAGGGATTGGCAAGGTGCTCAGTATGTGATATGTCATATAGGTGACTCTTTCTCTCTTGGAACATAAAAAATAGAAAAAAGGTGCAGTTATAACCTTGCTTGCCCCCACCATTGCTCCCAGTGAGAATGGCATCAGGAACTGCACATACTTTTGGGCTGGTGTGATAATTGTTTAGAAATTATCTTGTTCAGCATTCTAACATTACCACCAGTTACTGTGATTGCTTGAAAAGAGAAACTTCAAAATTTTACTCCTGCCACAGGCTTTGTTTTTGTTCTTCACTCTCTTTTCAGTATTCTTTCAATGTGCTACTGAGCCAATAGCTACATGAAAATTGGAGGTTTAAGGCCATTTTAACTGCAGCATTTTAAAAACGTTTTTATAATGGAAGAAACTAAACTTTTCTATACAGAGAAAAGTTTCTGACTAGTGAGATATGAACTGCATTGCATATGACTGCAAAACACACAGCACTTTCGATAACTACATAGGGTTAGACCTTAAAGTTGTAAAGAATTTTTTTCTTTGCAATGATGTTTTTAGCAGAAGCTGTATATTCCATTTTGTAAATCTGCACAAAATGTATTGCACATTTGAGTTAGCCTCAACTCAGGGAGAAGATAAAAAAATAGTAGATGAATTTTAGGCCTCTGTTAAAAATCAGCAATTGCCTAGGTATTTCTTTTCATCATGGAAAATTAGCTGCAAGTTGATAATTGCATTTCTTGTTCATCAGACTGGTGTATCTTTCTGAAGGTGTGCCTAACAAAGAATTGAATTTGAATAACTTGAAGAACTGCATATGAAAACTCTTGGAGTATAATGTTACAATGAACATTCCTTCATTCCATTTCAATGGAAATTCAAGTCTCTTATGAATATACACTTTCTTACACTGCTTAAGTGTTTGGGTTTGTGGTTTATTTTATAGTTTTTGGAGGATTTCAAATTTTGGGTTGGGTGAGAGAAAGGGAAGGAAGGAAAGGATGTGAAACTGTAGGGCAAGGCAGACTGTTTTTGAAGTATTTACTACTTTACATTCTTGAAATGGATGGTGGTAGAAATTTCCAGAAGGGTTTCTTTAAAGTAAACAAAAATGCACCTTCTTTGAAGAAATTAAACTTCTAACTTAAGTGAGGGCTTTCTTCTTAAAATTTTCCTCTCTGAAAGAGAGAGCAAGTTGGACCATCATGTTCAACAGTTCAAAAAGTGCTTGAGGAAACATTAACTTTTAAAATCACTAAAACTTCCATCAGAAATTAATTCACTCTCATGTAGAAACACTGAGGAAAACATTTATACGGAAAAAAATATTGTCAAATTTCTGAAAATACAGACCAATTAGTGAGATTTAATTTAGATATTTGTGACTGCCTATACATCATGTATATGTTAGAGCTGATTTACCATTATATTCTTGCTTTATTTGCAAAAAGAGACTCGTACTTATTGAAATATTACTAAAGAATCTAGCTTTCCCCACAAATTACACATTTTTTGCATAAATGTGCCTAATTACCTGAATTCAGTTTTGATTAGCAGTGTTAATTGATGCAGCTGTGGATGGGCTCTGTTTACCTAAATTACCATGTGCAAACAGCAATACGTTTGAAAGTGAATATGCTAAACTGAAAATACTAATTAGCTAAGACAGATTGTTATTCAAGTCACATCTCAGAGCTTTTTAATGAAAGCCTGAATGTGTCAGGGCTTTATGATATTCAGACAGAAATGTCTATATTACATATGAATTCTAAATTTGATTCAAGGGAACAGATGGGATGTCGACCAGGGTTCTTTGCCATCACTTCCAGTATTAATGTGAATATTTCACTCTACTGGATAAATTTTTGAGTGTGTGTATGTGAGAGAGAAAGGAGTGCATGTGTGCATGTGTGTGTGAGAGAGAGAGAGAGGAGGGAGCCTCTCATTGTGTGCCTTGACAACGCGCCAGCCAGGAACATCCAACTGGTCTATTTTTGACCGACATATTTGCAAATTATAGGCACCCACTTTCCCAGAATGAAGATAAACAAGCTATTCTGTAAATTTAATAAGGCTAGATAGTAAATGTAATAAAACCAAATAACAGAAAGATTAAACAGATCTCATTAACAGAACTTTTGCAACAGCAGAGATTTCTCCTTTTGCAAGAATTAAAAAAAACAACAGTTTTTTATATCAGAAGACAATTGGGCTATGTGTTTCAATTGCTGTGGAAAGGCTTTAAACTGCATTAATCTGTGCAGTGAAATACAAATACAATTTTCTTAATTTTATTTAGAACAGCACAGATTTAGGTATTCCATTAACGCACTTAATCCCTCTTAGTAGTTCAGTTGGATGTAAAAGTGTAAATAAGTTTTAAAGTAGTACAAAAGGATATCTCGAGCATAAGTGTTCTTAATTTAGATCAGCAGCTATACGGCATATGTCCAGTTTTCAATCCATTTATTCTTTTGCTTCAGAGCTTAAATGTTCAGAGGTCAGCTCCCATGTGAAACTCAGTATTTCCATCAGAAGCTTTACCCACAATGTCTTGACAATATGAAAAGCAAGGGTTGTAAGTAATGCGCCTATTTGTACCAAAATAATAATTAGCGTGATAATGTTCTAATTTTCTTATTCGAACAGTTCTGTCATAAATGTGCTCAAGATATTTGTAGTGGTCCTAGTTCAATGTAGGTAGTTATGGTTATAATTATAAAAAGTGTCAGATCTTTTGATCTAAATTGGTTGGAGTCTGTTTTCTTCTGTGTGTTGCAATGAGAGAGAGAACTATTTTGACTCTGTTATTCCACAGTTGTGGTGAATAGAAGTTGTCCAGGTTACTTTAGCTTTGTGAACACAATACCCCTTTTTCAAAAGGCTCAACAGTTCTGCTTTTGTGTAAGTTGACATGCAGAGCTGATGACACTTTCTGCAAGTAATTATCTAAGGTCCTAAACTTTATACCTGACTCCTTTAGTCATGCCCTCTTGTACTCCATTAGCGTAGGCTTTATGGATGGAACATATTCCTAAATAAATTAGTCCCAGGTACCTTCATTGTTCAGCTGACAATTAACTCCAACTGAAGAGGAGAACAGTAGTGGTGAAAGTCAGATTTGGACCACTATGATAAAAAAATTGCTTCATTCCTATTACATTGCTGAATATGAGTGATCCTCTGTAATGAACTGTCTCTTCCATCCAGACATCTGACCTAGGAAAAAGCTTTTATCCCTAATAAATCACATTTGTCGGGAGCTCTGAGTCATAAAATGTTGTATTAGACCATTTAATCTCAAGTACTTCACTACCCAGCTTGACTTCTTTATGCAAGGAGTCAAGAGAAAAAGAAAAAGAGAGAGGGAAACATCAACTTCTGGAAGATGAAAGGGGAAAGGGGGAGACACATAAATCCAAACTAGTTTTAAGATGAAGCTTAAAAAACTCATGAAAATTTGCACCAAGTGATTGCACTCACTAGCAAATTTCTGGAATAAATGATTCACAGACAAGCTCTTTTGGGCAGGTGATGATCTTCAAGTAAACTGGTAAAGGAAAGAAAGAATAGATTAACCCACAGCTTAAAAGAATCTGCCAAGGCCTCTCTTTCCCAAAGAAAATAAAGTAGCAACTTCCACATAAAGGATGAAAGAAAGACACCACCTGATGCAGAAAATCTCCAAAATTTGACCTTTACTCAACCATTGTTTGAGACCAAAATCAGTGCAAAAGAAGTCTGCAGTCTTTGCTTTTGGCCTTTAAAATAGAAGTTCAGGTCAGAATCTTGGTGGCAGCAGTCAGCTGTTACTCAGGGCATTTATATGATACATCTGGAAAAGCTGACTTAGCATTAGCTACAGGTCAGCTACATTTCCATCCAGAAATGTAAAGGTGTGTTTGGTATCTCCTGACACCCACAGCTGCTGTGCCCAAACTGTGCATTCTACAAAATTTATACAAAATTGCTTAGTAAAGAGATGCAATAACATTTCTAAGAATATATCTTTCTTTAGTTCCAAAATTAACTAGTTTATCCATAAATTAACCAAATACCTATAAATAAATACTTATGAGCTCTGCAGTTAACCCTCAGATAAGGACACAAAAAACCATGCAGGAAAAAAAATGAGAGATCATCAAATTCCTATGGAAAATAGATGACTTTTGGTCCACAGCAACTGAAATGTTTTATAGCACGTGTGAAAGCTATGGATGTAAGCACCCTCATAAAAAAATCTGAAGTATCCAGGAGACTCGGTTCTTATGAAATGTACTTAATTTGAACTGCGGACATGAACCAAGGATGAATAAAAGAAAAGGAGACTCCTCCTCCTCGCTCAGGACCACTTTTGCAGATTTTACATCCCCCATCATGTAGTGACATTACATCTCTGGTGAGGGGAAAGCCCATCTAAGAAAGGAAATGATTCCTAGCATTGTTTATATGTATCTTTGATTTGAACTCATCTGTCCTACTCGTCCCTTAACCATTCATGTTGAATTTTCACTTTTATTTTTTCTACAACAGAAGGATCAACCTGTTGCTAATGCAGAAAGGCTCTCTTCATCTCTTTAAATGCTTTTGGGCTTTCATTTTGCAGTCCATGTTACTGTAATTCTTGTCATACAGGGTTGACTTGAAGGAAAGATGAGGCACTGTGTTGTCTTGGTTTCTGCTCTGTGAATGATTTGAGTGACTATGTGAATCCATCCTCTCTGTTCTGATATTTCCAGTGGATTCCAGGTTTTTTTCAGTTGCAAAATCAGAGCAATGTTTCTGGTCCTCCAAGCAAATAAAGTGTCAGTTTTGGCTCTGTGGGCTACCTCTGATTTGTGAAAAAACAAGGAGACTGCTATTGCTGTATTGGGAAATCTTTTGTAGAGCGCGAGTCAAAAAGCATCTTCTGCTTTTATAGATAATTTTTGACATTTTTCATATCTATTCCAAGTTCCAATGCTGAAATTTTGAGATCTGATGTGTTCTGAAGTAGTCTTGTTTTTACAGGTTTACAGGAACACCTTACAGTTCACTTACAGAAAAGAACTTACAGCTCAGTCACTCACTTGAATTTTTTTAAGTCAGTTTTAGTCTAAATCTATTGCACAATTTAATGTTCTCTATTTTTGAAGTTCATTGTATAACATTAAGCAATTAATGATCCCTTCTAAAAAGGGAAGCATATATAACACATTCTTTCTCTTTCACATTCCAGCTCAAAGTATCCATAGGTGTGAAGGGTCCCTGTTTAGAACCACCTTCAGGACCCTGCCAGGAGTGAAGTCCTCTTGTCTCTTGGGTTCTGCGTGTCCCCCTTCTCCAGGCTCCTTTTCTCTTACAGTCCGCTTGCTATTTTTGCACTCACTCCTATTTCTCTTTCTATACTATCACTGTGTCTCACCTCATAATTTACTCTGATCCTCTTCCATCTCTGTCCCTTTCTCCTTGTGCTTGGTGCACAGTTTGTGTAATTTTGATTTTCCTTGTTGATCATATTTCTCTTCTACTTAATGATCTTTAGGCTGACCATGAGTTTTAGTTTGGTGTTTATTACACCGCAATTGCTGTTCCTTTCTAATAGTGTGAGTTACTCTATGCACCTCAAAAAAAGTTCTTTTGCCTTTGAAAGGCAAGCCCAAAGTGTGTTAACCTACTAGGCTACTCTAGACATCTGGGAGTGCTATCACTGATGGTGAATATTTTTTTCTAAGTGTCTTGTGTCAGCATGGATTTCAAAAAGACTTGCAAACTCCTACTTGATCAACTATTTCTGTGCTATCACAGAAGCACACTCACTTTGTACATGAACTTTTCCATATGCTGTTCTCTGCTAGATGCTCTTATGCCTCTTCTGCTCAGATTCAACTTCAACCTACATTTTTTCATTCATTAATTTACTTCATGTCTATATTTTAAGCCACCATATGTATGTCAAAAAGGCAAATGTAATAACTGTTATCTTAAAACTTCCATCAAATCAAGGCTGATAGCTAAAAATTTCTTCTTTTTCACATCATTGGCCATTGTTAAATTAAACTAAATTTCATAAATTTTTCTCTTTTTCAATACAGACTAAATTGTTCCCATTGTATTTCTTTACACTAATTAGAAACAATCTGCTTTTAATCTAAAATTACTTTCAACTCTCTAAAACTGCACAAGATAGTAAGAGAAGGAAAAGCAGACTAGGTCAGTACCGTCTTTTCTGTCACATTAGAGATACTCTCCTTTTTGTGTGGCTGTCCATGTCTGTGCAGAAAAATGCTTGGAAAGTAAGACTCAAGCTATGTAAATAAATTCCTTTCTTAGATAACTCTATTAACTCCCTTGTTAATAACATTAAATAGAGAGTACTTGTCTCCTTTTCATTGCCACATAGTTTTGTTCTTACTACGTCTCCTCAATAGGAGGAGATTATTGATTATTGTGTTCCCTCCATCTCTGCTGTCATCATTGATGATGATGGTGCTGGAACCCTCTCTTCTGGGGGATATTCTGTGTGTTTTTGTGAGTGCGCACGTGTGGGAACCTATGGGGTGCGTACTTTGGGCCAGTTCCTTTTTCAGACAGAACTGCCACGAAATGAATAAAGCCTCAACATAAGACAGTAAGATTTCTTACGCTAGAATGTCTATTAGTGAACTATTTCGGGTTTCAGTTGTCAGCTGTACAAACTAAGAAGTAGAAAAAATCTTATATGGATTTGCATTTAGTTGGATTCCTCCCTGAGTGTGCATGTATGCACTGACTGGCGCCTGTGTGGCAGTTATGAACCAGTCTGTGTGTGGCATTTTTATTTGGCCATAAATATAGTGCATTTCATTTGGGTGAATATCTACTATAAGAGACATGATTCTGGAATAATGGCTTTTCCAAGCTTATAGAGTCTCAGAAGGAAAATTGCAAGACCAGATAAAAATATGCTTAAGTACATTCAGACTTGTAAAAAGGCCCATCTGAAAGTTGCGGTTTGCATAGTATAGCAAGTGTGTTTCTATGTATATCTGGCATACTTACATGTGTGCATGTACAAATGTATAGCCCATCCAAATGGCTGTAAAGATCACACAGAAAATTTGTCAAAACTCTCACCATCTCTCCTTTTTCTTGACAATTCCCCTTTGGGTTGACCTTTTATGGGGAATTTGGAACATTTTCCAACAATTGCCAGGGTCTTTTTCCAAATAGCCTACAAAGAAGATATTTTTCTCTTAGATGAAAATCATTTGTAGGCTTATTAGTCTCCAGAGTAGTATCAGGCTGTGTTTAAATCAGAGACTATTTTTATGTTAATTTTCTCTCTGGGTATGAGAATGGAAATTGTACTTTTGGAAAGAAGGAGGAAGACTTGGCCAAATTCCCAGTGCAACAAAATATTTCTTTCCAAGCACATGAACTCTCAGATGTGTAAAATCAAATCTTGATATTATCATTATCTAGCCTTTTTTTTTTTTTAATTAGATTGTGTAACTTTAAAATGTTTTTGGTTTGATTGTCCTTTTCCTTTTGTACCTATACAATGTGAGTCTGCCTTCAACAATCTCAGTGGGCTCTAAAATGATATGCACAATATTAACTCATTCCTTTCTCATTATAGTATGACAAACTTTGATTCCTTACTTGAACAATGTGTTTCTCTATAAGGTCTCTTTAATCTCTTTAAAAACACTATAGTTTTTAATTCAATAGAAGACTCTTCAGGGCAACAGGTATATCCACTCTAGCTTGTACAGTACAAAGTAAAATGACTTCTTGGTCCTGACCATTCACAATGGGCTTTGTTTGCAATATATTATGCATTTATATATATTTATATACACATATTATGTCATTGGAAGGTTGGTTTCACTTGACAAAAAAGGGAATTCAGCAAAAAGGGCATGTTTACTGCCTTCTAGCTTTCATGTCGCTGCAGACAGGTCAGTGCTCAGTCAGGACAGAAAACCAAAAGCAGTCCTCCAAAACTCTGTTAAAGAAATGATTGAATCCCTAAATTAATGGTAGATGTTAAAGAAAATCTAGCCTTGAAAGGAGGTTTTATTACCACAGCTACTTGGTGTAAATTATTTTAGAGCTTAATTTTTGGAGTAGAACCCAGAGTGAAATATGAAACCTTAAAAAAAAGGCATTCATCTATTAGGAATACAAAATTTGAGAAAGAAGCCTGTGGTGTCTCTATTGCGTTATAGAAACACTAACTTCCTCGATGATATGACAAACAGCATGAGGAGAACCTTGGCTGCATCTCCATTATACTTTTGTAGGACAGCCAAGCAGTTTATTCACCTATATGTTCTGGGTCCCCAAACCAGTTCAAATAACAAGAAAAAATGGTACAAAAATTGACATTCAGTTCTATTAAATAATTATTTATAGTGAGTACAGCTTGGAGAGGATTCAACAATGCACTAAATAAAGATGGTTTTTGACTGTTGATTTGAATTTTACTCTTGAAAAATGGTGAAAGGCTTAAAGTTCAATGTGCAATGCTCAAATCATTAAGGACTGTGTTTCAGAGAATGCTTTTAAAACAATTGCTGATTGGAAATATATATTCACTTTTCATCTTAGAAAGACGGAAGAATGCAAGTGATAGCAACTGCTGATTATTCACGTTTATAATTTCATTCTCCATGTGATCAACCAACACTGAATTGTTAGCTGAAATACTGAGAAGCAAAATCAGTTATAAATTCCTCCTGTACCTATGTATATTTTTTGAGATCACTTCAATATAACTTTAATAACAAGAAAGGATTTTCTCTTTCTTTCTTCCCAGTAAATATACATAAAATATTATCTCTTTCTGCTGCAGTACATATAGTATTTTAATTGCATTTGATTGTTCTCAAACCTAATTTGTTCCATGTTAAGTCTAACAATATTAGAGCTGGGAGCTGAATCAGTGTTCGCATGAGAGAATTTGGCAAAATGTGCTATTATGCATAGTAAATCCAAATGTGGGATTTTTTTTCCTATGTCTTTAAGAATGTCTAATTTATTTTAAGAATGAGTTGCCATTCAAGGCATTACATCTAGTAAGTGCATTGCAGCCTTTTTTGAGAGCGCTGTTTTCCTTCTGTATAGCAAAAAATGACAGGTTCAAATTTCACACATCACAGAGTGGCTTTTAAGAAAAAGCAAATGTTTACTAAGTGATTAACTGACAGAGAATCATAGAGTCAATAAGTTGGAAAAGACCTTTAAGACCATCCGTATTTGGACATATTCTGAAGAACGCCAAACAGGTTTAGCTGCCCCAGTATGGTGTCAGATGCCGAAATGTTTTCTATGTCTTCTTTGAGAAACTTTTTCTATTGAGTGTAACAAAAAAAAAAAGCAAAACAAAAAAACCACAAACAAACAAACAAGCTCACCAGCCTTTTCCAGTAACTAGTCCATTCATAAAGGAGAAGACCTGTTGGAGTACGTGGAAGCAGTAAAACTGGGAGCCACCACCTAACACTGCTTATTGGAGCTGATCTTAGTAATGACAGGCATATCCACCTCAAGCATTTCTTCCTCATCTGTGAAGTAGTGAACTAATTATTTTGTGCAAGCTATGTATGACAGCAACATGGCCTGCTGCAGGTTGAAGTGACACTGGAGCTCATCAAAAACCAGGATTGTGTCTGATGCGTGCTCTGAAGCCAGATTTTTGTGGGTTCAGTTTTTGTTTGATTGGATTTTTTCTTAGGAAGAGGGATAGAGTTGAGGCATGTCTGCTGGTCAGAACAAAATTGAAGAATACATGGGCAACATCTATTCTTGTTAAAAAACAAAAAGAGAATCCAGCCCTCCCTCAAGTCTTGTTTGTCAGGACAGACAAATGGCATTTTCCTTTGTTATCAGGTCTGTGGGGAGGAGGGGCTTTGTATCAGAAATGAAGGAGACAATTCTTTGAAGTGAAAGACCTTACAGGGAATACCTGTCTTGTAGATCTCAGGGTTATGTGCTTCCAATAGAAAAAAAAACAACTGTGTGGATTCATGTTTTTTCAATTGGCTAAAATCACATGCTGAATGGATTTCAGTAATCTAGTGTTTGTTCACAAGACAAAGGCACCTATAATTTCTTTCATTGTTAGAACACAGCATTGCAAGGTCTTCATTTTCCAATTGATTATACATAAAAGTTGGTCTCCTCATCACACACAGAAAGACCAAAGACATCCTACTGGTGCAATCCTGTTACACCAACCGGCATTCCACTAGGATCACAATGCTTTAGACTTAAAGATGGAAAGGGGTGAAATGTGATTCCTGCACCTAACCAAACAACTTGAATTTAAACTGTGAGAATATTGTTTAGATTGAAATCCTGATTAGAAATAACTGAAAATTTCTCACCTTTCTGAGCAAACTGTTTTGGTGGTTAACTAAACCTATGGTTGCAGTGCAAGTTAGCAATACTTTAAATTTTGTGCAATTTTACCATCAGCATGGATAACAATCATATGGGAGGCAAACAGTATAATAAAAAGTATTATGAAAAGGTGGAGAGTGTTGTCACCTGTGTGTGAGGGTTAGACAGGATCAGCTTCTCACAGATGTTTTTTGGCTTAGAGTAAGAAGGATGTTCTTTGGAACATTTTAAAGATCTACTCCTTCTACATGTGGTACAATAATTTAAAGTTACTTGTCTGTTAACGTGTGCTGCCCTTGAGGGACAAGGAAAAGAAAATAATGGCAACAAAGGTAGTGAGGGTCTTGTAAACATGGAATGACATGGCATTGTGTTACTGTGTTGCAAATAGAATCAAAATATATTGATGGAGGAATTTTGGAAAATTGAGTTCTGACGTTAAATGTTTGTGTCTTGAACAAACATTTTTTCATGATGGATAAGGTTTTTTTTTGCTAAAAGGTTGATAGGGTACATGAGTTCATCTTTGATCTTAGGTCAGGAGGACAAGAGAACTTAATTTCTCTGTCACTGCTGTTGGAATACAACAGGAATAAAAATCACAATGTTGTCATGTTGCCACAGAAACTGGAGGGTTCCTCTGTAGTTACACATCTGTGATATTAAAAAACTAAATTCTTACTTCAGTTTCAGCATCGTCCTGAAGCTGACAGTGGGAATCTGATTTTTAAAAAAAAGTAATGGAGTCTAAATAATTTGTTGTAAATCTAGTAAGTGATTACGTCTCCCCAGCCCCTTTTCCATATATTCAGGTGTACTTGTCTTCTTTCAAAAGCTTCCTGAATTGTAGAAGAAAGTGCTGCATTTAAAGCATCTATGAATCTTTTTTGTTGGGAACAATCCATTTCAATTGAAATTATTCAGTTACCATTAGCAGAACAAGTCCTTGTGCTTTTTGTTCTTTACCGCAGCAAAGCAGTTTGCTTTGGATTTCCTTTCAGAGGTATAAAGTTCTGGAGGAGTGAATATATACATGCAACTCTTCTGTTGCAATTTCATGTTACCCTCTCATGTACAGGGCTTGAAGGGAGGGAATATGGCTGTGTGGAAATGGCTTTCTTATTCAAGTGGAAACAGGTTTAGTCAGCTTGCAGGAGGGGTCCATAAACATAATACAGTAGAGGAACTCACAGAGCTCTACTTTAATGGCCATTAAAATTGCCTCTGCAGTGCATTCAGGGTCAGGCTACAAGGAATACATATGCTTGTATTATGAATGGAAGAAAAGTATCTTCTGAGCAAAAGAAAATCTAATGTTAATTAAAATTTTCCAGGGGTTGGGTTGGATAATTCTTCTTTTGTGTTCTTAAATCTCTTTTGATTTTAATTGCATGACAAAAAAATTGACTGTAAGTGTAATGTTAGCAAATGTTCTTATTTGATTACAAGCATCTGTGAATGTTAAGTCAAAGAGTTAAATGTTTTTAATTGGGGTGGGTTTGTTTTCTGTTTCTTTGTGAGGTTTTTTGTATGTTGCTTTTTTTCCCCCTTAGACAGCCACACTGGTAATAAAGCCTGTACTGTCAGTGTGCTGAAGGTCATTCCTATAATCTATTCAGTAAGATCTGCTCCCCTTTGGGTGGAAAAAAAAATTAACTGAGCATACCTAAAAATATCTAGAAAATTCTAATATGCTTACTGAATTTCAGTTATGTATTTCAGATTCATGTGGAATTCAATGAATGCTCAGATCAAATATGAAAAATTGTAGCAAGTTCCCAATGTTATGCACAGGGTTTCCTTCCCTTCCCCCTTCTGTGCTTTCTTAGAGAAACAAGGAACATTCTTCTCAGATATGGCAAAGGAAAAACTGAAGTGATTAACATTAAAACATACCTAATACTGTGTGGTATGTTTTAAAACTGGAAACAAAGGTAGGATATGTCTTACCCGTCTGTCTTGACACCCTGTGCGTCTGTCCGTCTCTTTAGAGCAAGTCAATAAAAATGATTAGAGCTGGCATCTCACAATTGTACACCCTTACAGCATGAAGCAATAATACTGTGAAGGAAATTTTTTTTCTGACCTTTTCAAATTACATCCAACTGTCTAGGGAATTTCTCAGTGACTAGAGGTAATAAAGTTCAATCCGTTTTGCCGGTTGGCTTCAAATTTAGCTCCTCAGAAGCCCTAACTTATCTATTCTTTTTATCTTGGCCTTGGCATCTATTCAGTACAGTAATCCATGCATCTAATCTTTTTTCTCTCTCCCCTCTCAGGTTTAGCTGGTGGATCATATTGTGAAATCTGCAGCCATGAAAGGCCCTCCATTTACTGCACCCTTCAAAACGAAATGTTAGCATGGGAGGCTAAGCTGGTATGTTGCCTTTGAGAGGCTCTTGTTGAATTTAATTAGCTTTTAGATTTCATCTCCATCTCGCATCTCAGCTTTCACTATTGTGTGTGATTTAGGCTTCACTGACTTCCATTATTTAAAACTTTTCCAACTTAGCTGTGCCACTTTACAATACTGAGGGGAAAGTAAAGTTTAAAGTTCATTGTCTTAAATTAATTTCTATTTAGTTTTTATGATATGAGCTCAGAAACAAAAGAGACACAGCCTTCAGTAAGTTAGTGAATCATTCGAGTGACAAAGGGAAACAACCATTTCTGCATGTCTTGTTTCTCATTGTACTCCATAAAGTAAAACTGGAAACAGGTAAAGAACATTTTTAGTGAAATATTTCTTAAATTATTTTAAAGTTTATAAAAACTGGGCTTTACTGCTGTATCTTCCCTGAAATATTAAGTCTGTGTTTAGGTATATATTTGATCTGCTATTGAATGACCTGCAGAGTATCCTATATATATATATATATAATAAAACACTGGAAGACATACATAGGTATGTTATATAGAGGTGCAAAGGAAAGGAGTAACTACAAAATGGTTTGGTAAAGATAAAAGATCTGGGGTTTTTTCTGTTTTTTTTCTGAATTCATCTTCATTTTGATTCTCTCCTCTGAAGTGTAGGGAAACATGATCAGATGGATAAAGCGGGAGACTGGGCGTTTATAGATCTTGTCCCTGTATGTAAATGGGCCTTTACTAGGGCTGTAATGTTTGTCAAGTCACTCAATTGCTTTGTACCATAACCTTGGCCACTGTAAAAGCTCTCAGTAAGTGCTCAGCAGAGGATGAGCACAGGGTGGAATCTATTTCTCTGTCTTTAATTGATTCAGCTAAAATGAAATGCTGGAGTTCATTTTTAATCAGAATGTATTGTGCACCGTTGATGCTAGCCATGTTGAATGTGGGATAATCAGTAATCTGAAGGCCTGTCATGCCTGAAAGAATGGCATTCTCAATAGAATTAGTGAGGATATCTTTAATTCTGAGATTACTTCAGGAAAAACAGTACCCAACATTGGCAAGGTTACTCGCATTCACAGTTATTTTTTTAGTGTCCTTACTGTCACTTCCTGAAAAGAAATGTTGCTAAATTGACAGATCTGGTTATATTTTTAATCAAGCAGGAATAAGCATTTCAAAATTCCTTTATTAGTTTAGTGCAAAAGATAACATACCTAAATTTGCAGTGTGCTAGAAATGTCCTTGTTTCAGAGATAACATGAAAGAACATTAGAGTGTACAAAAAAAACCCAGCTTGGTATAAAAATAAAGTTAAATAAATGTTTGTGTGGATGTGTTAATTTACTTTCACATCTTGGGAGCTCCATTGATACATGTAGAGCTTTTGTTTAGTAAAGCCAACTGTTTTTCAGTCTACATGAATTTGGTTTCTCCTGATACTCCAGCACTCAGGTTGGTGTCTAGATATGGAGACAAGCAACCCAAAAGGGTCAATAGTTTACCTAAAGTATCAGAGGACTGAGAAATACCTCATAGAAGTAGCAAGTTTTAGCTTCTCAAAGTAATGACACTCCTTCTGGCTGCACATATATATCTTTTTACAGTAGGTGCTTGAAAAATGTACAATAAATATTCTCTATATATTCCAATAAGTATTTCAGGCAGAAATACATAGGAATGGGATACTTTTGAATGCAAGTAAGATGTTAAGATGGTGACAACATGAGTTTACTTTTGCTGAACAAGTTAATATTTCCAGGATTGTTTCTAATTTGCAAACCTGAATGCTGGGCAGGAGCAGTTCTGCTGACAGGTTTTTCTACCATACTGATGGTCTTCAGCTCTAAAGTATTGAAAATTAATTTTAAGGAGAAAGGATTTTTCTTATTTATTTATTTATTTGAATTCCATTCATCACAGTATATGTTGCATAAAAGGAACTATGTTGTGATATCGAAATGCTTACATTTCATTTTTTGGAGTGTCTGTGTGGACAACCATTAAGCTAAAGGTGTTTTTTTCCACTTGGAATGTAGCTGAGGCTGTTTTACTTTGTCAAAGCCAAGCATTATGGATCACTGAAGGCCTCAACAACTCAGAACTATATTTTGGTGTTACTGAGGAATGTCAAACCCTTCTTTGCAAACTGATCCATTCCTTTAAGTACCTAATTAAAAAAAAACCCAAACCACAAGTATCTTTCAAATCAAACACACTACATTATATCTTGTAGTGGGAAACAACAAAAGTCTGTACGTTTTTCTGGTTTAATATATTTATAGCTTTGCCTTCTATTCTGCCTTTCTTGATTTTCATAAATTGGGAGTACAATAAAAGTTTGCCAGGGATAAGTATATGAAAAATGGTGTTTCAGGTTTGCTTTTTCCTCAGCTTGAAAGTATCTAGTTTAACAAATCTTTTTGAGAAAATACTGCAGATTGAGTCAAAGCAACTTTCATCCATGAATCAGTGGTGTTAAAATAGGAGATTAAATTGTGCACATCAAAGGGATCGTGTGAATGTTATTGATACACTGTTGTTTGGTGTTATTTATATTTTCATCATTAGTCTATAAAGTCTTAATAATTAGCTCTCTAATTTCCCAGAAAAAGCATGGTAATTTGTTGAACTGGTTGAAGGAAGAAGAAGAAAAAAAGCTGACCAATCTGGCATTGTAAGTTAATAGTATAGAAAAAAGCATAGTCATAATTAGTTGAGAAAAGGACTTTCCCTGTTCATTCCAGTTCATAATAAAAAGTGCCTCACCAAAGTGACTTAGAAAATAATGCATTCAGACTGAGCAGAATTACCGCCTAGCAGATTCTATTTATCTGTAGCTTAAAAAGCAGCTGCGTTTTTTGTAAAAAGCAATGAATGTGGCAGTCCTACTTAAAGGTAGAAGAAAAAGAACACCCCTTGTTTTGTAATAAGGGGATTTTCAATTTAAAAGAGAGAGAGAGCCTGTTGTGTGAAGTATGGTTATTACATTCACTGTATTCTATCTCACCCACCAGGAGGCTAATAACGAAGGAGTCAGTGAAGGAGACCAATGCCACGAGGGTTATCTCGCAGCCCCAGATGCTGGATAAGTTGAAGGAGGCAGAATCGTTTTTGGATGACATTCAGGAAGGCCTTGAATGATTATCTGGCGAAGAAAAGACTATTCTTTCCAAGGTAAACAGTCCATTTCATCTGTCTGCTGTTGGTGTTGGTGTAAAATATGTTTATATAAATATGTCTAAAGTTAGTTTTTTATCATTTTTCAGGGTTTTTTCTCTAGATGCAGCAATGATCTCTTAGGAATCCTTTCTGAGACAAAGGATCCACTCCATGTCCAACCACACCTAAGGAAATGCTTTGAAGGAATTGACAAGCTCACTTTTAATCACAAGAGAGAAATTACCCACATGGAGTCAGCAGAAAATGAAAAAGTAGAGCTCGTGCTGCGAATAATTCCAGCAAGTGCCAAGGGGCTAGTTGAGAAATGGCTTCATGAGGTGAATATCTTTAGCTCTTACTTAGGGTTTAGTTACTGTATGATCATTTTCTCTTTTAGGAGCAATGAATATTATAAGCATATACTAAATAGTTCTCTGAACATTTGTCAAGATGTTGACAGATTTCAGCCTTATTGCTGTTATTTATTGCAACTAATTTAGTGTCTGCAAACACACAGAAATTAATTCTAATAAAAAGTTCTCTTGAATCAGGCTGTCAGCAGAAGTCGGTCTGTGTCTGAAACCATATGTGTGAATATATGTTTGAGTCTACATGTATGTGTTTTTGTGCTTTCATGGTGTAATGTCTGTAGTTCAGGAGGATAATATGTAAAAAATAATCAGAGAAATGTAAGATTTTGAATGCTTCCCTCCACCCTGCAGAAAGTGTGCCCCATTGTGTTGGAGGGGTTTAATATCCAATCATTTTAACAAAAGGGAAGAGAAATTATGTCACTGATAACATCCTAACCTTTCCCCTTTGGGCCTCTAATCTAAATTCATTGGTTTCAGCACGAAATTAGTTTGGTGACCTTTTTTGCTTGCTTTATTTAACCCTCCTCTCCCAGCGGATGGGAATGGGACCTTCCATTCTTTTTTCTTTCTGAGCATTTTTCTTCCATGTGCTCACCTTTCTCCAGGGGCAGGATCAGCCCCAGGAATTCCACTTCCCCTTTGTTTTGTTTGCTGTTGTGGGTCCTGGTCTTGGCTTGTCCCTGGGTGCTCCCTAGGCAAGGGAAAGTGGCAGGGACTGGCACCCAGCTCCAGCAGGAGAGGGAAGGGAGGCTGGGGGCTGCTGTTTTTACCACCAGAGATTTGGGCAGAGGCTGGGGGAGAATCCCTGGGCAGTGAAACCTGGAGCAGGCGGCAGGTTAAAGGGGTTTGCCCCCGTTCTAGAGTGTGTTTCTGCTGGCTGGGTGAGCAAAGTCAGACTGCATAAATCCACTTGTGAATCCCCATTTCCCACCCAATAAAGCCACACAACATCAATGTCCCAGCTTTGGACAGAGCCCCTCTAAGGAGTGACTGCAAGCAGTTCAAAATGGTTCATCATCATTCAGGATAAAGAAGGGAGAAGAAGAGGGGAGGATTTAGGCAAACCCAAATACTTCCCATCCTACTCTCTCTCTCAAGTAACGAGCTTGGTTTTGGACTAGTTTATAGCCCAAAGTTGTCTTCCATTTAAAAAAAAAAAAGGAGTGACAGTGGATAAGTGGCAGTTCTGAGCAGCTCAGGAAAACCCAGATTTTCCAGCCTGTGATACACTTTTTAGGTTTCACCTTCTTCCACAAATGAAACAGGGTTGGGGGACGTGAGCAGCTGTGTTTATTTTAATACATCTATTTTAATCCTCACCTAAAAACAAATTGGAAGGTTTGGGAGTGCATTAATCTGGATCCGATTAGTGTCTCTTTCTCCCTCAAAAGTGCAACCTGAGATTAATGAATATAAACTAGAGTTTCATATGCAGTCTTTAAGTCATTTGCATGTTTTATGCATGATAATTGAATTTATTTATGCACTTCCTTTCATTTAATGATTTCTCGCTCTTTTCTATGCTATCAACATTATGTTATGCAAGAAGTAGGATTTTGTAGGCAAGAAAGAACAGCAGTACATAAATCAAACCCAAGTTAATTTTGAGTTCTAGTGTCAATACTAGATCAGAACTAATACTGGTCCCATGCCAGTGGGTTTACATGACTGGGAAAATGTAAAATACTTTTGGTAAAGCATAGACTTTTAGCTTGAGACATTTCTGATGCAGCCTAGTTTGCTTGCAAGTGTACAAGCAAAATTATTTTCAAACGGCAGTTAAATTATTGTATTGACTTTTCAATGACCCTAGAGACTGGTGTTTCTACTTGGCCAATTAGTAGTAATAAGAAGATGAATAGTAATTACGCTAATAAATAACCGTGTTCAGACCAGGACCTCAGTATTATAATCTGGCTTAGAAAATAAGGGTATTTTATAATTTGTCTCATTTGGTCTTCCACCAGGAGAAAGATGGACTTTGGAGCTAAAGCAAATTTATGATAGCCAAAAGGCAAATGTCCTAGGGACGAGTGGGTCATATTTGATAGCAGCTCTGTGACAGTAGCTGTTTCAGTGCCATAAACAGGGAATCTTGTTTAGTTTCTGCAGTTTAGCTCAGATGTCTTAAAGATGTCTTAGTGTTGGAGTCTGATTTTTTATAATGCATGCCAGGAAGTTACTAAGGAAAATTAGGAAAAAGATGCTGGTAGTGGTGCTTTCATAGTGCTTATCTATACCAGTTTCTTTTGTGTCTCTTGTCTTTCCTTATGTCTTGAAAGATGTATGTGGAAGTGATATTTTTCTGTGGTGTCCTGTCTTTTATCAGTGAATTAAATGGTTGTGTCTTGTGATTGTTTCTTGATTCTCGTAGGCAGGAATGTGTTTAAAGGCTAAAGCTCTGTTAATTCGTGATGTAACCATTTCAGTGTCTTTCTTGTCATTGAAATGTAGTTTAAAATGTTCAGTAATGTAGCATGAAATCATTGGTTAGTTTTGGAATGGTGGTGAAATCATGTGAAGAAAATAAGTATTGCATCTGATCAAGATAAATTCACTCTAGTGTTTTATGGCTTTTTATTCCTATGTGATAGTAATAAAGTCTCATGTAGGGATGGAAGCCATGAAATACATTGTGAAAAATCATCAACTCAGATGGGGCCATCAGGATAGCATGCTGTAGTTGTAGAGTTATTGAGAATGATTGGAAGATGGTTTAGTGTGTCACCTCTTCGACTGCCATAGTTTTGCATTTTGTTTCTTCATCCTTCACCCACGTAGTTTGATGAGAGGAAATCAGTTTGTAACGAGATGATCCATCTTCACATCAGTGTTCAGTATTTAAATTGTTCATACATCTTTCATTTTCTGCCAAAGATGACACTGTATATGAAACTCTTAGCTAAGAGTTTGATATAGCTAATAAACACATCCCAAAATGAACACAAAGAAAAGACAATGAGCTTCTAAATGCTTGGAAATAAGGAAGAAAATAAAGGAAGGTCTACCCTATTAGCAACTGGTCCAGGTTCTTGATTTCCGTGTTTAAGAGCAAATTTGAGAGGTGATCCAGGGATTAAAAAGAAATTATTTTCTCTGCTTGCATGTCTGTCTGAAAGCTCTTGTTCTTTTCTCTCTCTGGAACTGAGATGAAGGCTGACAGTGTTGGGGTCAGAAAACAATTTCTGATAAAATCCTTACAGTGCTGCTATTCCACATATTGCCTTACTGCTCTGTCTTCTTTGCTTTTGTGTACCAATTTCCTTTGGGGATGTTTTGGGGAATGTTGTTTATTCTGATGCAGCTATTTACAAATTTTCTGTTGTAATATTTCTTGAAGCATATGTTAATAAAACATTATTGATTTTTTGGTACTTTGACTCATTTCTTATTTCTCTTAGGTGTGAATTTTTTTCTCTGCTAAAAATATTGACTTTGTTGTAACTAAGGTGAAAAGTCCCAACAATAATTAGGCAGGATGTATATTTCCCATTTTATTATTAATTTTAATTTCTTCTTTAAATCAAATGGCACACAGAGAATTTAAACATGATTAAATTCACAGATGTTTTGTGGCAATTATTTCAGTCTTTGGTCTTAAAAAGGGTAGACAGAGGTTTGCCCCAATAGTGTCATGTGAAAAAAACCACAAAAACCTATAAAACACATTACCTTCAGACTCCTATTAAAAGAAAAAGTATTTTCCTCCTCATGTATTAACAAGTTTTTTTCTAAGAGTATCCAGGGTGTACAGTCAAGAGAATAAACTACATTTATTTTTTAACTTTGTATTTGGCTAAGATAAAAATTGTCTTAATGTTTTCAATATCTGCTTTGGTGATAACCTTTTAGAGACCCGAGATGAAGTCTTTTAAACATGAGCTCCTGTACACTTTTTCTCCATTTCTACCATTTTAATGATGGATTGCAGTTAAACTATTCCGTTGGTAAATGCAATTCATCTTTGCTGCAGATTATACTTTGAAAAGTAGTCTGCAATCCCGCCTGTAGAGTATATTTTCAGTCCTGTATTTTGTCTCCAAATTATTTCCAGTGTCAAAAGCTGCAGTACTCTGAAATACCAGGTGAGTTCATCCTTGGAAACTAGGCACTAGAATGGCCTAAATGTGCTCCAGTAACTCTCTTCATGGCATGTTGGCAGATCTACCTCCTCTGACAACTTCAGAAAGGACTCCAAGTGCCCATGAATGTTCAAGCCTGGACCTGTCCTGGAGTGGTCACACCTTAAGGTGTTAGTGGAGGAGAGAGTGTTACTTTGGGATTATATTTTCTTTCCAGTGGTTAATCCACAGATGTTGCAGATCACTTTCTTTAGTCTATTTGTTCCTGAGAAAAAGTTATTATTTTTATCCTAATTATTTTCCTTTCCCCCTGCCTCCAGGGTGGAGATGATCTATTTATTTTAATTTTTTTTTTTTCTGAGCAAGAAAAATGCTTTCTTATGAATCCTGAAGCATGACTTCAGATATACCTCTTTGAATTATGCATTGTAAGAACTTGACAATCAGGTTTTAAGTGACACTTTGCCATGATGGCAAAGAGAACATTTTTCTTGTCAGTGTCAAATAGCAAAAAGTAAAAAGTATGCACATTTAAAATATAGTCAGTTGTCAGAAAAAAGCAAGGTCTTGTCAAAAAGATGAAATGTTAAAGTTACCATTTTGTTGAATATATTGTAAATGTCCATATTGCATGTGTTCTTCATAAATTAACAGCCTTAGTCAAGAGCAAGACAATGTTCTACTTGCACCTTTAAAATACTGTCTGAGGTAGCGGACATCCCACCTTTCAGGAGAGGAAGCGTCTTGGTAATCTCAGATCCAAGCAGGATTTCCTAAATCTTTCTTGGATAATGCAAAGAGCTTGAGTGTCACCTCTAAAAGGGGCAAGCCTCCAAAAGCATGCGTCGCATGTTTTCCATGGCCTGGAATATAAAATCAAGAGCCGTGGTTTTCTGCTGGAGCTGGTGCTTTAAAAGCAGTCTTCAAGGGCAGCATCACGGAGAATAAATTACAGCAATTTGATCTGGATGTGAGAAAGGCTCTGTTAATTATTGGGAGGGCTGTGCCACCGGAGGGAGAAGAGAGGTTTGCAATTGCTTTACAAATATAAAATTGGAAAGGCTATTTCTGGAGACTGGCACTTACCTGTTCTCCCAGCACCATCATTGTCTTGCTGATGTCAGCATCAGTTCACTCATCATTCACAACCCCGTGTCAAGTTTTGAAAAAATCAGGTATGGTATTATGAGACAAAAGGTTGGAGGAGCTATGTCATTTTGTGGAGTTAGGGGGTAGAAATATTTATACAGAGAGAGAGAGAGAAAAAAAGTAAGTTTTCTGATCAAATTTTTGTTATTTGAATTCCTAGGTTTAGTTTAAAAGGTACCTTGTCAACCTGCTGCTTTACTACCCTTTAAATTATTGTCTCTTTGAATTTTTTTGTTTTTATCAATTTCTTAAAATAATATTTCACAATTTGTTATTTTTCCTTCCTCTCCCACACATGCTTTTTAATTACAAGCTACCACCCAGAACCTGACTATCTGGCAAACATTAGATGAGTTGGCTTTTGGTTTTCTACTCTACAGCAGTTATTGCTAAAATAAAACTAGCACTTTCTTTCCATGGAAAAATGCACCTGTGACCAGAACTGTGCCCATCTTCTTCCAGCTAAATATGATTTACTCAAAGTTATTACATATCCTTAGAAACTTTCCTCTCATGGCTTCATTACCCATACTTCTGGGTAGAACTCTGAGTCCTTGTTCCTGCTTATCTGCCTGGGCAGCTGGATGTTTTGAGAGGATTTTTTTTTTTCTACTTTGCAATCAAACACTTTGGCTCGACCTATGCTTTCCATAGATTTGGTCAATGCTATGTGCTGTTTTGAATGACTTAACTTGGTTTCTTTTAGAACAAGTAGGGAAATTCCAAGAATCATTACAGCAAAGAAAGTTTGTCCTGCATTTGGGAAAAATGGGGTTTTATTGTTATTTCACTTATGATTCCTAGTGTTTATGTTGATTATGTAAATGTTAATATTATGTTAATATAAGAAAATACAAGGGGCTGGGTGTCTCCTCGGTACTTCAGCCCCGGAAGCACTTGTGCATCTGAAGAACATTGTAAGTGTAGGTGTGAGGCGATTCCAAGGTCTGATAAAATCTGGAGACTAGCAGTACTCAGAGGTGATACCAATTTGGTGCTTCATCTCTGGCCAAAATTCTTGCATTTTCTACAGAATTTTTTGTGAGTGCCAGTCTAGTAAGGCCGAGGAGTTCTTCACTTACGGTCCATTTCAATACATTTCTGCAGCGTATTTTTGCTGTCTCCATTGTAGTCTCTTTCCATTGGCAATGAGACCAGACCAGGAAACAAAATGTAGGGGGACAGGGTAGGCAGGGGAGTTGGGGAGCCAAAGAAAGGATCCTTGGGTTAGTAAAGCTGCAGGACTGGATTCATTCCAGCCCTCCTCTGCAGAGCAGCTTTTGTGAAACTCACTGTGGCTTCTGAAAGGAAGGTCCCTATTCATGTGGCCACGGAAGGAGATCACACTAATAGGCTCCAGGATCACAAAGACACTCACCACCTGCTGTCATCAGTGCAGGTCAGGCTTTGTGTGCTGTGCTGAATGCTTTTCTTCTTGAAAAACTGAAGTGTAGGTATATATTTGGCAGAGTTTATATTCTTTCATGTCAGCATTTCAAATTTTAAAAGGCAAAAAAGAAAAGCAGATTATTGTCCATATAGTTACAGGTAGACACTGACACAAGGTAGAGTTCATAAGAAATTTCTGGAATATGCAAAAGTGTAGATAATAAAACCCTATCTCAAATAATTTGATTTAAAATTAAGACATTAAATTTAAGCTGAACTTCATTTTTATTTAGGAGTATTATTTTGGCAGACAATATTAATATACTCAAGTTTTCTAAACTAACTTCATGCATTCTCATTGAACTTTTTACATTAATAAAATTACATTTGCAACAAGTCTGTCAAATTTGTCCTCTGAGAGAAATAGAAAATAAATAATATATAATATAAAAAATGTTCAGTGTAGACTGTTTCACATTTCCAGAATTTAATTCATTATAATCTAGGATTCCCAAGATTGTTAAACTTTGTCCTGAAATAAATAACCAAATTTGAAATGTAAACATCATAAAGAATCTGTATTTGAAGTTATAGGAGTTTTGCTAGTGGTGTCTGAAACGTGTAATGAGCCTTGTATGTGAAACAACAGATAGTGTCTTCTTTTTCTTACATGACCTCGTGAGAGCTTGTTTTAAGAAATCAATTTCTTATTGTGTTGAGATAATATGAAACTTTTGATGGATATATTGTGATAAAAATTGAATTAAAGCAGTGCTTGAAGCAACAAATGTAAACATCCGAGGTACTGCATGCTTGATCCAAGTAGGAACACAGCTGCAAATAATTTGAAAATTAAATTGTATTTTTACATCAACACAGTTAGACAAAAATGCCTTATTAAGTAATTGCTATTGTGACATAAGCTTTATCCAGTTGCTGAATTACTTGGCAGAGCTAAAACGTCAAGCTACCTTGGGAATCTACCACATTCTTTAATTTTCTGATTGATTAAATGGATTATTTGACATTTTGGCAGAGCTTTGAAATCACGGCATAACAAAGACTCCTTTCATTGCTCATTATTTGCTCTCTTCAGGCTTAGTGCAGATTCTTTGAAATGAAAGGTTTAAGGTGCTTCTTCCCTGGGTAATTTTTGTTTTTTGTTCCAGTCCACGTTTTTCTAGGAGTGTCACATTTCCAACTTAAATTCCCCACTGTGTAAATGCAGTTCCTTATAATGACAGTATAATCTATGGAGATATGCAATCTTGAAAAACACTTTTATATACCTCACAACAGAGGGACTGAGGAATTCAATATAGTTAGTGTGCTATCAGAGAGGCTCTTAACCCTTCCATCACCAGCATTTTCTGGAGGGCAGGAAGCTGGGCAAACTGGTGGGTGTTTTTATCAGGCTGTGACAGTGTTCAGCTTTCTGCTGACCTGGGGGAAACTGAAAACATCCTGCAGCAACTTTGGGAGACAGTTCAGAGATAACCAGGCAGGTTGGAGGCCATTTGTCGTCATCACCTTGACACCAGTGAGCAAATGCATTGCCTAATTGCACTTAATATCTTTCATGAGCAACACTCAGACAAAACAATCTTACTTTGAACATAACTCCACAATTCTCTCCACTGAAAAGCAGCTTGTGAGGGTACCTAGGGTCTGACAGGCTGCTCTGCACCATGCTGCTTCTCAAACACAAATTTGGTGCAGCTAGATAGCAAACACACAGGTGAAGTGAGATCTTTGGTGTCTTTTACTCATGCATTTTAATGGCAGAAATCCTTGGGCACGCTGAGTAAGGGACTCCTGGTTTGAAGCCTGTGTCTTTTCTGATACTGTGAGTACAGCTGAGTCAAACTGCTTTGATAGGTGCCCTCAGGGGGGTCTGTGTGTCCTCACTCGCAGCAGTCTGGAGCTACACAGTCCTGAGGACATGGCTGGTTCAGAGGGGATGCCCGTACCTGCCATGCTTCCCTTCCCAAGACTGGGAGCAGGATCCCAGTAATTAGCAATATTTTTCTGAGGTTATATCTTCAATTGGAATTTGTATGGTAGCCAAGTCTGTCCTGACTTTGACAATTATTTTAGCTGAGGGAAAACCAGTGTTTCTGATATTTCTCTACTAAAAGGCAGTTTTATATCTAAGGTTGATAGACACTATGTGAGTCTATATATGATTATAACTTTATTCATTTGGAGTAGTGATTCTTGAAGTCAAAGTTGCTCAGTGCTTTGTTATGATATGTTGCTTTTGATTGTCAGTGCCTTGATCAGGATGAAATTTTCTATGCTTGTAGTTTTCTTCAGGAGATTACCAAAAAAAATCAAGTTTAGTAATTGGCAGGTTCCCAGAGCCAGAAAACAAAGGTATTTCTGGGCTTAATTTCTGGCAAGCCATGCAATCAGAGGTGAGATTTGTAGGAGGAAAAATGTGATTGTGCAACTTATAAATGTCAAGGGAGTCTGTGTATAAAACATTTCATGTCTCTTCTTGTACCCTAGTGGTTAGGGTTTCAGACACGTGCTTGAATTATGGCTGAGGTAGCAGCAGAATGGGTGTTTATAGCATTATAGCTGTCCATGTGCATGCTTTTAGTCTGCTGCAAATTAAAGGAAATATGACTTTGTACCTTAGTCATTTCAGTTTGCATTTGCTGAGGGCTGGCAGCAGTTGCTGGAGTTCAGCTGGTGGTGGCTGGATTATGGGGCTGAACCTGGGGCCGCAGCAGGATATCGAGTGCATGCATGAATCCTGCATGTGCAGCAGGTTCTAGCAGTGACAAAGTCATTGCTGGCTTGATTTAAAATGAAAGAAAGCAAAATTCCCAATGGTTTTACATCTTACCGATAATGAGATCATGCAGCAATTTTGTTTAGTGCAAGACTATTTAAGTCATGGCTCTAAAGTCATCCCCTGTGTCTGCATCTGATGTGCCCCAGCTCTAGGAAGAGCAGCACCTTCAGGTTTCACTGCCCTGAGAGCAGTGGCAAGTGTGTGACCAGCTGTGCTGCTCAGAAAGACCTTCCTTAAACCCTGGTCTGTCTTTTCAGTAAAGCCACCTTGTCATCAGTTTTAGTTCTCACTTTGTTCTCTTGCCCCTCTGAGGAAAAAACTGTCTACCACCATGCAAATAGCTAGGATAGGCTCTGATTTTGCAGAAGAAAAGTTCTGACTTTAAATATAAGCATACTGGTATGAAATTTTGCTTGAATGTGTCACAGGTCAATTTTCCTCAACTGCAACCCTGTATCATAAGCCTAAGATTCATCTTGGTTTACATTACACTTTGGTAAATATTCAGTTTCTTTCTTATGCTTTATGTTGCAGTATCAGCCTCTCGTTAGCTCAGTTTAGAAAAGCACCCTATGTAGCAAAAATACAGTCTCACAATGAGCTCAGCTCAGCATATAATTTAGATTTTATTTTTAAATGGCTATAGTATTTGTGTTGTCTTTTGCATTGTGCCTTTATTTGAGAGTGAAAGCTTGATGGGTTAGCTCTATCCAAAGTAGTAGTTAATGAAACCTTTTCGTAATAAAGTTTAGATAATTATCTGGGTAATTGTACAGAAAAATAATTCAGTAATTTGAAATTATTTATTCTGTGTATAATGATACTTTATTCCCTTTAAGTGTAGCTTAACGTGTTAATTACAGAGGCTCAAGGGACTTGTGAAAAGTTATTTTAGTGATCTTATGTTATTAATTCTCCAGGGACACTGCTTTTTTGGAATAGCACCTACAGAAAGATTCAAACCTCAAGCCAATATGATATATTGGCATTTAAAGATTAAAAAACCCAACAAAACAAAAACCAACCTCCATTGTGAGGTGGGCTTGGGGTTTGGGTTTTTTTTTTGGTTGGGTGGTTTTGATTTTTGTATGAAAAACAATGTATATTGTGTAATTTCTAAAAAGTCTAACTGTGTATTTTTACAACCTTACAAGCAATATTTAGCATATTTTAGCAAAGATGATGGGATCCCAGATATAGCAGAAGAGATAGTGACATTAGAAAATATTTCAAGAAGTGCAGCAAGAAAAATGAAGTACCATGAAGTAGCAACATGAGGAATATAGAATATATCATTTAGGTAGTAAATATATAGATCACCATGCATTGGTATTCAAAATATGCTAAACTGAGAATGAATGCTGTATTGATGTTATTAAAAAACCTTAGTAAATTTGTATGTGATGGTTCATTAATGATTAAATCAGTCATATGGTTTATCCATATATAAATATCCATATAAATTGTGGATATTTATCATGCTATTATTGTATCTAATACTCTAAAGAGATGCATATCTGATTAAGCAAGATAAAATTCTTATAGCTGATATTTTATCTTTAGGGCAATATATAAAGGGCGCCTCTCTAGCCGTGCATAAATGTTTAGACATTATAATGTAAAATAACAATACTGATCTCTCAAAATGGTGGCAGCTGGGAACAGCCATGAAAAATCAGGAAACACCTGAAGGGATGGAAGTTGTGACAAGATTCCAGATCTTGCCTACAGGGATTCCCCAAATCCACTGGCTAGAGCCGCCAAAGAAAAGGCAGAAATGTATCGGTATTAATTTGCAGAGTTTGAGTTCCTGAATCAAATCCATCAACCTTCAGTTGGTTTGAGGAAGGACATTCCTAAAACTGAGTGAAGAAATAAGACGTAATTTTTATTGTGTTTCAGTGAAAGGTCTTGCTTGTGGGAACCTGCTGGGAGCTGCCAAGACAGGAGTGAGAAGCAGAGGTCGTCCAGAGGATGACCTGCTCCTAAATGATGTTTCCCTGTGGTTCTCTTGTTGTTTTTCCCCTGCTGCTGCTGAGAGTTCATGAGGATGCCCTCGATAGGGGCAAAGGGATACAGAGCATTGAAATAAGGAATAAAGAAGGGTTGCCATGAGCTTATGTCAAAGCAGATAACATGAAAGGTGAAACTAATTGAAGAGCTGAGTTATGGGAGTACAGAGGAAAAAATTCTTAAAATAACTCTGAATGAAAAATTACCAACACCTTCTAGGAGGATATCCATACATGCAGGAATGTTAGATTATGTGTTTGGGAGCCCAACATTATAGTGTATTGCATTACTGAACTATGCTATTTTCTGGTGAAACTCTCAGGCGATTGTAATGCATTTGGATTTTAAAAAAAAATAAAATAAAAGGTTTTTGTAGCTATTTTTCATCTCAAGGCCTCACTTTGTCTCTCCCATGTTTTACAGTCTCCTCTTCCCCTGCATTTGCTTTCAAATCAGGGACAACTTGGAGGAGATTGCTGAAAGAAGTAAAAGTACACAGCCAAATGAAAACTCTAAAGTGAGTGTTGGTTTTGAATATGTTATTCTCATTGAAAGCCTCTCAGAAAGCAAAATTAGATTTCTTAAAAAACATTTTTTAACAAAAAAAATCTCCTTTTTCTCTTGTGTTTGGCAAATTACCTTCAGGCAGTCTGATAAACATAAGAATAATTTTTTTATTGAAAACTCAGGAGAGGAGTTGCTTGTTGTCCAATTTACCTATTAAGCTATTAATTCTTCTGACCTTGGAGAAGGGAACTGGAAATACATGTATGGCATCTAAGCACTAATTCAGCGTAGAAAGCTGAAAGAAAACTTAATTTTATTCACACTGTGAACATATACATGCAACCATAACTTTCTACAAAGTGTCTTACTGAGGCTGATGTGCATTAAAATATTTTGGAAAGAGATCAGTGTGATGGTAGGAAATGTTCTTGTGATAGACATCTGCAGAGTCTCATTGTCTCATTGCACAAGGCACAGCAGTACTCTTAGGACTGCAGGAGCTATAAAACAGTTATTTCAGACCACTTCCTTTGCATCCTCCTGATTAGAATTTCTGCTAGGACAACATATTTTTTGGTCCATTTTATAATCAAATATTGTGCAGCGAGTATTATTTTTCCCACTGGTCTTATGTATTTGTAGTAAGGGTAGAGAAAAAATCCAGTGGCTCAGTGGTTAAACACCTTCTGTAAATGTTATTAGAACTTGTCCTTAATTTTTACCCTTTCTGCTATTTGTTTTGGAGCTTCACTTGTTGTCTTTTTTACTCAGACCTTCCCCCCTGCCTGCTCCCACCACCATGGAATAGGAATATTATGGCTGTTCGGTGAGTTTTGCAGACAAGATCTAGGAAAAGGTTAATAAAATGAAAGTAGGAAAGTATGTTTGCCGTAGCTGCATGACCTTGTCCAGCCTTTCCTTTAAACCAGTTTTTTCTCAGGAATAGTTAGCATTGGCAAAGATTTGCAAATGAAGACAGCAGCATAGACACCCAGGAAAACCACCTGTGCTGAACTTGCTCCCCTGCCCCCAGCCTTGTAGAACAGAAAAGCCCAAGAGTTGTACACACAATGATATAGATTCTCATCTAGAATTGTACACACAATGATACAGATTCTCATCTTTTTTCTTCTTTTGCCTACCAGTTACTGAGAAATTCCAGGTCTTTATTACCATTGAACCATGGTCTGGTGCTGGTTCTATGTGTCGCATTTACATTATGATGCTGCCCTGCCTTGTGCCATTGGATTAAATTAATACAGACATTGTTCAGCACGGTTCTGATAAAACTAGAGGTAGAATCTAGATTCTAGTGGGGTAGGTTTGAGCTAAATATTCTTTCCAAATTAAAGTACCAAATCTCTAAGCTCGTTTCTATTGTCCTGTGCTCGCTGAGCAATTGTCTTCTCTGCGAGCTTCCCGGATTCCCACTGACGAGGCAATTGTCCTGCAGGTGATTTAGAGAGCACGTCCTGACAGCGTGTCCTGTGCACAGGGACAGGGAGCCCCGAACTCAGCTGCAGACCTGCCTCGGTCACAGGGTGGGCTCCCCCAGTTTGGATCAAGGCAGCTGGAAGCAGCTTTGATCCACAAAGGAAGTCACAGTTCAGGCCATTTATGAGACAAGAGACGCTTGATTCTTATACAAACTTTTAATGCTGCTAAAAAGGAAGGAACCAAACACCTGAGGTTTATCTTGCAGGGGTTTCTCAACAAAGATTTCACCTGTCCCATGCAGCAAAACTGCCACCGAAAGGATTCTTTCTCAAAAACCCTCAAAGGTAAAAATTACCTACCTAGCAAACACTGAATTTGAAGTTGTTCTTCCAGAGGAGGTTAGGTATATGACATTGTTGTTATGAAAACATCTCTAAAATATTTTAATGAGCAAGAATTTTACTTGAAGAAGACTGCAGGCTTGAACACAGTATTTTCTTTCCGCTGCAGAAATATAGATGAGATTTAAAAGCCACAGTAATTTATGAGCTGTACTTAGAACCCATAAAGGGATATCTCGGATTCAAAATTGTTTCATTCCTGATGTGATTTAGAAGATTAAACTGTCATATTTTAGCACAGATAGATGACCATCATTGCTATAATTAATCATGTACCATGAATTCTATTATTTAGAAGCGACTTCATATAAAAGTTGAAAACACTTTTTATACAATGCAAAATTAAGTAGCCTTATAATTATTTTTAGAGATATATGTTGATTAGTTTCATATGCAGAAGATATTTACTTTACAAAATAATCCAATGTACTAAATTCATACTGCAAAACAGTACAGTAATAGAGTGTTTGCTAATGACTTCAATTTAAGGACAGCCTGTCTAATAGCTGAGATAAGATGTTATTAAAAGAGTGTGCTAATGATTTGAAAATTACTACCAAAATTGTGTTCAGTCTAGGAGGGGTTGCAGATGTAATTGTGCTAATAAATATCCAAGTCATCCCTGATTTTGAAGCTTGTATCATGATTACTACGAGTTTTAGAAATCAGACAGAGTTAAATCATGCTGTTGTGCTCACATGAATAGCCTCTCTGGTGGCAATGCTCATTTGAGTAAAGAGAGCAAATACACCCGTGCTAGACAGAAATGCATTAAACATTCATAAACGAGTGGTTAAAATGCTTAACTGTGCATGTTCCTTGCAATTCTAGTTAATGAAAGTTGGTCTAGATACAATCCTGAATGTAAGTTCGTATGTAGGTGTATTGAATTTAAAAATTTGGTGAAGACAGGATTCCGTTCCTACCTGTACCTTACTGTAAAATGTTGTGCATGTACCAGTGTCACTGTCACCTTTTTATACATTATTTAGCTGCTCAAAGTGCTCATCTAGGACAAGATAGACCTGAGTTCCATTTCTTCTCTGCCTTCAGGGCACTAAAGTTAAATCTTCCTGCTTCTAAGAAAATTATCTAGAAAGCAAGCTAATAGAGAGGGCAAATCATAGCTCCTTGTGGAAGCAATGTGTCAGTTTGACCACGGCTCAAAGCAAACCTGGTCTTGATTTCTGTTCTCTGCTATGGGCTGCTTGTGTAGTTTAGCTTAAATAAAGAGAGTAAAATACATTAAATAGATCTTGGGACAGAAACTGAACCATAATTCATTGTTTCCAGTGAGCCAGCTTTAACATGACACCACCCTAGAGGAGCCTTCAACCTGCTTTTTAGCCTGTGAGAAAAGTTGCTCCCTATCTGCACCCTCTGATCAAGCATGAGTGTGAGATGGGGTTAGCACTGGATTGCCTTAGCAATACTCAGATATTTCTGGGAGTTGTACAATGCAAAATTCTGCAATCCCAAAGCAGATGTTTGGGAAGCTATGGTACTATTCCACAGCTGGATCAACAGCTTGTAAATCAGAATTTGGTGTTTAAGTGTGAAAATCTCCCATTACTATTGCACAACCTCCTGTTTCAGCGTTGATATTATTTCAGCCTGTGTTCTTGAAAAAACTGGCTGGGGCTCTGGCACAGTGAATTTAACTTTTTTTCCATTCAGAAACAGAATGAAAAGCTCTGAGCCGTTGCTCGTAAGATGTAACATTTGAAAGCATTAAGTCAAAACTGAAGATGTGAAAAAGAGTTTTCCCACCATTTTCCTAGCAAGGTATGGACTGTGTGCTCCCTCTGCCCCCCACTGCAAGGTGAGGCAGCAACCAGGCTAACCTACTGCTGTGCCAACCCACTTGCTGCAAACTGATGGCTGGGGCTGCCTCCTAAGGTACTTCATTAGGACACCTGCTTTACAAGCATGAAGTCAGTGGTGTGTGCTGGAGCAGCCTCGACGGTGAACTGGGAGGATGCCAAGGAAGGCAGATGTGCCTTCAGAGGAGCAGGTAAAAGGGGCAGCAGCGCCATGGCGTACCTGCCTTGGTACTGCCAATTCCCTACTAGTGACCAGAGGAGTGTTACAAGGCTCCTGACAGCCTCAGAGCGCTGCAGCTGCAAGCCATGAGCAGCAGTGGTAAAAGGCTGTATTCAGCTGTAGGTCACAGAGAGAAAAGCAAGGCTAAGCAAGGAACATGGGAGGCTTAATTCACTTGGCTGCTTCCCTTCCCATTGCAGCTGCTCTACTTCAGGTTATTTACCAGGCCTGAATTCTTTCTTTATTCATCATTGTTGACTGTAGCTAGCTTGCTTTGGGGTTGAAAGGAGCTGAAGAGTCAATTATGTGTCTGGGTGCTTTTGAATATCTTAAGTGTAGTAGATGGCTGCAACCCCAACCGCTCACGTCTAACGGGGCAAGGCAGAGAGTTGCCAGCCCCTGGTCCAGCACAGGCCTGTGGAAATGCTCCAAAGAGACAAACAAAAGCAACCAGGATGGGAGAGAGCCATGTCTCCATGGTTTGCAGGGCATCTGCAGCTATAGCGCTGCTGGCTCTGCCCCTGTGCTTGCTCTGGCCATGCCCCTGCGCAGGGCAGGGCTGTTGCTCCATGCCACGCTCAGTGCTGCCTGATGCAGGTAGACTCTCTTCAGGTGGCTCAAGGTTTTTGGGCAGGGAAGTGTAACAAGCAGTGAGTGAGGTGCTGGGCCGTAGGTGTGGTACCCTGTCAGAGCTCCAGCTAGTGCTCGTGGTGCCGGCATCGCTCACCACCTGCTCATTTGCTGGGTTCTGTCTTGCCTCTGCTCACAAAAGCTTGGGCTGGCACAGGGGTGGTTACTGACAGATACTTCACAGCATCATTTACCTCACCTCTGCTTCTAGCCCCCAATCTCTTGGGTTTAGCCTGGCGAGTTCACTTTGCTGTTCACCTCCTGACTCCTCTGCCTTGTATCTTAGTTAATTATCTGTAGACAAAGCCACAATTGATGCCTTATCAACTAGAAAGACTGAATTAATCAGTTTGTTAGGCAAAGGTTATAGCAAGGGGATGACCATCCTATCCATCTGTTCACTCATCTCCTGAAGAGAAACCATAACAGAACTCTTAAAAACCCTATTAATGGATTATAGGTCAATAACCTAGACACCCTGATAGCTCTGCAAGGAGCTATGGACAACATATCTGGGATTAATGGATTTTCTGAATATTTGTATAAGGTCTTTTATAGATGTTCCCCTCTCAAATGCTAATATGTTCTGCAAGGAGAAGGAAAATGGCTTTTTAACATGCTATTCCCTTGTTGTGGCTAGGCAAAGCTGGGAGGTACCTAAAACTATGTAAAAGGCATTGAGCTGATCAATTCACACGTAAAGTTCAAGGAGAAAACTTTGGCCTTTTGCCTTCAGAAGTAATCATCCAAGTCACAGAATTATCTCATCCTGACGCATGAGGAGTCTCATGCATTGAAATCCAAAAGTTCACCCAATTTACCAGTGGTGATCAAATTGGCAAAATGTACTGAGGAAGCATCAGACAATTCACTGTGCAGCATGCCTTGCTGAGGCGAATCCGATCTCCCTCAAATTCTGTCTTTTAAAAGAGTGTGATACAAGTAGGTGAAGAAATTCTGCCACCTTTTTTTTTAATTATGGAAACTTTCGTTTGCGGGTGTATTTTAACCTATTCAAATGTTAGGGCTCTGAACGTGGTGTTTGTGCTTAGTTTGCAGGAAGTACAGCTGTGAGGCAGGGTGACCATTTATCTCTGTTCTTTTTGCCTTGACAGCTAGACTTGACATCTCCAACTGCTGCAGTGTAGGACGCACTCACACCCAGAATAAGGCACAAAGTGTGCAGAACTGTTTATCAAATCTTTGTCCCTGATGTCTGTTAATTGAAAGAACCTGAACTCCTAAATAAAGGAAATTGAAGGTTTATGCTAGTGGGGATATTTGTTGCTATTTTCTCAAATGATAAAATATTATTTAAAGTTTGCAACTTTCCCTGCTATTATTTTGCAAGAAGGAAGGGATCTGCAAGGACTGAGGGTTATTTGGATTTGGTCTCAAATATATCCACCTTTTCTGGAACAATAAGAAATGGCAGGTGTTTAAAATATAATATTTATGCTCCGGAAATAATAGTGGGTTTTTTCCTAGAAATTTTTTTCTTTGGGGTATGTTTGTGGTACTAAAGTTTCTGATTTTAAACAGAGCAAAATTTTCTGTTCCATAGGTATGCTGGTTTCCCAAGACCTCTCTGTGCTTCTTCCAGGCTTGCAAAAAAAGGAGCCAGTACCATGCCATGCTTTTCAGTCTCTCAGGATGAATGTCTGGGCTCTTGCAGAGAAATTTTTCTTCCTCTTTCTTGAGGCATAGCCCAGAGAACAGCCATGCTAAGATCCCCTCCTCTCGCAGGGCTGGAGCTCTACAAGGAGCTAGCCTACCCAAGTCACTGAGGTTTCTTCTGCTACCTGCAGAATAAAAAAATATTTACAAAACAACCCTCTCCCTGTCCCTCAAGAGCAGAGAGCTCAAGGGGAGCCTGGCAAGTTGGCCAGGAAATGCCAGTTCTTCTTCCTCACCCCGAAGGGACATCAACGGAGAATTGACTTTTTTTTTATTTTCAGGAGCAACCCTGAAGAAAGCTGGCAAGCAGAGCCAGAACCAGGCTGAGAAAGTGGGGACACACGTCTGAAGTGGCAAAGGTCCTTCTTGAGAGCAGCAGCAGTTCTAGCAAAACCAGGGCAGCCACTGTCTCTCAGCACAGTGATCCTGAGGTGCTCCTGGTTGTGTCTGACCCAGGAACTGACCCAGACTGCTGAGATTCAGCTTTGAGGTGTGAAAAGTGATCAGCATGAGCTCATGAGGCTGCTCATCGGGCAGGATTCAAACACAGAGCTGTTGTCAGCTTGTGTCTACTCATCGCCCTGGCTTAAATGACTGCCCAGCAAGACTGGCTCTTAATTCTCTTTGTGTCACACATTACTTTGAAAAAAGAAGCATAGAATTAACTTGAGAACAAACATTCGTACCTCTTTATGATATATATATATATATATATACATTGCACACAAATTTTCTCTGAATATCACAAATTCTTTCCTGCCTTCTCATTTCTGGGAAAGTAGATGTAAGTCCTAAGGGATGAACAATACAGGTATTGTCTAAACAGTTCTGTGCAAATCTTCCTTGACCAATTCCCTAAAACTTGTGTCAGCAAGATGGTTTGTTTTGTCAAGGTTTTGTTTTTAATCTGAACCCACTGATCTGAATGGATGTTTCTTTTTTCCATTGTCACATCTTATCTGTCACGCATTTCTTCTGGAAGCATATGAGTAAGAGTTTTGCTAGAGAGTAGGACAAAAACAGAAAGTGGCTTATAAAGAAAGATAATTCAAACAGTAAGAGGTGAGGCCAAATCCCTTCCACAGCCCTGCTGTAGTCAGTGTGCCTGGTTGTGTGAACAAAGCAAACAGGATTTGGCTTTTGCTGCAGTTCCAGCCACCTTTTATCATCGGAGAGAGAGAAAAACACCATAAAATTAAATAGGTATCATCCTCCCTGCATTCCTAGTGTAACTATTTTAACTGGAATGCCTCATAAACAGATAAAGGCACTCCTGAGCTTTGGGATGATCATTTTTTAAATGACCATTTAGGACTGGATTATGGTTTTACATTTTCACCTTGGAGCTTTTAAGGGCTGTTTGGGACATTAAGTGCTAACATATCAGAGCTTAAACTGAAAGGCAATGTTGCTTGCGGTCGTACTGCCCAGCAAAATAATATAGTTTTGCTGCTGTTAATAGGAAAATACTTTCATTTGTGGAAGGAAAATGTTGATTCAAAATCGTTTGATGCCCCTTAAACTCTCACAGCAGCTGGATATTTTACATTGGTTTCTATAATATTCTTATGATAACATTCCTATCCCGCAGGGGTCTGCTTGAATATCGGAGCACTCATCTTTTTTAAGTTTTTGCATAATGTGAGATATTAAAATTAAGGCTGGTGTTTACTGTTCAGTTCTTACACACATATTCCACATTCACAGCTAGATATTATTTCCCTTGGAAATGCTTTCTGTCCCTGCCAGTTACTGAATGCAATCAGATAGCTTTGCATGGGCCAGCATACCAATTAAGCACCGTGCCTGGGATGCACGCTGCTCCCTCCTTCAGAAGCTCGATGGTTCATCGGCAAGTGAGCCGTGTATATTGATAAGCAAAAAGCCTGAACCACAATGGAGGCAAAATCTATTTCTTGAAAATGCTTTCAGAGAGCAGTTTGAGGAGGAAAGAGGAAAGGGGGCAGGCGGCATGGAAAATGGCTAGAAAAATGAAACAGGAGGGAAGATTAATGGAAGCTGGATCAAAAAAATATTCAATTAGAACTTGCGGGCCTGGCCACATTACTCTGTGTTATTGTACATCTTGTCATTACCCAAATCTGTTGCTAAAGTGTTGGCATTTGTCTTCATTATGCAGTAAAATGGTATAATGAATAGGTTACAAATATGATGGAGAAAATGCCCTGGAATTATCACAACGCCTGAAAATGAAAAATGCCTTAATTTAAATTATTGGTGTGTGGCATCTGCCAAGCGCACAGACAGATGTGAAGAGTGTAACATGATTTTGTTCTGAGGATGCCTTCAAAGTTTCTGTTCCCCTTCAAAGGGGTTTTCAGGCTGAATCCTTCCTTAAAAGCCAATGTCAGGGATGTGATACACAGGGAGCAGCATTTGACATATTTCTTAGCTGCAAGGAACTGCACAGCGTGATATCTTAGGTCTGGTTTTAGAGACTTCCGTGAACAGCACTCGCCCACATTTCAGGTGGAGAGCTGGTTAAAGTATAGATTATAACTTTAAACAATTAAATTAAATTTGAGATGGGAAAAAAACTACTATCTCAGCTTAGTTAATTAGACAGGATTTAGTCTTCAAAATTGCAATGATCCATATAGACGTGTTACCTTTCAAGCTCAATTTTGCATTTGACTGATTATTATCTTCTAAAAAGGCATTCTCAGGATATTTAAACCTAACATTTGGCCTACTTTAAAACTTCAAGATTCTGAAAATCAGTACCAGTACATAATAAAGAATTTTATATTAGAACCAGGATAGGAATTAATATTTTACTAAAAGTTCAAATAAAATCTTAAATAATATCAAAGCACTATTTCAGTAGTAGGGATCATAACCCTCTTTTTCCTAGATGTGTATTAACTTTAATAAAGCTTCCTAGTGACTGCAAGGACTGTCCACCCTGGCTGATGTCGACGCTTCCAAACTTACGAGGATGTATGTATCATAAAAATAACACATACATTAGAGAAGAAGAAATCATGCTGTCATCCTGCAAGGGTGCAAACCTGAAGGTGGAGGTTTAGTCAGCTTAGTCCTCTGCTGGAGACATTTGTGTGATCTTCAGTAGGTGCCTGGGCTTCATGTTCTCACCTGGAAAATGGGCATCAGGAGTGGAGGAAGGAAGGGTGAAAGGGATATCCTATCAGGAATTGCTCTGTCTAAGTGAATTTTGTGGGGCACTCAACACTTAGAGCAGTGGGTTTGATGGAAGCAAACTATTAAATTATTTGCTTCAGTTTTTAAAGGCTGCCAGACTTCACAGCACTGTGCAATAGTGCAATACAAGAGGAGCTGTTTTCTACCTTGTGTGTGAAAAGTGAAGTACTCTGATGGAGATTTGTACAGTGGTTCTTACTAAATTCTTTATCTTGTGTTGCTATCTTTATCTTGATTAATGTGTTACTTTGACATAGATCAAACACTTGGGTAAGATATAATTTCTATATGAGCATCATGTTATGTTTCATTAGATTTAATGGTATATAGGTATCTTTGCTTCACTGTGAATGGCAGATATATTTTTAACATGTAATATGCTGAAGTTGATGGGATTATCCTGTCAGAGGATAATTCTAGTCTTATGCTTCATAAATGTTGCTAGATCCTTCATGGAAAAGTCTCACTGTTTAGTTGCACATTTGGAACCAGATGGCTCAGAAAATTGATGATACCAAACCTCTCACTTCTCAGTCACTGTTGGGTTGAGTCCAGCCTTGGTTCAGAGTGACCAAAAGTTCCTACTCTTTCACAGCTGTTTTGTGCCTTAGATGTTTCCAAGTGGACAGGTGTCTACCACAGAAAAAAAAAAAAAATAGGGTTGCTGCAGAGGAGAGTTTATGGGCACTGAAAACAGACTAACTTTCCTGATCCTTGGAATAAGTGTTGCAAAAGGCAGTTGACAGCTCTTTCTGGAAATACCTAAGATGTCTAAATCCTGCTGTACTCCTATGGTGCACCCACAGCTGTCAGTAAGCTCCTGTAATGCCTTTCATGAAGTGCTGGTCAACAGCAGCTGAATGTGCGCCAGGGTGTGCCCAGGTGGCCAAAAAGGCAAATGGCATCCTGGACTGGATCAGCAATAGTGTGGCCAGCACAACCAGCACAAAGATTGCCCCCCTGTACTGGGCACTGGTATGGCCCTACCTCGATTCCTGTGTCCAGTTCTGGGCCCCTCACTACAAGGTCATGCTGGAGTGTCCAGAGCAGGGCACCGGAGATGGGGAACGGTCTGGAGTCCAAGTCTGATGAGGAGCAGCTGAGGGAGCTGTGGGATGTTTAACCTGGAACAAAGGATGCTGAGGGGGGCCCCCATTGCTCTCTACAACCACCTGAAAGAAGGCTGTAGCCAGGTGGGGGTTGGTCTCTTCTCCCAGAGAAAAAACTACAGGACAAGACGAAATGGCCACAGGTTGTGCCAGGGGAGGTTAAGATTGGATATTACGAAATATTTCTTCACTGAAGCGGCTATTCAGGCATTGGAACAGGCCCCCCAGGAAAGGACATCATCCCTGGAAGTGTTAAAAAAATATGAGGATGTAGCAGTTAGAGAAATGGTTTAGGGGTGAGCACAGCACTGCTGGATTAACAGTTGGACTCGATGATCTTAGAGCTATTTTCCAACCTTAATGATTTTATGACTCTATTCTATGATTCTACTTTATGTTATAAATTCACCCAAATGTTGTGCTGGTTTTGGCTGGAGCAGAGTTAATTTTCTTCATGGTAGTAATATCGGAGTATGTTTTGTATCTGTGCTGAAAACAGTGTTAGTAGACATGTTTACTCTTGGATTGTGGTTTTGCCTAGCCACATTCATGTCTGCTCCAAAGAGATTGGAGACCTGGACAGGCAAAGGCAGCTTTAAAGCTTTGGCTGCATGGTGGGACACAATACTTAGCTGAATGTGATGTTTTTGGAAATAGTTCCTGGTTGTACGTGGTCATAGCTGCAGTACATGGCCAAAAGTTTTTGGTGGCACTGCCTCCTGGTATTGCATTGCATCATCTGTTTGGTTGTAGTGATCTTAAAAGCCTTTTCCAACCTAAATAATTCTCTGATTCTGTGATTACTTCTGAGCAATGCTCACATGGTGTCATGGCCTTTTCTGCTTCTCACAGCAGCCTGCCACGGAGGGGACTGGGGGTGTGCAGGCTGGAGAGGACATAACCAGGACTGCTGACCCCCCTGACCAAAGAGATATTCTGTACCATATGGTGTCACGCTCAGCATACACAGCGGGAAAGAAGGAAGAGGGGGATCCGTGGAATGATGGCATTGTTGACTTTGTTCTCAGGTAATGCTTGTGCATGGCAGAGCCCTGCTGTCCTGAGGATGGCTGAGAACACATGCCTGTCCACGAGACACGGTGAATTAATTCCTTGTTTTGCTTTGCCTGCAGGCACAGCTTTTCCTTTACCTATTAAACTGTTATTAAACAGGTTCTCTTCCATATCCCATGGAGGGGGAGGGGAGCAAGTGAGCGACTGTGCCGTGCTTCTTTGCTGTCTGGAGTTAAACCACGACAAACGCATATAAGATGAAATGCTATAATGTTTTCCCTCCCTTTGAAATAAAGCTCTGATCTTTACAGCTTACAAGTTAGCTCCCTGATGTACAAATAGTTCATTACAGAACTCGTGTAATGGTAACAGTGTAGGAAAACATTTATAATGATAGGGATGCCAGAACTAAAGAAGCAGGATGATCTCCATGTTTTTTTAATCATTATTTCTTAGCATAGTGTGACTGGTACAAAAGGGGATAAAATAGTCTCCATTGTGAAGGTGCCACCAGAGGGGAAAATCTATCATAGATTGAAATTAGACCCATATTTACTAGAAGGATACATGCTACAGAATCTAAACCTGTGATTCTGATTACTTATTATTAATGCCGGGGGAAACTCAATTCAAGGATTCATGTGGTAACCTGAAACACAGGAGTCCCATGTCCTTTTACTGCTTTTGCCCTGTGAGCCTTTTTGTTTGTATTTGAACTAGCCCCTGTACTCTAGTATTCTAAATGTAGAAGAAGAAGAAGAAGAAGGATATCACTCCTCTTTCTAAAAGCAGCAGCATGGGTGAAGTACATTCAGGTCTGTGTACGAGTGTCTCACCAGACAGCCCTGGCAGCAGCTCCAGCAGGCAGACAGAGCTCCTGTTAGATCTCTCAGGATAGAAAAGGTTAGGGGCCCTGGCTGCATTTCTTTTGCACTATATTTTTATTTCTTTTCTTTCTCACAAGTTCATGTTGATCCCTGGCAATGGTATTCCCAACCTTCCAGCACAACCTTGGCCAGAAGTATCTCTGCCTGAGCTGGGGGTGTGTGTCTCCTCCAGGGGTAAGCCAGGAGCAGGGATGAGTTCTCTGGTTCCTGCTGTTATCTGTTCACCTTCTTGAGCCAGGGACACACAGGACTATCTGGCACAGCCAGAAAAGGTGTTGATGCTGAGTTGAGAATGAGTGTGTGCAACAGCAGCCTGATCTGCAAATTCAACTTGGTGTCTCCTTTCCAAAGGAAGGCATGACTGTTTTACTGGGCACTACTGGTGGACTGAGTACCAAAGTGGTGCTGCAAAAGTAAAACATTGTATGCTTTCCAGCCATTTGCGAATAATTACACACCAATTAATTGAAGAAAATGACATCTGACACTGTCAGTGTTCTGAAGTGTCACATATTAGACCCCAAAAAGTAAATGAGACACATATTCATTTTAATTAAAATGTTATCAAGAGGTGCTGTTGACCAAGAAGCCCATTAACAATAATCTGCTTTAGTAACAAGTGAGCAGTCAATTTATTGAACTGAACTAAAAAGCAAACCCAGTAACAGCTGCCCACTGAGCAAGCATTTGATCTTTCAGCTTTCTCTGATTAGCAGGGGGAGGCGTTCCCTGAATATTATGGACTTTTGTCTACTTTCTCACTACTTTGTGGTTACTTGTAGAAACTGTCTCCATGGTGCAATCAGCATTTGCTCATCAAACTTAAAAGGGAGCTTTACTAGCAGATCCAACTTCAAAGAAGTCATTTATAGAGAGAGCAGTTGCCGGGTAGCATTATTTTCTTTTGCGCCTCAGCTGTTAAAATCTTTGCACAGGATGGGCTGTTTTCCTTGGAGATCTGGCTCTTTTACACAAGATTTGAGGGTTCAACAGAGGCAGGCTGCTTGCAATGTAAAATTACGTGGGTGCACAAATTTACCTTTTCAACCTAAATTCATTCACTTCACTCTTTAGGCTTGATTACTACGAGCATTAAACTGGCCAGATACTTCCTCAGCAGATTTCTGGTGAAAAAGGCCAAACCCCTTTGCTATGTGAGCAAGAGGCATGGGAATTTTTCTAGAATCAGCCATTATTTCAGAATAAATTTTAATAGTTTCAAGCAAAAAAAACCCCAAAAGCAAAGAGAGTGGACTCATATGTCCAAAATATAGTACAATCGACAGCATGTTAGTTCTCTTTCTCACAGGAAGGAATTCAAAGCTTTGGATTCTTCCTGAATCCATCATCAAGCAGGATGCATCAGCTTTCTTGAATGTGGGAGAGTATACCAGGTTCAGAAGCCCTCCAGATGCCTTTCTAAAAGCTCTGTTTTAATGGTTATGGTCCAAGAAGGAATTTTTATAGAAATTCTGCCAACTTCTGTCTGACAGAAAATTTTAGGTGGGAAAATGAATCCTGTCAAAAAAGCGCTGATGCCTTTTAAGTCCTACTGTGGACAATAGACACATCTGTCACTTACTGTTCAGAGGGCATGCCATGTTGAGCAAAACTGAAATTCAATGAGATTCAGTGTGCCTCAGTCATTTTGGAAACAGTATCCAGCAACCACTGGTCCAGATGTTCACCCAGGACTATATTTAAGGTAGGAAAAACAGCAGCAGTCACTGAAATGGAAAAGATTGATGCTAAAACTGGAATTAAGTTTTCTTATTTTTTCATGTTTAATCAGTCAGCATTCTTCTTAGAAATATAGACATATATGAAAATAAACTTAATTATTAGAATCTGAAGGATTCTTCACATATTATTTTGCAACATATTTTGGAAGATTTGGCAAGAAATATAGAAGTGGAATACTAAAGGAATGACTCTGAACTTTCAAACATCTTTTTAAACATGAACTTCAGCACAAAATTTTCTTTTCTTTTGACATTTTTAAAATACCTGTATTGGCACTAGAACATTTGTAATTATTTCCAGTACAGGAATTGGAGTGAGAAGTGAGTAGATAGTGGAACTCTGGAAAGAATTAATATATTGTAATCCTATTACGTTTGATCTGATGTCCATCAACAGGGAAGATTATTGGCTCTACAAGACTGTAATTCTCGCTAAGTGTAACAGTATATTCAAACTTTAAATGCTATGATAAAATAACATCTAGAAATCCATGTTACATCCTCCACCCTTTTTTGTTTAGTGAGACACTGGCAACTCTTCACTTGTTTCCACTGAAGTCTTTTTAAGGTCCTTTAAAAAATATTTTAAGTATTTTTTAAGATGATGCGTTTTGTATTATTTTGGAATGTATGTTTCTTCATGTCACTTTTCATGGATATCCCGATCCGAGTTCAGTGGCCAGTTTATTTCCCACATACATGAGAGAAATACTTTTATTTTTAGGACCAGTGGGTGGTTTCTCACGTGGAGTGCTTGTGGCTCTTTTCTGTTTGTGGGGATGGGGACCCGGCTCGAGGCTAAATGTCTTTGTCTTCACCAGAATAAGCAGGAGCAGCCACCAGCCCTGCCACAGGCTGATCTCTGCTGCAGAGATCCCTCCTCACCCAGCCTGCACAGGGGTAAGGGGAAGAGTGAGATAATTTGACTGAGCAGCGGCAGCGGTCCGTGGTCCCAGTGGTCACTCTTGGCACAGAACAGCAGCTGCTTTGAACATGTTGCAGATGGTGTTTTCCTCCTACAATCCTTTCCTCGAGAAAGGATTGCCTGCTTAAGCCTGACTGGTTATCATTTGGAAATGATGAGCAGAAATAGAGCTCACTGAGGATCTGGACCATTTATTGTGTTTTTCTGGAATTTTTTGGATTGACTCAGTTACCATTTAGCAAAAACTCATAGCAATTCGGTCTGTTGCTGATAATCAATGGCTGACAACAAATTATGTAAACTCTGCAAAATATTCCAGGCACGGTGAAATTACAGCCTACGATAGATTTAGCATTTAAGGGCTCGATTTTTTAATCTTAGTTGTTACTTAGTGTTGCAAGAGAGGAGACCTTGGGTGGCTCAGCCAGTCATTCGGAGTGTAAGTGTTATTGATGGTAAACACACAAATGGAGTGCCAGGCAAGGGGTCTGCCTTTAGGGGATCTTCTATTTCTTTCCATTTGTTGCATAATACAATGTTAATAACATGAATCAATTTTTTTTACTTTAAGTATAAATTAATGATAAACCATTTTAATTAAATAGCAGGGCCAAAATCAGATGTTTTTTCCAGAAAATAATCTCATTGAGAGGAATGCATCTCTGGATTTTTTTAAGATCTTTTTTTAAATGGATGAGAAAGCAAACTTCAGAGGATAAACAGTGTTAAAAATTGCCGTGTCTTCATATTTTTTAATACATGAAAAATGTAGGGTCTCAGCAAGGAGAGGTAATACATCCTTGTTTGTTGGAGCCAGGTAGAGTTTTCCAGATCTGCTCTGAGGAGCCAGGAGCCCACTAAACTGTACTGAATGAAAATATTCAATACACATTAGCCACTTTTATTACACTAAGTTCTTATATTGCCAAGAAAAGAACAACTACAGTGATAGTAAATGCAAAATTGTCAACATTCTCCATCATTCTTACAGGCTTTGGCAAGAAAATATGGATTGTAACCAGGATGAACTGAAAACAACATTACCAAAATAACTGGAATTTTCCCATTACCAGCAAAAGTGCAGCTATTACAGTCTACTATTATGAGTGTGGTTGAATGTGTAGACATATTTTGAATGTACAAAACAGCCTCAAGATTGGGCATCTTGCAAACATATTTCTGAAAACTGCTTCTGTCTTAGTTTCTGTAGTAATACTAAAATATGTAGTTTGAATCAAGCCAAATATTATTCCCTCTTTACTGCTAGGTCTTTTTTTCCATTATCTTTTGGAAACTTGTGCAGGGCTTTTTTGTGGCTTCCTCGTGCTTGTCTTGGGGCTAGTGACAGATGACAGACTGAAGGTGGAAGGGGGAATAGCTCCATGGCCCTTCTTCTCTTGCACTGAAGTAACACCTCTCATTGCCTCAAACTACTGCAGGAGAGGCTCTTGAGCTTGTTTATAAATGTTCCCAACTTTAATTTTCCAAATTTCATGTTCCCTGGTTGATGAAGGGTTTTTTTTCTGGAAGGTAATCTGGTTTAGTCTGGCTCTTTCAGAGGAACTCATTTCTTTTGGTAAAAGTACACCTCAGGAAAAAAGGAAATAGATTCTTAACTGGACATAACACCAGAGGAGTAAATACTAGTTTTAACCTAGCTTTGAGAACAATCATGAAACTTAACAGTGAAGCACAGCATGGGAGTCAAACCATAATCTGAAGGAACAGTAAAGAATAAATATATCTTATCTATGCAACAGAAATGTTTTCTAATGGTTCTGAAACATTATGAATGAAAAACAAATGCAACTTCTCCCCTTGTAACAGAATGCGTTGGATTTATTTGATAGAGCAATTAGCACAGTTTAATTAATTTTCTGTTTTAACAGTCAAAGTTGCTTTAACTATGCTATTTAATAGTTTTTTTTTTCTATTGTTGAATTTGACATTATCTGTCACCAAGGTTAAATAAGGGAAACACTGACTGCTGGTAATACAATGGAAAGCTTTAGTGTAAAATCAATATTGTTTTAAGGACAATTTTCTCTAATTAGATTGAGATGATAACATGACTGATCACTCAGGAGGTAAGTTAACTTTCTGTATATATGCAGAATTTTGGTAAAAGTATCATTAAAAAGGGGAACTCAGGTCAGGCAATTCAAGTTGAAAAGCCTCATCTTGTGACTGACCTGGTGATAACAGTAGCAGGGTTTTTCATTTGTAAAGTATCAGAGTCTTCCCTAATCTATTATTCACCTATTTTTTTATGTGTGTGAGTGATTTAGATTTCAATATAATCTAGTACCAAGGGAAAAGAATATGTCAGTGCAATGAACTTACTGTCAATATGTTTTATGTCATTAATGCCTGTCTGGGCTGAAGAAGAATGGGTTTTTTTGGGGGATTTTTATGATAATTCGTAATAATGTGATATAAAATAATATCAGTGTAGGATTGGCTGTAACTTGTAGCAGTCTGGCTGAAGGTGGGTTTCAGAACACACTGGTTAAGTGAAGATGATAATGGGAGAAGTTTCTTAGGATCACGGAATCATAGAATATCGTGAGCTGGAAGGGAGCCACAAAGGTCATTGAAGTCCAATTCTTGGCCTTGGATGGGGCCATCCCCAAGAGTCACACCCAGTGCCTGGGAGCATTGTCCAAATGCTTCTTGAACACTGTCAGGTTTGGTGCTGTGGCACTTCCCTGGGGAGCCTGTTCCAGTGCCCAACACCTCTGGGTGAAAAACCTTTTCTTACCAAATATTTGTTTCAATGGTGGAAGTAGAGCAAAGGATGATGTGAATAAGTGGTGAAGTGATGAAGGTGAAATAAAATACATGCATTCTAGAGATGTTTCTCTGCAATAATAAAGAGATTCCTTTGCATACGGGCTTCTGGGAAAAAAAGAAATAGGCAAACAGCTTCAATACAAGGATATGGAGCTCACCAGAATTAATGCTTTTCTGTGGTATGCAGAAAAGTGACTTGTTTTCTACAAGCCATTATCTCCTTCACAAGCAGAGAAGACTGCTGAAAGTCCTGTGCAAAACCAGAGACTCCATCAGGAGCTGTGTTTTAAATGAAGGTCATGATTTTAATGTTGTTTGTGCTGTAGGTAAGCCAGACTTATCAGCCAAGATTGTTGACTTTCTTACCAACATTGGACCAATTTTAAGTTTTCTTTTTCAGGTATAGCTACTTGGAGTACTGCAGGGCTGTGCTAAGCCCTTGTCTCTTGCAGAAGGAGTACATAGTATGCACTTTAGTATCTTCGTGTTCTAAGATAATTTTTTCAGGATTCCATGACCTGATGTGATCTGTTCTGCATGATCAAATGTCAAAGGCAACACAGAAGATCATTAGTTTTATTCAGATCTAAAAGACAGGGCTCAAAGTTGGATGTATCTGGGTATTAAAGATTTAGTCAATTAAAGAAAAAACAATGTACAATTGCTCACAACATGGTAGAAAAAACATCAATGAATTTGTTGTCTAGAACTTCTATTTGCATTTGTGATTGAGTTTCAGTAGCAGATGATTGCAGCACATAATTTAATAATCAGCTCTTGGATGGTTCTGTAAATATAGTAAAGATCACTATCTCATTTAGGTATGGAGCTTGTGGAGTAGATGATAAATGAGCCAGGAGACTGATCAAAAAAAAGCCTTGACAGACAAAGTGTGTGGGGATTTTCTTGAGTTTTTAGTGAACATTAAATCTGAACCTAAATATCTCTTCAATCTCCCTAGGGTCAGAGAAAGAGAATCAAAGGAGAAGGGACTCCAAATCTCCTGAGAAATGAGGTGAAAAGGACATCAATGAAACCAATTTCAAAATCAAATTGCTGTAGGTTTTAGAGATACTGATAACCTGCTAATACCCCAACAATAAAAAAGCTGATAAACAGCAACACCTGTTCTTGTCTTTTTTTTTGTCACCAAGTAAAGAGGTGCCCTCATATCACCAGATATTTAAAATGCTTAGACATTCAGTGACAAAAACAGAAACAACGATTTAAGTGACAATCATGGTGGCGAACAGTCAGGTGAGATGAGGTTTTTGCAGGAAAAAAATACTTTGCAGGGCACACAGCTGTTTTCATTCCTTGATGTTCCCCAAACCTTTTTAGGTTCGTAAACATTAGCATCACTCGAGGTTAATATAGCTGTGACATTCATCTACTTTCCTATTGTCTCAGCAGCATTCATAACAGAGTCAGTTTAAAAGATCAAATTAAATGATGCCACCAAAGACGTCAGTTAACGCTTTCACCGTTCACTGTAGGGCTGTGATGGATGACGGACCACCTTCTAGATCGTGGATGAATCAGACCCTGCTCTCTTGGTTGATTTGGTTTATCCTCAGATGGAAGTTAAATCCATAAAACACCTTCCTTTTGCTGTGCTCCCTTAGGGCTGTCTGCTTCAAGAATACTAAAATAATCACAGTTGCCAGTGCAGCTCCCATCTTTAGGTTCAGCTCCAGCCTCTTTGGCACATGGTGTATGTGACCTTGGACATTCACTTAATCTCTCCATGTATTATTCGTTTTTTTCTCTTTTGTCTGTTCAGATTTTATAGTCTCCAGGGCAGAGAAGTCTGTTGCTTATCATAGCATGAGGATATCTGGCTACTATTGTTATGCAAAGTAAATTATGAAGTGAAGTTATTAATACTAAATGACTTACACTGGTAGAAATTTAGCATTTAACAACCCTTCCCTGTTTAAAACTGTTTTCTGTATCCAGTTGTTTTCATAGCATTTTAAGGCAAAAGGTCATAGAGTTGAAGCTGCAGTGGAAAGGAAGCAGTGACAGCTGCTGAGTTTTTTGGTAGGCCACAGAAACTAGGACTGTGCACTCATGAGATCGAGCCTAAAAGTTTTACCACCTAGCCTAAAATTTGAGCAGTATCTATCTCAGCTCCTGAAGTTACAGTGTGGTCATAAAACAGTCAAATGATGTCTCCAGGTTCACCTCCCATCCTGGCAGAGCAGCAGCTCCATAGGTCATTGCCACCTCTTCAGCCATCAGCAAAAGTTGCTTTCTTCTTCTAGACTTCTTTCCCTGAACTTCTGTCAAGACTTGACCCTGGTAGTGTATCTTACTGGCTGTTTTTTGTATTTCCCTGAGTCCATTTTCACAGCATCTGGAAGAAATCTGAAAAGGTACTTTTATACAGGTGCACACTCTTGGATGGGGTTAGTGGGGAGCATCACTATGTCTGGGTTTTGCTGGGTGCACTTTTCAGTGCCTTACTTTTCCCTCATGTTATCCATGTTAACCACAGGTATTTTCCCTCATTTCCCTGTGGTATAATAGAATATACTGTTTTGCAATTATTGACTAACAAATGGCATAAGCTTGAATAAAATATCAATCTCAATATTTGATGGAGTAAATGTGTGGGCAAGTGACATTTTCTGGGGCTCTGGTGCAGTGGAAAATGTCAGAAATGTTGCTTCTGAGATCTGGTGGTGTTTGCAGCCTATCACCTCAGCACCATTTGAGCAGAGGCAGGAGGAATTCTGGCCAGGAATTCCTCGGGCACTGAGATGCACATTGAAAATAATGCGCCCTCTTAGCTGACCTGCTTAAAAGTTTTTATTCTTTGATTAATGCATCTAGCAAACCTTAACTCTTAATAACTTTGTGCTGCCAGTACCTGCTGGCCTGTCAAAGCCCTCACACGCATGACTGAGGAGGCAATTGTCTGCTTTGCAACTGTAATTCAGCTACATCTTTCTAAAAGCTAGCCGCCGTTGTTTCTTGGGGGATTTTGTGTAGGTTGTTTTTTCCTTTTAATGTGCTTTCTGCAATGCAGCTGTGTCTTGCTGGCAGGCAGAAGTGTCTGTAAGCTACTTTTCTTCCCTGTTTTCAAGTATTCATTCTGCATCTGCCATCTCTGCAACAGGGACGGTCCAATTTGCAAGTGGGCACTGTTCCATCTGAACAGACGGGGAGGAGTGGAGACAGACAAAAGATCATATGGAGTAGTCATCTAAAAAGTGTGATGGTGAACCTGATCAAGTGGCATGGATTTTTCTCTATTAATGTTTTGGGTTTTGCTTTGGTTTTGGTTTCTTGCTGGCTTTTTTTTTTTTCTTAGAAAATTGAGAAAATCCATCACAAACTCCTTTACAGGACAGCCATTAACACAATTGACAGTAACGTTATACCCTGAGTGAATGTAGGGTTTGAAAACTGCGTTTGACCTCTCAGGCTGTGATTTCTTGTTCAAGGGATTAAAGCAAAACAAACAAAAAACTCCCTACTTTCTGTATTTGGTTTCCATGCCTGTGTCTGAAGTGTATTCAGAAGAATTCTTTTCAGTGTTCATGACATAAAGGCTTATACAGCAGTATGAAGAACTGGTGTCTAACTCTGTAACTCTTCAAAGCAAAGAAAAGATTCCAAGTTTTAAAGCTAGTTATGCAGCTGGTTAGACTGGAGTCTAACAGGTAATTTAAAAAATCAACCCCTCCCTCTGCTTATGTTATTACAATGTCATCTGGGCACAAAGCTTAGAAAAATACTTTATCTGAAGTGCATTTTTTCCTTTGTTTTACAGTAGTTGTTCTGAGCTTTTCCAAAACCCTTCTTGTTCTCAGTTGCATGATGTTAAGTGTAATAGGGTACAGAAGGTTTAAAGAAATAACGTAACTTCTACTTCTTGCCTTTTTCATTTCCTTGTTTTTCAGTCCTAGCCAGCTCCATCTCCTCTTTCCTTTGCCCTTGACTAAGCAAGTCCAATTTAATCAGATTTATTGAGAGATAGGAAAGCAGAAATTGAGAAACAGATAAGAGAAGCAATTCAGCATGGTTACAAGTTACTAGTGCATCTCACAGCCAATGTGAGCACATTTTGGGGTTTTTGTTTATCCTCATGTAGTCCTGTGGGTCATTTTAAATTGTTGAGTCAAGTATGTTTTGAGTGGACCAATTAAACTATTTTCCTTCTTTTTCTTTTTTATTTTTCTTTCCAGAACTTTTTCAAGACAAGCTGTTTGATTGGTTCTTAACAGCCTCTGAAACCTCCATTTTGTAGGTTGTAATGGCTTTAATTTGTGTGTTTCTGAATAGAATTTAGAATCCTAATGAAAGTATATTAGAGCCTGCTGCACTCCTGTGTTCTCTAAATTTGAAAATTGTATACCAATTGTAAACATATCTAATAATTTTTAAATATAATATTTGTGATTTTATTATTTTTAGCATTTCACAGCTTTTATTCATAGTGGTTGCTGGCCAAAAATTACCTGCCTGGGTAGAAGAGAATTTATCTCCATGTGAAACCCTGTCTTGGTAAGATGGATAGTAGATTGTGTTGCTGACTTTTAAATACTAATGCATAGCAGGTCAGCAGCAAGGCTCATTTACCGTATCCCAACATGACTTTTCTTAAAAAGAAACTTCAGCTTTTTATTTTACCAGGTTACTTTAGAACCCATTATTGAAAAACAAACAAAAACCCAAACAAAACCTAAGGAAGGTTTCAACAGAGTTGACAATATTATTCCTTTCTTTCCTGTGAAAGTTTATTAACTAGTTGGATTTTAACACCGTGAACTACACAAATGTTTCCACATTTTGTGTCTCAAATGGGGCATATTTTAAAGCGAGAAATGTGTCTCTTCATTTTATTTTTTTTAATGAGAATCTCAGATCTTCAAAAATCTAAGTAATTTTTTAGCTCTTCTACAGGGGAAAAAAATGAAAATGTAACTTGAATGCACCTTGCAGGCTTAGAAACCTGACCTGCAAATAAAATCAACCTGAAGCTTTTTAGGAAATCTGAGAGAGTGGAATCCATACTCTGTTGAAATCAAATCTGCCATCTACTTCTCTGAGAATAAGTCTTCATCTCAGATGTTTAAGGTGAATTTATGACTCCTGAAGGTCATGCATTTGTGTGTGTTTTTAGAATGCTTAGAGCTGATATGTCCATAGCTTCTTTAAAACTTTCCTTTGTATATTCAGCCGTCTGAAAAAAAGTCTTTGCCCTTCATAATGGAATGTAGGAAAATAGGATAACTGCAAGTACTGACCCTTAAATTCTCCATACTGGTCTCATTTTTTATTGCTTTTGGGTAGCTGCTGCAAAAGGTGGTGGAATACCTTCTCTTTCACAGATGCAGAGACGGGAGAGTCTTTTGACTGGGGAAAGGCTTTTTGGCTGCATGATATGGCCACTTTGCTGAACTCCTCAGCCTTTTATTTTAATTTCTTAAAACAACCTTGCAATTGTCATTTGTAATTTTGGCTCTGCTTTGACATTTGGGACACTAGTGACCCATGGCTTTTGAACAGCTCATGTCAAAACTGATACACAGGAGTGGCTAATGGAGATTTGAAACCTTGGCATCACACAGTACACCAAGCATAACTGATTTCACATTTACAGTAAATTTACACATTTACAGTATTTCAGATTTGCACTCTATCATTCATCTCAGCTGCTGCATCCCCCTCCATCAAATGATGTGTCAGCAGAAAACTTCAAGGAAAATGTGGTTTTGTTACATGTATCCTCATTCATTTTTCTTCCTCCGTCTTTACACCAGTTCCACCCACATATTTTCCAGCTGCTTCAGATCATAATGATTTCAAAAATCCATTTTATTCTTTTGAATTGACTAGGGAATGTGCAAAAGTATGGCAGCTGTAATTGGGAGTTTACAGAGTTTCTTGTGTATTGCAGTCAACAAGGGAACAAAACAATTTAGATTTCAGCTTGCATGATAAAACACACAGCTCTGTGGTAGTATCTCCAGGCAATTCAGAGTACACATCTAGTAACACAGTCTCATTTGTTAGAAATATGTGAGCTGTGTCTGCTCTTACATAGAAATATCAATAATTTCATATATATATATATAACTATAAAAATAAAAAATCCAAGTGGTTATAAAATACTTATAAAATAACAGTTATAAAATAACTTCTATGTAGCTCTCATTCCAGAGAGAAGTTTGTCAGAGAAGATAAAAATATTTTCACAACCTTGCTAATACACAACCCCGGAAGTCCTGCCCAACTGAAGAGACATTTTAATATGTAGTATTAATCCTAAGAAATGAGATTTTGTGACAAATTTGGAAGAAACAGACCTGAATTCCACCTGTTTCCACTCTGAATGTTACAAGCTGAGGTGTCAGGGCTACATAATGGACCCCAGTTTTATATTGTTCTCGGTTGGGACAGGTAATGTTTCAGCTAAGGGTTTGGATGGGATTTTGCAGTCTCGGTACGGGAAGGGAGAAGAAATTTGATTCTTGTTGAAAGCATAAGGAAGGATGAAGAGAAACAGGAAGAGAAGTAAGAGAAATAACTACAATAAGAAAGTTTCAGTTCTTGATGATATTGATGAATGTGAAGTGTGTGGTAACTTCCACCACTTGTTCTGGATCAGCAACCATTTAATTTTCACTGCCTAATATAAGACAGGAGGGTCTTTGGAGGCACTGAAATTCATTGATGTAAATATGCTATTTTTTTCTTATTTTCCCTTTCTTTAGGGGCAAGAGACCACCAGGTCACAGAATGTTTAGGTGCAGCATTGTGCAATTTTTTGCACAGAGACCCTCAGACCTTTTAAGCTGCTATTAGATGAAAAGGCACTGACCTGGGATATAAAGGTATTCTTCTTATACTTATAAGGGGACATTACATGTGATCCCTAGGAAATGGGCAGGGTTGAAAATTAGAGTAGGAATTTAGGACAAAGGGAAAAGTACAAGAAAATAAAGGGTAGCCCAAGGGTAAATCAATAGCCAATTCATAAAATGAAAGGAGCATGATGACCTTCGCAGAAGATGGTCATTTAGAAGATGGTCAGTCAAATGGTTCCTAAATTATTAAAGAATTGCAATTACACTGGCATACTAATACCATGGAAGAAAGTTACCATGATTACAATTTGAGAAGAATTAAGAATATGGAAGTACCCCGAGAGCTATCAAAGCAAAACAAGCTGATATATTTAGCAGCTGTGTAGTGCTGCTGTTCAGTAGCTGATTTTTGTTGTCTGGTACCCCAAGAGCAGCATAGGAGGGGAAAGTACCCATCCCTTCACTCTTTTAACAGATCTAGAGGAAATGCCATGAAGCTGCATCAGAGGAGGGTTAGGTTAGATATGCAGAAAAAAAAAAATTCATCCAGAGCACTGGAACTGGCTCTCCAGGGAAATGATCACAGCAGCAACCTGACAGAGTTCGAGAAGTACTGTCAGACACATGGTGTGACTCTTGGGGTGTCCTGTGAAGGACCAGGAGCTGGAATTAATGGTCCTTCCAACTCAGCACATTCCATGATTCTGTGATTCTATGATTCTATGATTCTATGATCTGATAATGCTGTGTATTGGGAATAATGTTCCTTAGGCTTTCCCTTTCTCACCCTGGTGTTTAGCAGTGAGGAAATGCAGTACTCTTCATTCTCTAACCTTTCTGTTAAAATGTTGGGGCCCATTAGAGGCCTGAAACCAGGATGAAGGGCTGGAAATTGGCCGTGAACAACCCAGAGAAAAGAAAGATGACCTGTACCAGATGAGTCACTGCCTACACAGGTCCCAGGTTCAACTATGTCTCTAGAAGCTGGGGGCAAAGTGTTTATTCATTTAAACAGAAACAGAATCTGAACTCTATGCACTTTTCATGCCTTGTAGATGGTTTGGTTAACATTTTAAAAATATTTCTGTCTGGCTAATAGCAGCTTTACTCATGCAACTTCTAAATTCCAATCTAGTTGTACTTTTTTCTGTACATTAAAATGTAGCCGGAGATTATTTAGTACTACTTATAAATAAGACTCTTATGTTTCATCCGTTTAATTAGAGTTTGATGTGTAATGGCAATACCTTTGAAAACTCACAGCTCAATAAACAGTAAGTAGTAATTGTAAAAGCACTCTCAGATTCTAGTTCCCATTCTCACAATTTATGTCCTGAGAAGGCAATTGGTCTGTAGGTTGGAAATAAAGCTGAATACCCTCTAAGTCTAGACAGGTTGCTCCTGCATGTCCTGCATATTACTTTTTTTCTTTTTTTAAAGGTATGCCTATTAGGCAGGGCTTTATCTCCTTGGCTGCTTCTTTCTAGGTAATGGAAAGAATGGCACTATTTGTCTCTTTTCTGAGGGTAATGGAAGCAGCACAAGCCTGGATGCAGGCTTGTGCTGCTTCCATTAAAAATCTTAAATTTTTGGATTTAAGTGAGTAGAAATTGCCTTTTTGTAAAGTCTGTGACATGTAGATTGTTTTCCAATTAAATGAAGTACCCCATCATTGCCCACCTAACTATTCTGCATTGTCCTCTTTTCAGGACATACAAAAGCAATAAAATTGGTGCAGTTTTCACTTTTTCTCCCGGGCATCTCCCATTCCCTAATTCCTATTTCTCTTTCCAAGGTGTGCACGTTGCTGCTATTTTCTCCTTTGGTTCATACTGCTACACATTGCAGTGTGAGCCCAACCTTAAACATGGACTCAGAATAGGAGATGAGGATAAGTTACTATGTATAGCTGCCTTCATTGCCATTCTCAGGCACCTGAGGTTTCTCATTCTTCATTTTAGACTCCTGGTTGCTGATTTTAAAAGAAAGGAGATACAGTTCTCTCTAAAAGGAGAGATTTTTCGTAAAGAAAAAAAAAGAATTTAAAGTTATTACAATCTAAATTCTGGTGCCCAAGCTCAATGGCAGATAGGACAATACCACTGTTATTATTTGTGATGAATTTAAAAAATCTTAGAACCTTTACAAATATCTTCTCTGGCAATTTGGACCATTTTGACCCTCTAGTTTTACATAAGGAAGGCTTTGCTACTTGCAGCTGGACTCTGTGCCTGGCTGGGGAATAGTTTCTGGGAAAAGCAGGTTTGTTGTTTTTTTTGCTTGCTAGAGAAGTGACTGACACAATTGTCTTGGAGCTGAGCTTCCTAATTTTGTGCTAAAGGGCGAAATGATCACTCAAAAAGCTGAATTTGGGTCTTCCAAAGGAAGTTGGTTGGATAGCAGTGGTTTGAAGGTGTGTCATGCCTTAAAGCAGGCTAAAGGAAACAGTGGAGGAGGCAGCAGTTGCCATATGGGGGCCAACTTTACCCCAGAGCCAGAAGGAAGTCATGGGTGCCTGTGGTGAATCACAGACTTTCAATCAGACACCTGAAATAGTATTGTTGATATTCAGCCTATCTTCTGCCAGTATAATACAACATTCCTGCAAAGGTTAATCAATTTGAATGTTAATATCATTCTTATTTTCCAACCATTATCTTTCAAATGTATGGTGTGCGCTTGTCATCTTCCAGGATTAGCAACATGACAAGCCTGAACTTTTAAAAGCAAGACACTTTTTGGTTATTGGAGAGCAGAAAAAGGTCACAACGCTTTGTACAAAACAGAACCATGTACACTTCCAGGCCCATGATTTGCCTGCTCTTCTCAATAATTTATAAAGCATGGAGAATAAAAGGGCCAATTTTGTAAGAAGAGGGACTGCTCTGCTTATGTGTACAGTGTAAGAGGAATTATTGTACAGGATAAAAGGAATTAGCCGAGTAGGTTGACTCCTGCAGCCTTGTTCTGGTTGGCACAATATAATAATTTCATTTGTTTCCTGAGAGTGAAACACACTGGGTGCAATTCACTGTTCTGACTGATTCTCTCTAGAAGTTATTTTTTTGGTTGCAAATAATAGTCACAGAGAAATGAGAAAATGTATTGGCATCAGTGTTCCCTTGATCAGTACAATGCAAAGGAAAACTCAAGTATTTACTTTTCTGCTGTGGCTGCTATTGTCCTTGGGGACTGCTGAAACTTTAAATCAGAGTCCTAATTGGCACTCGGATAGCCATGAAATACCAGAAGCTTCAAAAGGAGCTTAAGAGAGTAGTTGCTGCCTTTTCCTTGCTCCATCCTTTGCTATCCACAGCACACACAGAACAAGGATTTGGGAGGCAGAGTTATTGGCATTAAATCTTGCTGTGTGACTGCCTCAGCCTTTGTAAGACTAGGCACCCCTGAGCAAGGAGCTGACATTGAAGTCATAAACCTGCAGCAAATTGCACTGTGCAAGTGAGTGATTGCAAGTGTGACATGATTTGCCCTGACTGTGTTTTTTCTGCTCTTCAGGTAAGCCTGCAATGCTTTTAAGAGTTGTGTTGTCATTTACAGCTTTTTTTTAATCAAGATAGCTTGCAAAAGTCAACGTATTCATGTGCCCATAGCCTAAGTAGTCAGGAAGAGTGGGATAGGAACTAAAAGGGTGAACAAATGAGTGAATGAAGGCCACTTGTGGGAGACTGGAGGCAGAGACTCTCTCCACTGCTCCCTCACTTCTGATACATAATTTGAATTTATTAACCTTGCACCAACACCTTTTACCAGAAAGCCCCCTTCACAGCTGTAGCAATCAGGGTAGTAGAGATCACAAAACATTAATAGAAAGTCTTGCTGATCTGCACAGTGCTGGTCCCAGGGCTTTTGAATCCCCTCTTGCACTGTGCAAGTTTGATGAAGTTGGAACAAGCACAGCTGGAGCTGTAAGGCTGTTTCAGTCTAGCTGGATGAGGGCAGAAATGGTCGTTCTAAACCAGGGAAATTTTTTTTTTTTTTACATCAAATATAGTCTACTCCTAATTTAATTTCTCCATTTTAGGACTGCTATTAAGCTGTTGAAAGTTGTTCTTGGTGATGTGCACACCATGCTGGAGAGACAGCACAGCTGGAGCAGATGTTCTCTCTCCTTTTTGTGGGCAAAATGGAGGAAAGTGGGGAAACCACTCTAAACCTGATGCCAAGGCAATGAAAGTTGTTCTAAATTCACTTGAAACAGATGAACCTTTGCTTTCAATAGAAAACAAGTTGTCCTTGTGCAGTGACAGGGTGGGTCTACTCAACAGAGGGTCATTGAAGGCCTGGATATTTTGAGTAAGTTTTGCTGGGTTTTAAAGAATCCTGAGAGACTTAAAACTCAAAGATATCCCCAGAACTAAAACCCAAAGATAATCCCAGAGCTGATGCCCTCAGACACTCAGGCTAGCATATATCAGTTAGGTATGCTGAGGACATCAGAGATACACTTATTGGTTTTTTTTCTTTTTCAGCTGATGCAATGTAAGAGAGGCATGAATATTGAGTGCTGTCACAGACCCCTATTGGCACCAGAAGAGGTTTGCTTCAGAGCTTTGCAAGGAGAAGAGGGTGCACCAAGCCCTGAACCACATTTGCTCTGGACCTCCAATCCCAGTAGTCCCAAGAAGGGCTTCCTAGAGGACAGAAGACCCAGAATTCTTAGAGCAAGCCATTCAATTTGCTAAGAGACACCAGAATATTTATAAGGGAAAAGTCAATACCATTTGCCCAACTTTGAGTCCTGACTAAAACTGCGTTGTCTGGAGTAGGTTGTTTGTGGTTTTGAGCTATTTTTTTACAGTTGAATAAGTAGCTGTAGCTATTTATCAATCCTGATGGTTCCAGAGTTATGTCATAGAAATTGCATTACAGAGGGAGTGTGGGATTTTGGTTACTGGAGAGCAGAGGTACAGCTTTATAAAATCATTCCTATTCCTGCATGGCAGAGGGCATTTAGGCACTCACAGGGCTGAGACTGGTGCTAAGAGACCCCTATGGTTGTGTTCATGTCACCGCCACCTCAATCTGCAAGCTTATCAGCTTTCTCTCTGAACTCTTCCCTTACCCCCTTCTGCCATAAAAGTGTATATGTGCAAGTATAGAGCAAGCATGTAGATAAAATAATTACATACAGCAATAGTGCAAAGTAGTGGTGGGAACTACTTAATAACCCTCATTTAGTTAGTTATTTGTGAATTCTCAAGTATCCATATTGTACTAGTATTAGCTTGTTCTCTGATAAGGACTTAAAGTAGGTTCTGTTTCTGTGGGGGTATTTTTATTACACTTGACTAATTTTGTGTACAGTATTTTCAGCCTCCATCAAATGAAATGGGCTGCTCCTTTGCTTTCCAGCTGTGGAAGTGCAGTCTATAGTAAGATTTAGGCTCAGTTTTCCCAGATAATACCAATTTTGAGAGCAAAATACTGGCACCTGGGCCAGTGGCACCTGGGCCAGTTTAAACCTGGAGTTTAGCTAACAATTCAGATGGCAAGGTAGTGTAATATGGAGAAAAGTCCATCCATCCATCCATCCATCCATCCATCCATCCATCCATCCATCCATCCATCCATCCATCCCTCCATCCATCTGTATGTCTGTGTCTTTCAATGTCGCAAATTTGAAATGAAAAGTAGCAAGTTTTTTAGTTGTTACAAGTAGAAAGTACCCATTTCACATAGTCTTGTCCTGAAGGAGAGCTGCTTTTTGATGCCAAGCTCCTTGTTAGTGGAGCTTGATAGGTCTAATCAGAGTCATGTCTGGGAATGAGTGTAATTAAAACATGATTATTTATTTATTTATTTATTTTTCTATGTATTTATTACATGTACCCATGTATTATACAGGAGTTATTTATTTTTACTTCCAATTTTTTTACTGGGAACTTAGAAGCCACACCACACAGCTGGAACGAAGAGCAGCTTTCAATTATTCAGTACCTTGATTTCATCAAGGAAAATGACACCTACTTTCATGACAGCACAGTACCTTTGAAAGAAGTAATAATATGACAAATATAGATTTTTGTCAAATAAAAGAAATAACATTTGATAGCATTGCAATCACAAAATGGCTGTATTATATTATTTTTAAAATTAAGTTTATACTCATTAATATCTTCATTTACTGGAAACTTAGTTAAATACTTAATGTTTGATGGCACAGGCTGTTGTTTGCTGTTTTGTTAGAAGGTATCTTTTGCAGGCACTTTAACTTCTGATATTGCTCCAATTTTAAAACCTCAAATGTTGTTGGCAGGGTTCTTTACCTTGAATCAAGGCTATTATTATAAAAAAATCACAATTCTGCCAATGAGAATGAGATACTAATTTTTCCTGGCAGGCTAATTTAGACAACTTTTCAGGTATGCTTTTTTTAATCAAGAGTTGCATGAGAAATGTGAAAAATGTTATCACTTACCGGAAATGCAAATGTGGCATTTGTTCAGCCTAATATGAATGCCTCTGCACCAGGCAACAACACCAGAAGTGCCAATTAGGATGCAGTCCTGGTTCCAAAAATTCACCCTTTCTTTTCAGCTAATATGACATTTATGTGTCTCATCTTTTTCTCTTTCAAAGCGTGGCTGTGTTTCAACCTACTTGCACAGAAATGCCAGTCGTGCTTGAATTTTACTTAAACTAAAAACCTGTTATTGTGCCAGGCATCAATACAGGATGGTTATGCATGTAATGTGTTTTATTATGGCTAGAATTTAAAGACCGGTGCCGTATAGGTCAATCAGTGTTACGAATGACAGCAGTTGTTATCTGCTAGTGAGGACAGCAGTATAATAATAATGTTTATTGCACATAATTTTTCAATGATTTTATGCTATCATTTAGGAGATGAATGAAATGGCTCTCTAGCTGACATGAACGTAAATAAATTAAGCATTAAGAACCAGAGAGTTCTAATCATCTTTCTTTAAGATTGCACTAAATGGTTGCAATCAGTGAAATAGATGAGAGATTGCATTAAATTGCTCTTCCAGATACTATATCATGCCAGCTCCAACAAGGTTCACATGCATTACAAAACAGCTCAGGTTGAAGGAGCAGCTGGAATGCCTCATAGGCATGCATTAGCTGAGAGTAATGCACTGGACGTGTACCTCTGCTTACAGTCTTTTATATTCACACACATGGAGTGACAAAGAGAAACCCAAACAAACAGACAAGGGAAAACCTGTGCTGTTTTGTTGCAGGGATTTACTCTCATTATAGATTTGTATTAATACATGCCATGGTTTGGAGGATTATGCAGGAGCACCGGTTTCAGCATTTTCTCAGCTCTTTCATTCAGCCTCTGCTGGGGTTTTTTTTTAGGATGTTATTGGAAATTCACAGGGCAAACAGATGACAGGTTGGAGAATGAAGGAAGGTTTGTTACTGTTGTGAGGAGAGAATACAGGCACTGTCATGTGGGTAGCAGATAGGCAATATCTGAGAAGCTGTCAACAGGACACATTAAGGCTGGGTTTTCAGGAGCTGACCTCTTATTCTGCCAGTACAAATCCGCAAATTAAATTGTGTGAGCAGTTAGGTCACAGAGAGGTAGAGACTTCTGCATTCATATGACCTAAGGGAGACGCACCAAAGTGAACCTGAAATAGGAAGGGTCTTGGGGTCAGCAAAGACAGATTGGAAATTTGTCTTTTTATGTCTTTAATTGTGCTCACTGTGCTGCTATTTAAAATTGTGATCGTTTGGGTCCCCTGCTGCCAACAGTAGGAGCAGCATCCCTTTTCATTTAAGGGTAATATGGCCCAAAGTTATCTCATTACTGATGGCATGCTAATCCTGGCTGCGTGGCACTGCCTTGGCAGGATGCTCCAAGCTCCCCTCCAGCAGCTGCTCTGGAGCTAGTTGTAGCCCAAGCCCTCAGCACAAGGCTGTGCTGGAGGGAAAGTGAGATTGTAATTCCCAGCTTCTGAGTTCGTGTCCTGTTGAACACTTGTCCTATTAAGAGCTATAAAATTCCATATTTCTATATTTCCTTCCCTCCTGCTGATTCATCGACTATGCCAAGCTGACATGCTAGTTCTTAAATAAATAAATGGGTCTGTGCTGAACACTTAGATGTGGTATTTCTTCACCACAGTACAAGAAAAGAGTGAATGAAACAAAAAAAAAGCCATTTTCAGGTTTTATTTCCAGTGGCCACTTAAACTGTAAACACTTTTTTGTTAGTTTGGTTTGATTTAGTTTGGTTTGGCTTTGTTGTTTTTGCTGTTTTTGTTGTACTGGAAATTCATTCGGTTTACTCAGGACTAGACACGAACCAGCCAGGTCATACCCTACACAAATACCAACTACAAACACTTGGGTAGACGTGTGGGTATGTGCCTCATAATTGCATGCTCCTCACAGCCCAATATCCTTTTCAAAGAGTGACACCTGCATCTTTCTTTAAATGCCTTAAGGTTCAATAAAAAAAGACGGCAATATGATTGCTCTTTCAAGCTACAGTGGGAGACAAAAGGAATTATTCTGGTTTGGGGGGGGTTGTTTGTTTTTTGGGTGGTTTTGGTGGAGTTTTTTTTTGGTGGGGGGTATTGGGTTGTTTTTTAGGTTTTTTGGAGTTTTTGGGTTTTTTTGTAGTATTGCTGATCCTTCTCAGTGGGTCAAAATTTATGGCAGGAAGAAGCAAGGCTAAGAGAGGTCTTCACCAAGTTTTTCAGAACTGACTCATTCCATGAAGATAATCCTCATCTCATAACTTCAGGTGAAAGAAAGATGGGAGAACCTAATTTTTCCCTGTGGCTCCCAATCTCACTTGTGATCACTACAAGACCCAATGGGTGTCTACGGTGTCTGGTGCTTCTAAAACCTTGAAATATTCCAAATAAGAGTGTTTTTCTGAACCACCCATGTGGTCTTCAGACTGTGAGGTTCTTCAGCCTACAGAGAGTTCCTTTCTGTCATAGGGGGTGCCCAAGGAGTGCAGACACTGATGGACTGTATGGCAAGGAGACATCATCTGCATTTGGTTAGTAGCATTTGAATATGTTGCCTACCGAGCCATACAACATTTTGCCTGTGCCTTTTGCGTATGAGGATATTTTCAGTGCTACAGCTTGACAAAGCTTCTAACTCAAGCCTCTAAATTAGGACATTTTAAGACCCCACAATTCTCACTGAAGTTAATGGAAGGTATGAGAAAACTGTACTTTAAGCGACGAAATTTCTGGTACCCAAGGGGTAGAGAGACTTATGTTATCTTTCCATTAATGTCAGCTAATACACTTGGGTGGCCTGCTGCACTTTCGTTTATTTAAGACTTTAATCTTTTAACTTACAGACAAAAAATATGGCTTAGTCCTAAGTATGAGAGCTGACCACAAAACCATTACCACTCAGCTTATATAGACAACAGTTTGCTGTCTGCTGTAGGGAGACAGAGCAGATAATCCTATCACCTTTTTACTTTTTCTCCCTGGAATTTAACTGCAGAATTTAGAGGCTTCCTCGCAGCAAGTAGGGAACACTGTTCAAGTGGAATTTTGCCCCTATTTATGAAACGTTGTCTCATATTTCATTGAATTTCAGAGGTTTATTGCTTTAATTCCCAATCAAGTAAATGATATCAAAACTAGAACAATAGGGTGGTGTATAAAGGTGATTCTGACTGAACTGCTAGTAAATATTTGAGATACAGATGTAGTCCAGAGTAGGAGGGTACAACATTGACTTGATTGATGTGGTGACCAAGACAGGTTCAGATTCAGTGTTTCTTCTTAACAGAGACTCTGAAAGAACTCCCAGTGCAGCTAAGACCAGCCTGTTTTTCTGCATTTCCACATCACTTGCTCTGGAAGCCTTATGGTTTTTTCATTGCAGCTTGTCACTGTTTGAATGGTTTCTAAATCCCACCCAGGTCAATTCTGGCGCTAGATATCTATGTTCCCATAGTTAGCAATCTGCAGATGGTGTCTGTGGTCTGAGGAGAGGGAGAGCTTTTCCTGCTCCAAGGGAGAAGTGCTCTGAAAATGATGGAAGGCACCCCGACAAGATAATAAAGTCTGTCTTTCATTTACCTATGCAGCACATAAAAAGAGAGCAGGAGAAATCAAGGATGTTACTGGTGTCTTGTGCTCCTGTAGCAGAAGCGATTTTGATAAGTGAAACTGTGGTTAGACTACAAGAGAAGAAGGATAGATATTGTCTGAAATTATACATGGGTTTTGCTGGCTGATATTTTAAGAGCTTTCTGATATACATCCAGGTACCTGCGGCTCTACCTAGTCAACTACAGCACATATGTGTAATGTTTTACAAGTTCTGTCCCATTTCCAAAACATATAGAGAGCAGTGAAATTGGATGTGGTGATGGAAACCATGTTAAAGAACTTGAAATATATGCTCTGTTCTGATGGGGGTGGTGCACTTGGTGTGGAAGTGGAAGTAGGTCCTTGTCTGGCTGGAGAGATGGCAATGCATCTGCAAATGCATTAAAAAGGTGATGGGGCAAGACAGTGTCACAGCTTGTGACATCAGGGTGCAAAACCTGGGATTATCACACAGGATAATGCCCCACGAAGGGAGAACCCTCCTGTCCAGCAGCACCAGTTGTTTGTGACAGCTCTGTGAGATGAGACAAAAGACCCCCCAACTTTATCTTTCTCTTTACCTTCTGGGTTAATTTTGCAACCAATTAACCCCCAGGCTGGGTTGCTGTGTGGTGCAGAAGCAGCTGTGCTGATAATGCTGAAATGTGCATATGTGATTAGGTTGGGAGGTGGCCAGGAGAGCTGTGACTCTGTTCCAGGGTGTTGGCACCAGTCATCCCCCCGTGTGTACTCCCAGCTGGCCTGAGGTCCACAAAAGCAAAACATCATCAGCTTCTGTGCATGTATATTGCTTATGTTTTTCTAGGCTTCTACTTGGCTGCAGTTTTTTAATTGCTGTAACTCTATCTGAGAGGGATATAAGATTTTTTTCTCCTGAAGTGTTACTCTGAGCACAGATATCATTAGACCAACACTACAGTACCTTCTGCCAGTACAGTTTATTACCCTGTGGGAAACAAAATCAAGTAACTTGTGCTGATAAAAGCATTTTCTGTGGGTGCATCTGTGTTCATGTGCAGTTTTGACCCCAGAGTATTTAAGACCAGGCGCGTGTCAGGGTTTTATCCTTTTCTCTAAAAATGACTGTCAGGTTGCCTGGCACTGCTGGAACAATGCATGAACTATTTATGGTGGAAAGGCCTTTTCCTTGCAATGGCACAAGGGGTGGGTGATACCTGCTGGGGATGCTGTATTTAGGGTGAGACACGGGTCAGCTGTGACTGGCAAAGAAGGTGACATTGCTCTGTTGATGCCGTGCTCCAAAGATGTCCAGCCCAAGCACGTTAGAAGTGCAACTGTTTTTAATACCACTGAGACAAACGTCCTGGGGGGAGCTGTTGTCTCAAAGACCATTGCCATTCCCCACACATCACAGAACCCCAGCCACCCTTATTTTTCCAAGTTTCTACAACCTTCTCCAGAAGAGTTGGACATTTCCACAGAGCAGCTGCACCATAGTTGGTGTCTGCATCACCCCTGGTTCGCAGCCCAGAGCCTGGAGACACTGCTGGCTTGGTGCTGTGCTTGATGATCTGAAAGGTTTTGCACTCAGGACTGTCCCAAGATGTCTTTAAGATCCAGAAATACACGCATTTCTTCTCACAAAAGGAAAATGAGAGATCTTGGAAGCTGCTTGATTAGCTTGGAAAGCATTCATGTCTGACACTGTTTTCAGAGTAGCAGAAATCAAAGCTAAAATCAGTAAAGGGTATTGTGAAAGGAAAAGCAGCAGGAGTGGGGCTTTAGGAGGGTGCCAAAGCAACATTCATGCTAGCTTGGATAGGTTATTGTAAGTGTCCCAAAATCACCATCATGATGCTATTGAAAGCTACTAAATAACCCCATGACATTTTTTAAAAAAATTAAAAATTCAGTGGATCAAGTTTAATCCAGCGACTTTAGGAGAAATTACAGTAAAAGTAAAATGTAGAATTCTGTTTCAGGTGTCTCTTTCTTCTGAATTTTACCTTTAAAAATGATGAGAAAAATAAGACCTCCACTGTTATGTAGAATAAAGGTCCTCACAATTAATTACTTTGTTGACTAATGGCACCTTTTCCATGGGGTTATTTTTGAGACAGTTGTTTTTCTAGCAAATATTTTTAATGCAAGAATTTGAAACATACTGGTAAGCAACAGGCTTTGCTATTGTATTGCATCAACACTGGGAAATGATGCTGGATGGGTGATGGGTAATAATGCTAGTAAAGAAACTAAAGCTTTAAGCTGTTAAGGACGTTTCTCTCAACTGCCTGATAAAGAATAAAAGGTGGGAATTGGAAGCTCCACAAGTCATCAGCTGGAATTATCTTTCTGGAGATCCAGGAGAAAATAGAAGTCTGTTGGCAAGACCATTTTTAACAGAACTGAACAGTAAAAGCTAACTCAACAGGCTATTTTTCTTGCTGGTAAAAGTGTTTTCTTCTAGAAGAGTTTTATTTCATCCTCTCTTGTTCCTGATTTTTCTCTTGATTGAGCCAGTATTGTTCAAGGGGCAAATGAGAATAAATTAGTCTTTTTCTTTGACGCTGGTTATCTTTACTTGACAACAATTCGTGTGTAGCAGGAATATAGATGTTCTCAAACACTGTACTCTTAAATCAATAAAAAGAATAAGGAAGAGTCTTAAAGCAGAGAGTCAACATGGCTGGAGAACTGGTGGCAAGTATAACCCCTCCCTCATTGTAATAATTGTTAAGTTTTTGATAATATATTTTTAAATCTACATTTTTCTCCACTCTGTCACTGTGGTCAAGGATTTCAAGGATGGAATGTTTTAAAGGGGGTACTAATGGCTCCTGGTATTTTGAATTGTTTACACAGAGTGGAAGGGCTGTGATGGTAAACACTGGAGGTAATTTCAGTGAGAACCTCGAGTGGAGCCAAATTACACAGAGCAGACGAATGAGGCTGAGGCAGCATCCTCTGGGACCGGGAGAGTTGACTCTCCTGCTTAGCTTTGGGATTTCCATATCAGTACCAAAAGTGCAGACACAAAGAAAGATGTAAGCAAATTCTTAATGACTTGACCTTTCAGAAGATACTGTATACGTGACTTTTACCCTTTTCATTGTTACCATCCAGTAGCCTTTCCTTGAAAAAGAGGGAAAAATGTCTAGGACAAAACAAACAAGCCCTGAATTAATTAATGTGAATATGACAAGTTATAGGATGATCTCCTGGGAGGCAGGCAGAGATATGGCTGGGATTCTGAAGTGTCTTTCTTGCACGTAAAGAACGACATTTCTGCAATGTCCTCATCATTGCAAATGATGAACTTTGTATCCAGGCTTAATGAGACTGTATGGCTTTTGTGTTTTTTCGTTGGTTGGTTTTGGGTTTTTTTCTTCACAGAAACACCTAGTGGCAATAATAGAAGGGAGAAAGGAGCAACAAGGAAAATAAAGTCAAAACTAAGCTATTTGAAAGAGAGAACCTGAAAATGGACTTTGTCACAGGGCTTTTGCAACAAGCAAAGGCAGATTCACAGAGATTTCCCCTGACAGAAATCCAGAGCTTAGGGTTTCTTCACACACATCATTTCTTTCTGAGAATTTGGACTGAAAAGAGACACAGCATGACAGTTTCCAGACTAAAACTTTAGCTAGCAGAGTAGGATATTTCAGAACCCAACTAAATTCCTGTACATTTTCCCCAGTGTTTAGCATTATTCAGGAGTTTATAAAAATGGAAACCTAGTAGAAACCACAGGGAGCTCTTTCAGTAAAAGAAGACAACATTGAAAACATATATCCTATGAGTAAATATCTTATAAATTGTAGCATGGGACACTGGAAGGTGATGTAGTTAAACTCCTGGGAAATGGGCTGCAGGCCGCAGCAATGTGGGAAGGACAGGCAGCAGTACAGGAGAGATGTTCTGTGAGATGTGCCCATGAAGTTGATAAGGGTACTCCCATATAGCACCTGGCATATATGAGCATCAAGAGAAGAAAACAATTGCTTGTGGCATTATAAAGGGGGAGTAATGCTGTGGAATAGGGAGCTTGAAAATTCTGGCTGATTCTTGTAAATGCTGATTCTAGCAGCAGTAGCAGATGAGGGAATGACCTTTTGATAAGAAGCACAGCATTAGTGTTCTGTGGGCCACTTAGAAACAAACAGGCGCTTTGCACTATAGAATTGAATACAGGATTCTGTACAGTATTTCCCTTTATTTTTTCAGTGATTAACTCTGAGAGCTGGGATGATATACCACCTGAGGTTTTCTCTGATGCTGAATCAATTTTCTCTTGCTCATATTTTATTGTTATAGTTATTGGTTCTGAATAACCTCTGAAAGCTTACTGCCACATATGAAACTGTTCCTTCATTAGTGTCTGACATTCCACAGGGACATTTTCACGGAAACTTCTACATCTTGACCTGTAAATTTTCTAGGATTTGAACAATCTTAATGTGAGCAAAAACCCCTGCTACTACAGAGAGGGGGAATTATTTATTTGTACAGTCAGCAGTGAGTGTACCCCTAAGCCATAATAAAACTGTTGAAACCAAGTGTTCAGTAACTTCCCATCTAGATACAGTTTTTGAACCATTATCTGTATTGTTTTCTGTGGTTTGAATTATCATTTGTTAAATATATTATGACACACTATTTACGACAGACCACAGCTTTGAGACCTTTGTATGGCTATGTCCCGCAGGAATTTCATAAATAAATCACTAAAAACTAGACATATACTTGAATCCCTCTTGCTGTATTTTATGTCTTCTGAACGATATTTGCTTTGACTACGATGAGACCAGGTTTATTAATGTTACTATATCACCTGCTAAGGGATGTGATGTGCTGAAGTAGAATTTGGACACTGCTTCTTAGCATGTGTGGCTTGTAGACCATAAAGCTGTCATCCTAGATGGGGGGAGAGGAGGGGAAGGAAAAAAAAAGGGGGTAACATATTTATTATTCAATACAGTTGGGCAGATTGAGACTCTTGCTTCATCTGAAAACCTCAATTGAACTCTCCCCAAATAGGAAAATTAATGAAATTCTGCTTGACTATGTTTTTTTCTGCATTGTATTTTGACATTGATTTGATCTGAAATTTCATCTTGACTAAAAGTCAGCATCCTTAATATTCATATTTCTTTGGTGGCTCGGGTCTGTGCACTCAAGGATTTGCTGATGAAACAGCAGTGTTTTGTAAAAGTTGGTCGTTTTACTTGGTTGCTTACAGAAAGTAAATCTGAGAATTGGTCTATTACTGGATGTGCATCTGATTCTGAGTTAGTGAGAGATGTAGACGCTCAACACTTCTCATTATTGAGCCATACAGATAAGGAGGCACCTTACACTGGCTCATGTAGGCTTTTGAAAAGAAAAAAGAAAAAATTGTCCCATTCTGAGCAGCTCTGCTCATATCTTCCTGCTTATCCTTCAGGCATTGTTCATTTAATAATGTAGCCTTATCGTACAACACATTTAAGCATATATCCAATTAAACCTTAATTGTTACTTTGGTGCAATACTGCACATGGATAGGCCCAAAGGATGTGGGTTTAGGTCTTGTTGCATGAGAATATGTGAACTCAAGTAAGGCTCAGAACAAATGCCTGTGCTTACAGCCTCGCCACATTGGGACCAATTGCTGTCACACTGTCCTGTAAAATGCAATCCCTGTTCTGATTTTGTTTGAATACAATATGATGTGTTTTGCACAGGTTTTTTCATATTCAGTTTGTGAGCAGAAGAAAGATTTTCAATCTGCCTTTTTTGTGCAACATCCATTAAATAATCAGATTGCAATAAACTTGTTTAGATGTTATATTTACTTCTGTAAGAAAAGTCAGATGGGACTCTTACCTTCCAGAACTATTTTTTAATCATGCGTCATTCTCTTGGACCTCTTTGGCCATATTCATATACATGCATGTCATGTACTCTGAAACAGAAATTTTCAAGTTGTTCTAATCCTTGTTACATAAAAATACCGGATTGTTTTTCACCTGTAAGTTGGGGAAGTTCTCTTTGTAAATCAGCTTGTTGCTGTCACAATACAGTCAGTATTGTCATTTCATATATTTCAGCAGGAGGCACACCAATAAACTTTGGGCTGCGATGTACTGAGATCAGCCATCCATTTATGAAATGCCCTCCTGGCATTTGAAGCAGTATCCATTCTGCAAGAGCAACAATGTGTGAAAACCTGCAGGAAGGAACATAAATAATGGTTTATCCAGTTGAAACGTGGAGCCATTGGTTTGTAAATGGCACAGATGTAACTCACATGCTGCAATTTGGACGCTACTCTGTCATAAAACTATCTGACTTTTGCTATGTCTAAGACATATCACATAGTGTATCACCTACTTCATATTCTACAGTTGGTGGTTTATTTCTGATGATCTCTGAGAAATTAATTATTAGATCCAATAGCTTCATCAGGTTAAATATATTTTCAAGCTGAAGGAGAAAATCTCTATTGCACCTCCTTCTATATTGGGCCCTCTAAGCTGCCTCTCAAATAGTGAATGTCCTATTTTTTCTTAATTACAAATAGGTGATGTGTATTTGCATTAACCTTTGCTTATTCTGCCATTTGAGGAAGTAAATTAGTAGCACTGAGACTGTAACCCTTTTTAAACAGTGTAGCCAACCAATCTGCTATAACCACACAGTAAAAAGCTGAAAAAGGTGTTTATAGTAACTTGATGAGATTTTGAAACCCAACAGTAGAGAATTAAAGGTTTTTGTGTGCTGTGGAATAATTTGTCTTGTAATTTAGCTTTAATTCACATTTTCACAATTAATTAAACATCAACCTAATCATTATACACATAAAGCACTTAAATTGATGTATGAAGAATGATGGGGAATGAATAATGCTTTGAAGATCCATTTCAAATTAGTTGTTTGATTAATGAATATTCCACAAGGGCATTTGTGTGATGACCTCTGTTGATGACTTAAGGAAAGGCATGTCTGTTTAGATAATGAGAAGACAAAGTGAGTGAGAGTTATCTCTGCAAATAAGCAGCGTAGAATTATGAGGATTAATCTATACAGAGCCTATTACTCTTTTGCATTGCTTGTAAGAGATAACATAGTACTGTAAGTTCAGTAAGCACTCAGAGATGTTGCTTAATGATAAAATGTGCTGACTGTACATGCTGGTTGCCTTTCTCTGTGTATGGAGGACCATAGTGGAAGGCTGTTTTCTCTTCCCAAGCCCATTATGATCCTTCACAGCACCTGACACTGATTTCCTGCATGAGAAAGAAGGAAAATGCTTCATGCTGCAGCTCGTTCACTTCTCATTGCATCTATAATTAGAAAGATGAATTGTAAATATTTAACTTGGTAACCTTACTTAACATTTGATTTCCAGCTGTTTTAATTCAGCAGTGTACAAAATGTATGTATAAAAGCAATAGTAATCTTATATCTTATCAGGGAATATTAGATAATGGAAAGAAAGAAAGAAAGAAAACTTCTCATGCACTGGCTGATTTAGAACAGAGACAAGGCAGGTTTCATATACCTTTGCTGACATTTTTCCTTTTGTTCTCTTTGTTGCAGTTCCAGCAAAACTGAAACAAAATTCTAACATTTCCTCTTAACCCAGAAAGTCAAGGAACAACCAGGTTTTGTTTGCTTTCCCCAAAAGCAGAAACGAGAGGCAGCAGAGCATGGCACTCTATCTCTGCTGGGTAAGAGTTTTCAAATTTGCTATCAAATGTAACATTTTTTTCTAGAACGTATGTCATTTCAAGGGATTTCTGCAAAATCTGGATACAGGAAGAGCTCCCATTTCCCCAGCTTACATACTATTAAAAATAATTAGAAGGTAAATTAAAGCAGACTTGAAGCAAGGGCTAATGCGGTAAAAATGGTGAAATAAATTTAGAATTAGAGAATATCAGCACACAGCTGTCAATCACAGTATTTACACAAGAGAAATCAGAATCATGCCCATTGTGATGTCTTCCAATATCCTCCTCTGGAAAGGCACTATTTAAAGCACAGTACAAGGTCACAAATAGTAGGATTTAAATATAGAATATCTTTGCATTCATCAATGGATAGTCATGATATGAAGTTTATATCTCTAAAAGTGATCTCTTTGAGCTTTGTCATTATTTGAAATGACTAACAAGGACTAGAAACAAGGACTATTTGCCTCAAGAAAAGAGAAAACAAGTGCTTCACTCCAAATTTTCAGCTGGCCCAAACCAGTGTCCTCCAGGGACCCCATTGCTCAGGGATTTGTTGCATTATGTATTTGTCTTTGCTTGTGGTATAGTTGAAGTGAAAAGAAGGCAATTGTTTATCTCTAAGCCTCTTATCTTGTGACCAATATGTGCTGGAGCATACGTGTGTGTCCATGCACAGATTCAAAGTTATCACCAGAAGAGAGAAACCACCATTTAGCCAGAGACGTTTCTAAACTTGTAACACATGCCCCAAAACCACTAAATATTTTTATACACCCATGATAGAAGATCAATTGGAAGTTTTCAGCGGACTGCCCTGTGCAAATTGTCCTCCCAGGATAGAGCTCCAGTAGGAGGGGTCAGAGCATCCAGCTTGGCTTAGCCAGCAGCCAGGGTAACAGCAGGCTGGCATTAATATGCCTTCACTAAAGGGTGAAACTCTCTGCAGTTTCTTTACCACCTGTGTATGTAATTTTTTTTTCCTATTCAAGTTTCTCCTCATTAGTGTCCTAGAAAGAAATAGGTTTTCTATAGTGAAAATAAAATGTTGAAATTCTATTCCTAAGTGTATACTGTTCCACCCTTGCATTTTCAGTGTTGAAAACGGGTTGTTACATCTACAGCAGACCCCTTCAAATCCTGAGCTTATTGAAAGAAAAGGGATCAATTTTGAAACTGTGCTGGAAAGAAAAAAATACCTGAGAGGAAAGTATTCAATGGTAAGGTATCCAGCCGTGCAAAGCTGTTTGGAGGGGAGAGCTGATGCCTTTATTCTTGAATGGCACAATTCAGAGAGCTTTTAGAGCAATAAAATCGCACCTTCGGCAATCACAGGGAATGATTTCTGCACAGAAGTCTTGCAATGTAAAAACATGTGCAATGGACCTTGAGCTTGTTTAGCTGGTCCACCTTGAGGGATCTGGGCTGTTGTTTATGCATCACTGTCCTGGTTCTCCAAACTTAGCCACAGAAGCCATTCATTTCCAAAGAGCCAGGTGGTTCAACACCTGCCTGGAGGGCCAGGTATGATCTACTTCTGCACCTTGCAGACCCTGGTACAAAGAGATTTTTATCTTAGCGTGAAGGTGGATTCCTAAATTCTCACCCCAACTCTCCCTGCATTTTCAGGCTTAACCAAAGATAATATATCAAAATGAAATTGAGTGACATGATGGCTTTATTTTGCCTTGTCTCATTTAGAAAATGGTGTGGACCATGAGGTATGTGGACTGTCAGGTATCTGTCTCAGAGGAGAATGAACTGCAGCTCCTCTGAAGCACCGTGGCAGCTTGAGGAAAGATTAATGTTGAACTGTCCTGAGACAAGTTATTTTAATTGTATTTAGGAAACTAAATTAGTCCTGCATGGATCAATCCAACCTAAGCCAATCTGTTTCATTTTCATTTCACACATCGGAAATTGAAACACGACAGAAAAATTCAGTTCTCACAAATTTATTATTAAGAGTCTTACCCCCAAATTCTCTATTAAATTCTCAACTGACATAATATTTACCTTTTTTTGCTCATGGCTGAAAGCCAACATCCTTCAAGGTCACTGCCTGCAAAATCCTTTTGCTGGATGGAAGGCATGCAAAGATCAAAGCTGTCCCTGAACTGACTGGTTTCATCAGGGAAAGGTGCTTCTTCAGCTCATCAAAACACACACTCTAAAACCGGGCAAACAACTCAGAATAAATAATGTATAATGATTTCACTCAAAGGGGCAGGTTTGGGGTTGTAGCCATTCCGCCACGAACATGGATAGCTTTAGTCAGCTTGGACAGTGAGTTAATTGTCCTTGCTTCTGTCTGCAGTAAAAAGAGCCATTCTGAAGAATCACAAGCCAGCAAATTCAACAGCAGGAAGGGAGAGAGAGAGGGCATTGTGGAGTCATTTCACAAGGACCAGTAGCTACTGCTTGCTGGTGAGAGCCATTCCAGACCTTATGCTTGTAATTGGCACTCTAAGATGCTTTTGCTTTTTATGTTTCCAAGTGAGCCATTCAGCCAATGTTAATTTCATTCAATGGCAATAAAGGTGAAATCTCTCTAAAAATAATTCTCTTCCTTTGCATCAGGATATGATCCCTAAGTAAACAGACTTTAATTAATGGCAGAGAGCATTCCGTCAGCCAGCAGCCCTCTCTTCCTCTGTACAGCTACGCCAAATCCATGGTGCTTTTGACACAACTCCTCAGACACAGCATCCGAGTCTTTCATCCTACTGCCCAACACCCCTCTCTGCAGTGAGACGCAATGGTTTTGAGTGATGTGATACAAAAATAGCACCTCAGCAGCTGTACCGAGCCAGCCTGCTGTGCTGTCGGAAAGGAGAAAATCTTTCTGTTTGTTTTGTGGAGGTTCATACAGTGGTGGTATTTCCATGTGTTTTAAAAACCTCTCATCTTTTTTTTGTGCCCATATTGAGAGGTGATAGTCTCCAGCAAACATGGTGTGCCTATCATTGTCACCTTTGTCTGGGAGTTATTCTCACCAGAAGTCAGGGCATAAAATTGTTTTGATGACTCACAGACTGGGTAAAAGAGTGTTGTACTTTTCGTCAGCTGTTGCTTGTCTCTGTCTTGCTTTGGTGCTGCGGGGACTGATGAGACACCAGAAGGGTCATTTTAGCCCTCAAAATTTGTTTGCAGCAACTTGCTCTTGGCCTGAGTTATCCCACTTCTTCTTTACCTCCGCAGCATGTCTGAGAGTTGGGCAGTGCAAACACTGGTATTTCTGAGTGTTTTATCACTGCTCATGTCTTTTCACAGAATCACAGAACCACAGAATCACAGAATGAACTAGGTTGGAAAAGACCTAGTAATGCTGGTAACATTTCTAAAGCTCTGAGTGGCTGCCTGCTAGAGCACTGCTTAGTGCATGCAACTTGCCTTGCAAAGTGCTGCTGGCAGGATCCTCCCTGCCCATGCTGAAGGGACCAAGCCATGCCAGCTCCCCTCTGCCATGGACAACCCATGTAATGCAAAGGAAAGTGCTTTGGGAAGTGCTTCAACACCTTCCTTCTGTTCCCTCTGCAAGGGCAACCCGCTGACACCCTGTGTGTGCTGTCTGCTGGTGAGATTGATCTTTGCCCTGCGTCAGAAAGATGTTTAATGATCATTCACATTAATTTCCAAATGTCCTTGTGATATCTTTCAGAGAGGGAGATGAACGGTGGCTTTGCTGTATTTAACAGGGTTTTGTGAGAGGTTTGTTTTGCTGGTGGATCATGGTGGTGAAGGAAGGTTTGCTGGTGACTGTGACCTCATGGATGCTGCTGACCAGATGGAGGGATGGTTATTTCTGCTGGTACTTCTGAGCTAGAGCTGGAGCTTCTCCCTCTGCAAAGAGCAATAGAGGCACTAGTGGTGAGTGGAGCTTTGCACATTGAGGAGCTGCTTGTTGAGAACACAAGGAAAGAGACAGAACCTCACTTGGAGAGAGGATGGTGAAAATCGAAGAGGTGTCAGGCAGGGTGCTGTGGGCACAGCATGCCAAACAGCTCCCTGGTGGGCACAGCAGCACAAGTATCAGCTGCCACTGCTGCTGCCTCTTCCCATGCGTTTTGTGCCTCTCTCATCCCACAGCCCCATGCTGGCACAGCTCTTTTTTTCCAGGAAAGAAGTGAAGCAGGCTGGAAAGTGAGCACTCTTGATTATTTTCTTGCAGAGGATATTCTTCAGCTGAATTACGTTCCTCCAGCCTACCTGACCACATGGACACAAATGCAGCAGTAGGGACACAAAGATTCACAGCCAGGAGCAAGCCTTTGGAAAGGACAGATGGGTGGGGCAGGAACTGGTTGGAGCAGACCCGCCTCTAAATGCCCAACCACTTTGGTCCATGTGATGTCATGGAAATGCTCTGTCTTTTGGTTAATATGCAAGAAGCTGCGAGGCATAAATTTTGCCAATTAATTAACTGGATTGCTGGAAGGGAGCCCCTATTTTTTTTTTTTTAAGAACTTTGGTCCTATAGTCAAAGGAACATATAGCTTTGGATCTTCTGTGTCTTTTTCCAGCAAAAGATCAATGTGGTTTTTTGAAGAAACTGGCTGGTTGCTTCTAAAAGTGTTTTATTGTAGTTGTTGCCTTGCTTGACTGTTATGAGGAAATAAGATATGTATTCACCACACTCTGTTAACTGGGAAATTCTTTGAAGTTGCTGGCAGCTTTCTGGTCTGATGGCCACAGTGACACAGGGAGCAGCCCCTCATGCCAGAGCTGCAGTGTGGTTACTGGGCAGAGCTCTGGAGGATGAGAGGAAAATCTGAGAACTCCTTACCCCTAGGCCAGGCCAGAAATCATGAACTGGGACTGTCTAAACCAAAACTTAAATATTAAATGAAAGCAAACCATAAAAATGGTTCTTTCTCACTTTATACAGAAGGCTGCAGAGGAGTTTAAACATGGCACAGATGGCATAATTACCACGTGGAAAAATGAACCAAAATTGTGGCTTTAATATCAGAGATATAATCAAGATTTGGCCTACTTGTTGCATATTTCATTTTACAGGCAGGAGTTATGGGTTTATGTACTGAAACTCTATAACAGCTTATCAAAAATGCTTCACAAGAACATATGTTTTCCCAGGGTTGTGTTTTCCAAGCAAGCTGAACGATTTAGTAATACTGGCTAATGATGCAAAATGGTTTTCAATAGCAATTTTAGTGGCTAAATGAATCATACTTAGATAAGGCAAATCTGAAAGATTCCATTTTATGCAAAACTCCTAAATGACCTATCCAATACATCTCTGAGGAGAAGTTAACACAGGGTGGTTCATGGAACTGGAAAAATACAATGATATTTTCTCCTTTACAGACGGTTGGGATTTTAAAGAGAACTCTAACATGCAATGCCAACTGTTTCTTTATGCTTGTTGTCTTTGAAAAGATTCATGTACGTCTTTGGAGATGAACTCTTTTCTTCCTTTTTGCACATAATATGCTGAAATACTGGTTTATTGTCATTTGTTTTCTTTCGCCTGTGATTTCGGTGTCTTTTTCCCTTTTTTCTTTCTTATTAGATATTAATAATCAGAGTAAAACACAAAAATACAAGTGCTGTGACTTGAAAAACAAATAATGTAATGCATATTTCACCCTATTTTATCCTATACACCTATCAAGTGAGCTATTTCCTCCAAAAAGAATTTTTAAAATCAGCTTAGAAAATGTAAGAAGATTTCTTTCACAGTTTTGGACATGCCAGAGTTGATTAACAAATACATTCATATTTGTACAACAAAAAATCAAATTACTGTAAAGCCTAGAGAAAAGAAAAATACAATTAGCCAAGTTCCATGCCATGATCTTTATCAGAAAATTATTTGCACTATTCACATGCTTTTCATTTTTCTTAGGGCCCTATCCAAAAGATGTGATCTACTGGCTTGTTTGGGAAAACAAGAAAAAAGGAAGGGAGGGCAAAAAAATGGAAAATCCGGTTGACATAATACAAGGCAAGATGTCCAGAAATGTAACTTACTCTTGAGACGCTAATCAGTAAAGATGTTCATGATTTGTGAATTTCATTCAGTATTCCACAATCAGTAGATTACATTTCTAGAAGTGGTGCCTGAAAAAGTACTTTATTAAGGAAGTGTACACTATCCACTGCAGCACTGGGTAGAATTTTATATTGCAAAACACTTCTTAACTTTTAAATAAATTTTATCCCTGGTGACAAGTTAATAGATATCACACTAGGCTATTTGCTAGGAATTGATTTATGTTGGTAGTAGACAGAAACAGTAGCCTTCTTATTCTGAGAGAAAATTGGGAGTGGGATGTGGAGGAGGAAGTAGAAGAAATATGAATTTTATGGTGATCTTAATTAGAAAAATATTATAGCACCAGGGTGAGACAAAAGGGGTGAAGCACTGTTTTACTTTATGACAGAAAGATTGATAGATTCCACCCAGGATTTGTGGCAAAAGCCCATTTCAAATTGCCATAAACAATGAATAAAAATTACAGCTGGAAACAATATTTTTATGCAACTGGTCTGCATAATCAGGATTTTTTTTTTCTAAGATATTTTGTATTTTAAGACAACAGATATATTCCTATCTAGGGAATCTCCATATTTTCAAAACAAGCTCTGCTGAGACATGAAAAAACTATCAATAAAATATAGAACTTAATGATTCTGTGAGGGTGTGCTGTCCTCAATGCATATAATGAGAAAAACAGAATACTTAAAGTTGACATTCACCCCTTTTAATTATCTTTTTGCTTTTCAGACACTGAAACATGAAGTTTAGGACGAGCAGCACCTAGAATGTGCTCTCTCGACAGGATGGAAGCATACTTGGGGACTCCATTGAAGTGTAAAGGAACATTACAGGTTGGCACAATAATTGATAGAATATTACAGATTGATTAAATTACTCCAAGCCAAAAGCAGTTAAAATTGCTCAAGAAATTAATTCACAGAAAAACCTGTCTTGAAATGTTCTCAAGCAACACTAATTTAAGTTATTCATTGCTTTGAAGAAACGGTGTTACATGAAACTCAGAATGCATTTCAAAGGTCTTCAAAACCCTATAGCGGCTAAAATTATTTACAAATTACAACCCCTCATATCTCTCTTTTCTTTTGTCCTCACTAAGAAGCGTGATGGAAAGGTGTAGCTCGGCATCAGGGTAAAGTGTGTGTGTACTTACTGTGTTTGAGAAGTAAAAAATTCTAGAAATCAGAACCCTGTGCCTGGGCATGTCAAGTGACGCTGTCAAATATTAAATCCGACTGCCAGACCAGCAAACAAATGCCAGCAAACAGCTTCATGACAGTAAAATTCAGAAAACTCTTTATTTTTATGGGCTTCAATTTTTTTTTCTCTCTCTCGAGGCTGCAACTTGCATTACTCCAACCATGACAAAACTTGAGCAGATCCTTGTTTTTTGTGGTATAACTCCGTGTGCCTTAAAAAGGTTCCTGCCTGCATCCAACAGCTGCAGTCTGAAACCTACTCTTTGCCCCAAGATACCTTTTATTTATCAAGTCTTCTATAGGTTAAATGTTCATCTTGTGGAAAGGAGCTCCCCTTGATTTTGTTAAATTTGGTGTTATCACATTCACATACTGTCATTATTTTAATACCTGAAACACAGATGCTTAAAAACCAGGTTATTGCCATGATTCCATATCAATATATTTCCAGAGAACATGCACAACTTTGAATGTTAGAACAGAAATTGAAAGAGTATAATATATTTTAACATAAACTAATGATTAGTTCTAAAAGCAGGAGTTAAATATGTTTCTTAAGAAACAGATTTACAATATCATTAACAGCTAATTATGCAGTGTTTGTATTCTTACTATTTTAAACAAATTGTCTTCTCTAAATATTTTTGTAAGTCGCAAAGTAGCAGCTCTCTAAAAAGAAGATATACATTTTTCTTGAAATTAATCCTGGTGAGAGCAAATACTAGGAAAAGATAAAAAGTAAGATTGCATCCTCTCTTTTTGGTTTTTTTCCTGCTATGAAATTTTACAAATGACATTACAACATTTCAGAGTGTTTTTTATAAATAATTTTCACTTTACTTTTTATATTTGCACATTAATAACTTGGGGATTTTGTCATTTTCAGTGTACTCTTCTTTCATGAACACTGTGATTATTCATAATGAGTTGACAGTGTCTTTGAAAGTACTGCAGACTGTGCAAGTAAGATTAAAAAAAAATTAGTGACTGCAAATGAAAGACCTCATTAATCAACTAAATTCCATTTAAACATTGGCATTAGAAACTTCAGTATGTCATCATTATGTTTAACCCCTTAAAGTCATGCCCCTCCAAGTCACACCCTGGAACCTGTGTGACAGCCTTACAGAGGGAATCTGTATCCTGAGTTAGCAAAATGTTTGCTCCAGAGATCGTGTGGAGCTGAAGTCTCATTCTGGATGCATTCTCCTTCTGCGCTTACTTCTAGTTCTACTGGAGCATTGATGAGAGAAGCATCTCCTGTTCTAAAGCATTTGGATGGGTGAAGAAAATGCTGATTCCTCAATAAAGGGCATTTATGGAGCTAATGTTGATGGATTTTTGTATGATAAAGTCAGCCCAGTAGTGCTGACTACATTTGCATTTCTCTGTGTGAGTGTGTGTGTTAGTATTCCATTTTAAAATTCTTTGAAGAAATATTTAAAGTATTACAGGTTGTACCACTTTTCTCTGAGGAAGCTCTAGAGGTACCTGCTGCAGTCCATGGTTAAAGCTGGGACACATTTTTGTGTTTATTGACCATTTAGCCCCTGTTAACTCTGAGGTGTGCATTTTGGGACTGTGTTCTGGAAACACCGTGAGTGCCAGGGAAAACAGCCTGAAACTGTGTCTCTCAAAATTCAGTTTAATCAGGAGATATAAGCATGAAACACAAACTTTCTTACTTGCAAATTGTTATAGGGTGACAGCAGAGATATTGCTTGCTTTGTTTTTTTAAAAGAAAGTGAATATGCTGTAGGCATAAAAACAAAGCAAAAAAAAAAAAAAAACCTAAAATGAAACTAAAACCAAATAAACAAACAAAGCCCAAACGACAACCCCCCAAAAGAACTCTCAGGGGTCGTTGAGCTCATAGCTTGGTTTGTGCTCGCTTGGGGCTCTAAGGAAAGAGCAGAGACCTGAAATAGTGCCAGGCTAAAAGAACACTTGCTGCTGGTTTGGCAGGCACTGACAGCAGCACGGTGCTGGGTTAGACTCAGATCTAACTGAGCAAAGACCTGAGATTCTTCCCTACACACCTGAATACTTCTGAGGACTGAAAGTTAACGTGATCCTCCTGTGGTATTATGGAATGTGCATTTCATATACGCCAACACAAAATTTGTGTTCCACTGTGATCCCAAGGTGCTGTTTATAAGTTAGAATCTCCCAAAATCTTTACTTATAGTTGCTTCACCTGGACTCCACAGCTGAGAAGTCTCTGGGCAGAAAAGTCCATGGTGCTAAAGCGACTCCTAATCAGTGCCTGGGGCCCTGGAATAGGCGGGAGCTGGGACAAAAATCATCCTCACAGCCTCCCCACGGGAGCATGCGTGCCTGCATCACCCACACAGTGGCATTTCCTCCTCCTCATTAGCTTCCCACAATATGAGACAACAGAATTGTCCGTGCGGACAAGCAACTTGTGCTTGATTTATTGTCGCTGATGCTGACACAAGTAATAAATTCAAGGGAAGATGAAAATTGCCTAACAAGAATGATTCAAATAACACCTGCCTTCCTGGGCAAAGGAGCACTTATTTTCTTCTACTCCACTGACAACACATTCACTGACCTTTACAGGAATGGTGAAAACTGCACACATGCCAATATTTAAGAAATTAATGCCTTTTTATATCTTGTCTCTAAACAAACATAAAGGAAAAAGCAGGTTCTGTGTTCTGGCACTTATTATATGGCAAAAATATGAAGATTAACTCTCCTATCAACAAAGGGTAGAAATTCTACTTAATAAAAATTTAAATACATATTACAATAATGTAGAAGATGCATTAATTCTGAAATGTTGATGAATATTTTGAAATGCTGTGTTGAATAAGTGATTTTTGTAGCAGGCAGCAGCAATATAAGTTTCTGTCCACATATTAAGTGTAAGTTGCGATTCTCCCAAGTGAATGATATTAAGATTTGAATTTGAAGAGTAATTTGCATCTTAAAACCACTATTCCTCATTGGGCACAGTTGATAGTAACTTTCTGCCTATTCATATACCTTCTGTGTTTCAAGACAGGAAATAATTGCTGGAAATGTTGCGTGTGTTTCTGTGACCTTACAGCTGGAGATGCTCCTATATTAAAAACATAGAGAAATACTCTTTTCCTCCCCAAGGCCTGCAGAGAGAGTAATTTCTCCATGCCAGAGATCCAGAATTCAAGCTGAGAATATCTTGAGCAACCTTCCTTGGATGGAGTCCCTTTGAGGAGGAAGCCGCACCAGAAGACTTCCGGAGATCCCCTCCATCTCCTTTGCTCTGTGAGTCCCTGAACCAATTTATGCTTGGTGGTTCATGCGTGTGTAGCATTAAGAATTGTGTGATTTCTGAAGGAGTTAAAGGGCTAATAGATGATGACAAGAGTTGGGAGAATGAGGCCAAAGCACAGATTGCTTAGGGCTGTCAACACTTCTATTACCTGAACTGAACCTCTCTAAATGACTGAGGAGCAGGGCTGTATAAAAGGTTTTTATAAAAGGGTGTATGAAGCTCTCTTCAGGGTAGTGCTGTTGGTGGGGAGTACTCATCTTCTGGACTGGTCTTACTGAGAGCTTGGTGGAGGAGCAGCAGTGGAGAGTGGTGAATATACACCAACTATAGCCAAACATACCCCCTTTCCAGGAGAGAGATAGCCAGCATATGGCACAGCCACCTTGTGGGCAGATCTTCCTGCTGTGTCCCAAAGCAGCAGGCAAATGAAGGCAGAAAATCACCAGGACTTTTATTTGCTCTCCCCTTCTCAGCTTCACCATGGCCACCCTGTCTGAGAGGATGATATGCTTCAGCCATTAAAAAATGGTCTAATAATTTTATTTCCTATGATAGGGACCAAGTGTCCACTAAGAGCATTCTTTAAATGCAGAGTGCTGTTTATTGGGTTTTTTTTAATTTCTAGGATATAGGCCAACATAGCTATAGTCATGTACAAGCATTTAAGCAATTAGCACTCAGTATGTTTTAAAATAAATGGCAATATGTTGGTTCAAGGTAGAAATGCCAGCATAAATACATTCAGATATGGGTTGTACCAAGCAGAATTCTAAGTTATTTTTACTGTTTTTTTCTAAAACTAGCACAAATTGCTATAAATCTCTGTGGCTGTACCTCTCTCTTTCAGTTGTGAGACCCTGGGATGTCAAGAGTGCCAGAATTAGAAAACCTGGACTGCTGATCCCTCCAATCCCAGCAGACTGGAGATGAACAGGTCTTCACCCCTCCACAGCTGCACACCAGACACATGTGCTTCTTCATTTAACACTTTGGGACTGACCAAACCCGGAATCTGATGGACTGCTCAGTAGAGGAGTGTAAAAGTTTTTCTTTATCCTAATTTGGGCTGCACAGTTTGCTCAGCTTCCCTTAGAGCTGTCTAATATGATCATAGCCCATAATGTTTGAGTCACCAATATTCTCTCTCAAATTAAGTAAAGGAGGAAAAGAGCCTAAAAATATTTATAATTCAAGCCTGCATATCAAGTTATAGATAACCTCAGTTCTGAGATGGAGTCAGATACCCTCAATATTCTTTTGTAATTCTGGACATTTTGGTGTGACTCCGACACAGGTCATAGCCCATGGGTTTCTGAGCAGGAGGCTGATAACACTGTAAGTTCTGATTGTGGGATTGAGAGGTAGATCCTTTACAGTGTGAGTAATAGACAGAAATGTTTTCTACGATGACCAAATATTATTTTCCATCAACCCTCTAAAAAGTTTCAACCTGCCCTAATTTTCTCCATTGAATCTAATAGAACTGGATTAAACTACAGGGGAGATGAGAACATAAATTTGATTCCTTTCATTCCATGTAATATTAGGGTTTGTATTCTTTCAAGCTGTAATAACCTCTAGACTTCAGCAAAATTGAAAACCTTTAAATAGCCTTTCACAACCTTTCAGTGTAGTAATGAAGTTTTAAGTGCTCACCAGGGATTTTCAGTTCAGAAAAATCTAAGCAGCGGTAGATATTAAAATCTAATGTTTACTTCAACTCTTTTAAAGCCTAATGGGTTTTTCTGACAGTGTAATTTTTAAAAGGTTGGGTTTCATTTATTGATATAGTATACTCACCCTGGAAATCTTTCTTCTTTAAGAACTCTGGTGGGAACCTTATAGTTTGTTGGAGCACCTGAAAAGCCAGCTAGAACAGGGAAAAGGAAAACTTGCCAAGACCTGACTAGAACAACAAGCAGGTTAAAAAAAAAAACCACAAAACAAACCCACAACTCATGATTTAAACACCACAGGAGGCAAAAAACAAATTAAGGATGCAGATTCCCTGTGTGCACATAATTACAAGTGTGTGAGTCACTGGAGTCAGCACGGTTGCTCATCTACCTAAAGACCTGGAGAGGATGTGTGGCTGCACTCGGCTAAGCGGATTTTATTTATTTATTTTATTTATTTATTTATTTATTAAGCTGTTGCTCAAGGGGGTAGCAATGGGGAGAGAAAATTGCAGGGTGAATTTACACTGATTAAAGAAACACAGTCTGTGTACACAGGCGTTTCTGAGGCACAGTGTGGGACTGCAAGGATTCTGGGTTTGTGTGCTGCTAAATTAGTGGTGAAAAGATGATCTGAATTGCATTGAGACAGCAACAGTGTAAGTCCCAGAGGGATATTTCTCATTGCTGTATTGCTCTATATACAATGTTTTATACATATCTATTTTTATTTTGCAAACAAAGTTATTAGTATTTGCTGGGAACATATAGTAAGGTGACTTGTAGGTTTGCTTCCTGTTATAATAATCCATTCAGATGGCACTTAGATATCTTTTGTTGATAGTTTTTCATCTTCTTAAATCATGAAATAAAAGCAGAAGGAAATACAGAAGTCAGGAAATAAGAAAATTATCAAAAATTCTTGTATCTGACAGATAAAAGTCCAGTGCTTCTAAAGCAACAAATTACAACATATTTTCATTAGGAAAATAAGCATGTAGGAGAAAGAGGATTTGCTTATGAATATCTCTTAAATACATAAACATATGCAAATGAAAATAAACAGGTCCCAGCATAGACATATCTGTAATAGCACAATATCCCATGGCTGGTTTCTAATTTCTAGCTAATTTTGACTCATCAGTGTGTGCTTAACTTTAAGAGCACGTTTATATCTATTGGTTAAACAAAATGCTGTTGGGCTACCAGTGCAGTGTCCCAAGCTGCCTACTGAATTCCCTGTTGTAGGTCCTTGTTTATCCATTCAGACCAGTGCCAGCCTCTCAGGGAAAGGAATTTCCTGACTGGTCTGTGTTGCTCTGTGTTTGCTCTCGGACTGTACAAGGATAGTCACGGATTGATGGTTGAAAAAGAGTTAAATCGATTTCTAAACATGAAGGCCTGTGCTTGGTGCCTTGCTTTTCCAGTTCTGAGCAGAAATCCTTCCAACACTCTTGGTTCAACAACAACTCAGTGTTAACACAGCAGAGAATGTCAATTGTTGAGTAATGCACAATGGCACAACTCTTCAGTCTTGCCAAGTTGAAAGAGACTTTAGGTAAAGGGAAACTCTAAGAAGTCAGAGAAGTGTTCACAATATAGGAAGCAAAGCCTTAGAGAGAGAGACAAAATGTAGTGAAAGAAGTTTGAGAAAGAAATTGCTGTTTCCGAAAAAGCACTCATAGGACCATTCCAGAGAAAGATATTTAATTAGAAAGTTTAGGAGACTGAAATGTGGAATTTCCCATTTCACTTGTCATACGATGCTCAGCATTAAATACTTCAGTTGATGGAGATATTTTCAAGGAGTCATTTGAGCACCTTTCATGGTATGGTTCAGGCTGCTGCTTCTGTAAGGGACACAAAGCTCCAGTCAGCTTTCCTCCTTGTCTCCAGAGAGATGCACATTCTGACTATGTGAATGTAGCTTTCTGCAGCACATAAGGTATGGAAATGCAGTGCCAGCAGAGCACTTGCTTTTCCTTTTGCAAGCAAAAGTCCCATTCACATTTCCTTCCTGTAGATTTATTTAAATCAGTCTTGGGCAGATAGGAGATGGAAGAAAACAAAAGGTTAGGAGCAAGAGGAGATGCTGACAGAGAAGAAAAGCAGGTTAGAAAGAATAATTGAGACCTAGAATGAAAAAATGACAAATGGATTACCCAGACCTCTGTTCTCACAGAGTAAAAGAAGGAAGCAGGGGAATGAACAAAAGGGGAAATTCAATGCTAAGAAGTGATAGTTTGGGGATATGAAAAGCTCAGAACAGCTGCAAACACATGCTGGGCCAGCTCCTTCACTTGGTGTAATTACTGATTTTGTAGGTATCTGGAAGTAACTTTATCAGAGTGGGCATGTGTGTCAGACCCACAGAGGGGAACAAAGCCAGGTTCATTCTACAATATGTCCTGGACTTTCCTTTAAATATTTGAAGCCCATTCTTGGGAGATCTGTGTGCCTCTGCCATTCCCCACTGGCCCCCAGCCTTAGGCTTGGGTAGAGCAAAGCACGAAATTCAGGCAGACAAAAATGAAAGTGACAGGCAGCACAGTGGCAAATGAAAATACTGCTGATGGATACAGGCTAATGGACTTCAGAGGGAATAAGCTGAGGTTTCATGCACATCGCTGCTTTGAAATGAGCTATTACCACAAGGAAAAAGACTAGGATATCACTGTGGACAGGTCACTCTAAACCTATGTTTAATGTGCAAATGTGAAGCAGTCAACTAAGAAGTGGGCCAGTCAAAACGTTTTTTTAATGAACTGAATAATACTGAAAACATCACCACTGCCATGATTCAGAAAAACTCCCATCTCCTTTCAGCTCCATGCTGTTTTTCAGCTAAAGCAATCCTGTCTTAGAAAGAAGTAACAAGAGGGAAGGTCTTCAAATGACAGATTTATGGCACATTTTAACACAAAGCAAGATTTCAGGTCGACCATATGATCCTACAAGGTCCCTTCCAACATGAGCTGTTCTATGAGCCTATGATTTTGAAATGAGAAGAGGTGAAAAGTATTGGGACAATTATATGGGAACAGGGCATTACGCAGTAGAGGTACTTTACTCCTGTGTCACTTTTTGCTTAACAACATGTGTGAGAAGACAAAGTAAAGATGAAAAACAATGAACTTCAAACAAATATATAATAAAAAAGTGTAGCCAGTAAATCCCGTTGATAAAGATTCTTCCATATCCTGGGAGTTGAAACAAGAATTGAACATTTGCAAGGGCAGTGAAAGCCTCCATTCTATCTTCAGATAGTATGCTTTTTTGTTGTACTTCTGTTAAATTTGGATTATAAAAACTGAAGTTGCTAGGCATGAGCTAATTGCCAGGTGTATGCCTCCATTGCAGAAACGAGTGCTGTGCAGATATGACTGAATTAACGGAGAAAGAGGTGATGCACTCTCCGTGCTTCCCAGCACTTGAAATTGCTGTGTTAATTCTAAAGTTTGGGTAAGACTCCATGGTAGTGCTACCGTTAAACTGACAATGCAGGATATTAACTTCTCTTGTCAGAGATTAGCTCATGTATCTTGCACCCTTCTCTGATTTTAGAATCACATGAAAAGATAGACTGAGTAGAGTTCAAGATCATCCTAGTCTGTTTTGCCTCAACAGAGCTGGACCAAAAAAGCCATGTGTCCTCACGCACTTTTGTTTCTCTTTAAAGCCGAAGGATGGGCATTCCACTGCCTTTCCATCCACCAATGTCACTGTTCTCTTTGTTTTTAAAAACAGCCTTTTTTTAATGATTCTAAGTGTTTCTTTCAGTCTTAGGAAATGATTTATTGTAGAACATTCCTATTTCCCTTTCAAGATGTTTTCTAGCCACGTACAGTTTTGTTCAGTTTCTTCAAAATTCAGCACACTGTTTTAGCTGGAGATTCTCCAGTGATGGATGATTATTTTCTGAGAATATCTCTATGCTTCTTGACCTCTCATCACAGCATTTTTGAGACAACATGTCTTTGTTAATTCACATTAGTAAGGTGTATGCTTTTTAAGATTTATATTCTGTTCAGTCATATAGGTGACTAATCAAAATATCAGAGAACAGCAGACTTGTAATGCACTGCAGAGCCTTTTTTTATATAGTCCACTGCTTGATAATCAACCACTGATAGCTACATTGAAACAATGTTTTCCCAGCAGTTTCACCCACCCTGAAAAAATTCCTCCAGAGCACTTTTCCTTAGCTTTCTTCTAGAAGAAGGTGCCAAAAGCCTTACTGAAGAGAAAGTATTTGACATCTGCTATAACTTCCATATCTACTCATCAGTCTCCTGTCACAGGAAGAAATTAGACTGTTTTGGTGTGATTTTTTCCCAACAAGTCGACCCAGACTATTTTTCATCTTGTTTGTTCTTCAGGGCTTATGATCAGTCCTTTGTTCAATTGCTTATTTCAGTGCTTTTTAGGAGATTTGAAATTGGGGTAGTAATTATTCAGTCTTTCCTGCATAAATACCAGCTTTGTCTTGGCCCTTGCCAGTTTTGCAATATCTCACTAGTCACCCATGAATCCTCAAAGACAGTGACTAATGATTCTGACTTTGCTTCAGCCAGGTATTTAAATACAATAACTAAACTAGTTGTTTTTTAACCTCTTATCTGTGTTAACCTGAGATGGTATCCCGCTGCCGTTGGTGTTGTCGGCTACCACACTGTGGCTGGACTCTCTAGTAAAGAGATACAAAAAAGCAGTAAACTTGGATCTTCACATTACTACCTGTTGCTCATTTTTCCTTTTTAATTTGTGTTCCAATGATTTTTTTCATCTCTTAGTATAACTAACGTTCTGGAATGATTTCTAGTTATGTACCACGTCACTTTGTATCTTGTTTCATGCTTTTGTGAGGCTGTCATCTTTGGCTATTTCTGTAAGCTTTCTGTCTGTAAGAAAATATAATTTTTGCCTCATGTCTTCCACTATTTTTGGCATGTAAAAAGATTATTGTTTAGTGGACTCTTTCTCTTATTTTCTCCTTATTATAGTTTGCACTTATGTCCTAAGTACAGTCAAGTCAGGGAACTGCCATTATTTCATATTCTTCTTCAGATATTTTTCCCTTTCAACTTAGTTCCTGAAGAGCTGACCAGTCTCTTTTTTGAGGTCATCAATACCTTGCAGTCCATTGGTTTCTGTTTTGCTGTTCTTTCTCTGTAATGATGTTCACTTGAGCTGTTTTCTATATTCAGGTTTTCAAATTACTCCTATCATTAGAATCAAATACAGAAAAATTCTTTTTCTGGAGGTTTCTCTGCCATCTGTATTGAGTAGTTCTTGCCAGACATCTGAGGGAGAATGGGATTTTGTGTCCTGGTATATGCAGTTTCCATTAGTTACTTATGTAGCTGAAACGCTTGAGTGCCACAAAGTCCTTTCATTTAAATGGTCCTTCTCATGAAATTGTCTTCTGCCAGGTCATCCTGTTTTGCTGAAATTTTATAGATTCCCCACTGCATGTATTTCCTCTTCCCATTACTAATTTTCTCTTCAGCTGCTCAAAAGTCCTCTGCTGGGATCTCAGGGCAAATAAGTATGTCCTTAATATTTGAAACATCATATCTTTCCTTTCTCCTCTGCCTGTACTTCTTGAGAAAGTTTGGTAACACCTCCTGTGCTAGCTGTGAGAAAGTGGGCAGCTTGAGCCTCTATGCCTTGTAAGCAGTAACTCTGATCATGTTTGAAGACTTCAGTCCTCTTGTTCATTCCACATACTTGGTACATAGATATCCAAGATAATCACTGAATTTGATCCATTATTCTCTTCCAAATTTTTGTGGCTTGGCCAGATAACTCCTGTTAATGCTCATTCATGGTGACTCTCTTGCTTTGTCACCTCTCCCTTTCGGTGCCCGGGACAGCTCACACAGGCTTTAGTGGCTCATGTGCAAAGATTGACCTCTGGTGGATTAGAGGGGCTACTGGTGTGACCTGTTTGGGTTGTTCCTGCATCTCCTACACTCTTGTATCTCCTGTGTCACTGCACACTTTGGAGCTGAGGCTCCTCACAGTAGCAGGTGAGACTCCGCTTGGTGTTTTCCACCTCTGTATGAGCTGGAGCCCGGTGGCTCCACAGGTGAGCCATCTGTCCAAGTTTACTACATTTATCTTGAAGAATAACCCTGAGAGTTTTAGATGTCTTTTATTTATAAGCACAGGATGGGGAGGAAAGTTCAGCAAGCACAGAGCCAGGAGTAACAACTTGTCTGCACAGATGCCCATTCACCATACCAAAACTAGTTGTTACTTGTGGGAGAGCTTGTGAGTAACTGAAAATCCCACTGTCTTGAGCTTGTATTGTAGATTCAGAACTTCACTTTCCTTGTAATTCTTTTTTCTGTGTGTAATTTGAGAATTTTATTATTTTTAGTCTACACTGTGTGTTGCCAAATTAGCTTTGCCATCAGTGATGCAGCATTTGCCTCTTCACCCTCTGCACCCTTTAGCCCAGCAGAACAAGTGCGTGTCCAGCACAGTGAAAATCAGCAGGATTATTTTTAGATTTTTCAGGACTTAAGACTCTCTGTTTGCACAGGTACTTTCATTTCCACAAAACCACATCTGTGGGCACTGATTTCTCCTGCTTGTTCTTCAGATGATGCATTTTCATTTCCAGGATGGTGTAAAGAATGTGGAACAATAAACAATTACTTGATTTGGAAACACCAGAATTATCACTATAATAATAATAATAAAAATTTTGGCCCTTGGCCCTTCTCAGAATACCAGACATTTTGGTGAGAGACGAAGACATGGGGATGGTGGATGAAGCTAGGTCTCACCCAAGTGCCTCACCCTGGTGTAGAGTTTCCTTGTGTCAGCAGAGAGAGGAGAGGAATTCAGGAACATCTTTTCTCCCATTACTTTTTCAGCATGGAGCATTCCTCCCTTATCTACTCATTACTTTTGGAGAGCTTTTGCAGTTTTGTGTCTTTTTTCTCCCCTGAAAGTTGCATCTTTTCTTTAAGAGAATTGATTTTTTATTGAGGGATTCTGAGAAGCATACTCAAGTGGAGAAGTTGGGTGGACATGAAACTGCTGTTCTTCTTCTTTTAACTTAATTCTCCTGCTGTTAGAGATTTATTTTTTAAATTGTGTGTAAATGCATTTCCCATGCTACTGTGAAAGATTGAGTTAGTTAAGAACTGCATGAGCTGTCTTTATATTACAGACTCAGATTGGATAAATAAGGGGAAATTCTGGGGCTGGGGAGTGACAGCAGGGGAGGCCGAATTACAGGCAGTAAATGTTGCTGAATCCTATACATTTTAAATAACAAAAAAAAAAAAGAGATCTTTTTAAGGTCTTTTCTTTTGTCAATGCATTGTGTTGAACTGTTCTGATGGACGAGACTACAAAGCCATGGGGAAATTCTTCAAAGGTCTGGCACAATCTGGAGCCTTGGTGTGCTTTGATGAATTTAATCGTATAGAGCTGGAGGTAATTGTAGTACCAGTTTCTTAGCAAAGTTGGTATTCAACGAAAGTGACAAGCTTGACAACTTCATTAACAGCACTGACATTAAACAACATTGACTAAATTTTACTGTTAACTGAAAAAAAATACAATTTTAGTACAATTTAATCAAATACAACTGGTTGTCTAGGGCAAATCTCTCCTTGTGATTTTCTTGTGGTTTCTGCATTCTTTACTAAAAATACAGCAGAGAAATATTGCTGTTGCAACCTTCTGAGCGCAGTGACAGAGGGAGGTTTGTGGGGAGACATTGTATTTTGTTCGTGATAGATTAGCAGCGAGATTTCTCTTTCGCACTGGTATGCAACCTGCCACTCATAGCGCTTTGAGAGACGGGAGTTAACTTTCATCTACAGAAAGCTCACAGCCAGGGAGAGACCGCTTTAATACCGCATTTATTACCTTGTTGGGGAGGGGGGAGCAACAGAAAACAAAAACCAGCCCTGCAAAGAGGGATCTGCAACAAATGAGAGCTCTGGGCTTTAGGAAAGTAATTTACAGCGCTTACACGAAGCATAATTAAATGTCCATATTGGAAGATACTACATAACTTATTTTCTTGTATAAAATGATCTGGTTGGTCTTTTATAGCTCCAACATTTTCCTGATTTTTTTTTTCTTTTTGAGTCACAACTACTGGCAGCCCTAAGTAGAAGTTACAGACATTGAACTAGTTTGTAACATTCATTTAAATTTCTGCTTCTGAGGCAGCATAGGAACAGGCTTTAAAAACACAATATGCTTGCTGTATTTTCCATTATCTTGTATTAGAGTGTTAGAGATACACAGCTATTTCTGGAAGATGCTATAGCTTTAGTATTTTCATTCATTTAGCAGGTTATCCCTATTTGATGCACAGGGAATTTTTCAAAGTATTGGGCAATTTATTAGCCTAAGGTTGTGATGGTTTGTTTTTTTTTAAATTACATTTGGTAGCACATTAAAGCATCATTTTGAAGTTTAAAAAAAAATAAAAAGCTGTTTTTTTCAAACTAAAATCATGTCAAAGGTCCTGCTTTGCACTTCACTTGGCTTCTCTTTCTGGCTGTTCAGCAAATGCTGACCCTTCGGACACCAGGTCTGAGCAGATGTAGCTGTAGGAAGATGTGTCTGCACTCACCTTCTGCTATGGTTATTATCAGCAGTTTGGGTGAGCTGGAGGAGTGGAGCTGTCAAACCATCCAAAAGCAACAATAGTATAACCTCTCTGCTAGGGTGGACAAAATTATAGGATCTTTTCTTCCTTATTGCTGTTTTGCTGCTTTGCTAGACTTAGAGAGATTTTCTCCCTAGATCACTTTACCACAAAGAGCAACTGTGCCTGCGTTGGTTCTTTTTCAATAAAAAGGCAGCTTGTACCCTTTTTTCTATTACAGTGCAGCACACACCAAGTAAATGCCTGAGCGAAATCTCTTTTGCCTTTGTGCACTTTTTTTCCTTGCCCACTGACAGGAGATCCCTCAAGACCAGCACTAAGCTCCTCTTCATTAGAACCCAGTTTTCAATTTAAATTTTAATTAGAATGGATGACTAGGATACTCACCATTCGCTGTAATTTCTGCATGCCACTAATCAACAACCAGAAAATACTTCTTTTTAAAAATTTATTTATTTCTAAAAACTAAGGTCCTTTTCTGTAAAAGTTTTGCTGCTTGTAGTTAAAATTTTAGCTTACTTCATATAGTTGCATTTTTGAATGGGCTTCATGCTTGCAAAATTATATTCTTTTTTTATTCTTTTAATGTAAGTTCACATAAAACTTGGATTCTTACATCAGCTTAGGGTTAAGGGGCAGGGAAATTTAGGGTTAAACCTGTGCAGTCCTAAATGTGTTGTGGCTTTTAGCCCTTCTCTGATTCATAATGAAATATTATTTCATGTTAAATTAATATATTATCATACACTGGATATAATGATCTACTTAATGAGAGTTAGCTGATGGATTAAAGCTTTCCAGTGTTGATTTTACTTGCCTTTTTTACCATTATTTTTGTCTGTTTTAATTCTGAGACCTAGACTGAATGAATTCCAACTGGAAGATAAACCATTGGATCTAAACATTACCTATGCGGTATTTCTAGTCCTCAAATTGCTGAAGCAGTTTATTTCCAGAGAAAAAAGTACCACGCTAATGGCAAAGACTTTTATCTAAACAAAGGTAAATATATCTGATTAAGGGGCATTTCAGCCTCTGGCAGCCGTAGGCTGTCATAGGCGGAGTGAGCTGCTGAGGGGTAACTTTGGTAGAGCCCACACATGTATTTGGATGGTCTGATATAATTTGAAGGCTTTTTATAGCATATGTACATCAGTGTCTGGAAATCCATCAGAGGCCAGTGGGTATTTTATTCTGGTTCGTGTTTTTGGTCAATCCCTGCAACCAGTCCCACACTCTGCTCATTATCACTGCAATTGCCTGGCAGTAAGAGAGTTGGGTCTGTGTTGGAGCATTAATATCGGAGTGTGAGTCAGGAAAGACTTGGAGTTTTCTAAGGCTTTTTCATGTCTGAAAAAGAGACCAGGTCTAATACAGTGCCTAGTCTGCAGACTTCAATTTTAAAAAAATCATCTTTACAATGTCTGGTTTCTTACCTCAGTCCAGTACCATGCCTCACCTGCACAAGCTTGATTCATCTCCTATCATCCTTTCCTGAATCTCGAAATTCACAAAGTTATTCATTTTTTTGTAAGTGTCAAAATGGACTAGATTAAAACAAATGTCTTGTAGGGAGAACCATCAGGAATTCCACAGGGAATTTTGCCATTAAAGTGTGTAAATCCAAAATTCTGTCTCATTATCTTTAATTGCTCTTCAAAAGCTCTGATACTGTCACTCTTAATTTTGTATAAGTACACACACAGGAATATTTAGAATACATGGAGGAGGATTTGAAATTTCTAAATATTTTTAAAGTCACACACTGGAACATTTTCTTAATGACATGCTATAGGATAGAATAAATGGGAGAAATAGGAAATAGAGTTCTGAGTATTAAGATCTAAATCACTGTAAGTTCACTGGTATGTTACAAGGCCTGAAACTGTGTAAGAGGCAAGTATTTACAAGAATGTCATACTTTGGAGAAAGCTAGCTAGTACGCCACTGCATCAGGCCAGATATTACATTATAATAGATCACACAATTCAAACAACTTCAGAATTTCTCTCATTTCCAAGGAAGATATTATGCTGCTTCTGTGTGCTTAAAGAAAGTACTCTTTGACATAGCTATAATAACAAGAAAAGTAATATTCTAACTGGAAAATTAAGTAGGACACTATGTTGTGTTGATAGATGGCAAAAGTAGTGAACTCACCTTTTCTGCAATTATATTCCCCAAACTACAGATGAAAACTTATTTCATTCCTGTAATAAATATTCTAAGAGACAGAAATCCAACCTTTTGTTTTCTGACTCCAAAAGTATTTGTTATTAATAATAAAGTTTTTTTATTACTAGCCTCAGCTATTCTTTTGTTTTGGTTTTGTTTGGTTTTTGTTTGTGGGTTTGGGGGTTTTTTTTGGTTTTTTGTTTTGGTTTTGTTTGTTTTTTGGGAGTGGGGGGTTTGTTTTGGGTTTTTTTGGGGTGTTTTTTTTGTTGCTGTTTTGTTTGGTTGGTTGGTTTTTGGCTTTGTTTTTTTTTTTAATTCTGTTCCTTTCTGTTCTGTTCTGGTCTTTTTTTCAGTACCTGAAAGAGTGCAAAGACTTCTTCTTTCCATTGAGCTAGTGGTCAGTTTTGAGCTAACATCTGCTTTGCTACTGGCTTTTATAAATAAGGGAAATTGATGGAATTATCTTAAAGGAGAGCTTTACTTTCAAGCAACATCAGGTAAAACAGGAAGTTCCTGTTTTTTACCTCCCCACAGCAGGTTGATTTGGACAACAGCATGTACTTCCTCTCATTTCTTAATATTTGTATTCCCTGAGCAGCAGAACCCTTCTGTTCCCAGCTTCTTAACATCACCTGCACAATCTCAGCCACTGATCAATGTCTAGATTGGGTTCCCTGTCTCCATATTATTTTGTAGAAGCTGAAACATGCACACAGCTCAAAATTTAACACTGCCTTCATAACTACACACTCTACTCAGGGACAATGACAGAAACATTCATTTTAAGATTTTTAATGTTTTTAGAGTCCTCAAAAGATGACTGATTAGTGCTCCCTCCCACATCCAAGGAGAGGCCAGATATTGCCTGACGGAGCGCATCTTGGTGCCACCAGGGCAGCTCTCTGCTCCCGGGGCTGTGATTCACACCACCGCCCAGGAGTGACCTGTGTTGTATGCAAAGGCTTCTGTATTACAGGATCATCTCTCACTTTTGAAAAACATTGCGTTTTAGAAACAGAAATGCTGTTTACTGGGAGATGCTCGTTTCCAGCCTGCGGCTTCCAGACCAAAACCAACAAGACCGAGACAACTTTTATCTTTTCCTTCTCGGTGAGAGAGGCAAGGGAAGATCCATCCTGCTTTCGAGTGGGATTTCCTCATCTGTAACCAGTACCCTCACCTGAAACCTGCTCTGCCCATTGACCTTTGTGAATCCAAAATATTGGTAAAATAGATTCCGGTACAACCTCCAGCTTTTCTGCCTTCCTGAAAAGGTGTGACACCATCCAGTACAGGATATGGTTAAATGAACACATTGAGTTGAGCAGGCAGAGTGTTGAGGGAATCTTGCACCACAGCCTTACACTGCCCAATGCTGATCCTGTAAATTTTGTGCATGAATTCTTTCAAAAGTGTGCCTTACCAGCAGCTGAACATTTTCTGGCGTGTATCTCTGTATATCAATGATGGTTGTCTATTCATGTTAATTTTGTGATATTTTTTATTTTATGGGAGCTCACAAGGCTGTACAATTTTCTTTACTGTTACATAACATTCTCCTGTGCAAGGTACCACTTTGCTATTTCTCTGTTTAGTTTTTTTAATGACCATGTGTTTACACAGCAGCCTTGCAAACAGCATGCAGTCATCATTTTTCCTTACCAATGAGACAAATAGCTGACTTTTCCTGTTCATTTTCCAAATGTCACTTCATAAATTCAGCTGGTTTGTACCCACTGAAACCATAGTGGGTTGGTTCTGCTGTTTACTTATTTTCATAAACAAGCTTTTAAGCTCATTTGTCTCATTTCTAACATTTTCAATACTCTTTCTTTGCAAGTTTCAAGAAGACTCTGGATAATTAGTTTAAATGCTGAAATCTCATTTTTTCTTATGTGTTGTCCTGATATTCATGACTATAGGGATGCAATGTCAGCTATTTATAGGGTTTTAAAAAAACAAAACCAAAACCAAAAACATTTATTTTATCCTTAAGAGTAGTATAAGTAAAAATAATCCTCCTTGTACAATGCATCTCTCACTGTCTTCTATATCAAATGTGTTCAGCTTAGTAGACTGAGCACAGAGCATCTAAAGATCTAATGCCTTAAGATGGATCTGGACCTTTTTCTGCTACTTAAAATTTAATGCAGTGCAAATAGTGTGCACTTGCCAGCACCTTTGCTAACAATTCAGAAGGCAGAAGAGGATTTAGATCATTTCTCCAAAGCTCTACACTAGCACTGCAGTACCAGTCTCAGTAAAAAATTTAACACATACGTAGTAAAGCAACTTGGAATCCTGACCTTACAGCACTCAAAGAAAGTGTGGCCATTAATTTTGAAGGCATTATTTTGTTCTCTTGCTAATTTAGTGATGGATGTTGGCATGTGACTAATGAAAAAAGCTATTCCAATTGACTGGGGCTTGACTCACTGCAGATTCCAAAACACATAAAATATCTGTGCTTTTGTATTAATTTTTTTCATTTTCACTGAAGTCCTATAAAAATATTGAGTCTTATTGGACAAAACTTCTTGGTTTTGTTTAGGACAGTGATCTTATATTTAAGTAAACATTTCACATGTCAGCATGGTATTTTCTTCAGGGACATATTCCCAAGTTTATATAGAAATCTACTTTAAAATCTGTTCTTCCCTTGTTTTGTTTTTTGCATACATGCAAGGAGTAGATATTCTGAATGCCCCCACGATGACATTTTAGCAGAGTACTTCATTACCCTGGCCATTTCGGATTTAGCTCCACACAAATTTTTCAAAACTTTCACTTATTTGTCATTTAATGTATGAGAAAGTTTTGCTCAGACAATGGGACCAATGTTTATTAGCATGTAGAAGACTCTTGCAGTTCAACAATGTGTTTAACTATGCTGAGATTTATCTCAATCATATCAATTTCCTCAGCTGATGACCACACGTCTGTGTACATATTTCATCCTGGTGAAAGGCTGAAATATTTTCCTCAAAGAAAATACAGGTCATATTTCATTTCCTCAAGCAGCTAATGTTGAGACAGTTGTTGCGGGGTTTTATTTGTAAACTGGTGGTAAAGTTAATGTTTGGTTTCTTATTTGTATAAAAGAAAGCTTAGGTTCCTATACTTAAGTGTACTGCCCTTTTTCTGGATAAACAAGCTTCTAGTGAACTCCAATGTTTTGAAGTATTTCTTCTGAAAAGGTGTATTCTTTTGTTAGAATTTTATATTTCCTTACCTTCAACAGGGACACAATTAAAGGCCTGAAAGCAGGTCCCATTGATTTTTCTGGAAGTGTCTAATCAAGTAACAAAGTAAAAAATTTGGCCCTAAATAGGGATTTTTAGGATAAGGAAGATTTGTCTGGGCAGTGTGCTTGTGAAAAAAAAACTATATTAATTCCTCTCATGAAGAACTGTTGATGAAACAAACACAAGGAATCCTTGGCAAAGGAAAATAAAAGGTTTCTAATCTGCAAGTAGAAACAATATCTGTTTTAATAAAACTAATTATATTTTGTGTAAAAAGCAGAATTCAGGCTGGAGATACACTTTTAGCGTGATGATTTCCTACCTTATGCCATTAAAGACTGGCAAGGACCATTTTGACTAAATTACCACTTGAAAATTCCAATGGGGGAAAACACCAACCCTAAAGGGAAAGGACCATGAAAAGTGTTGTGCTGTCTTTTACAGACTGGGATGCAGATCTCAAAGAGCAGTGACAGGGGCAGAGACACGGTGGGGTGGAATGTTGACTTATTACCTACAGATACCCCAGCCCAAAACGGTTTCCTTTTTTTCTTTAATGGTTGCTTTCTGTTTGTTGTTTATTTTAATTTTTTGTTTGTTTGTTTTTTAAACCACATTCCTAACCAATATAGCCTGTGATGTAAAAACAAACAAAACAAAATCCCAAGTTACTGAGAAAATTTTCTATCTGCTACCCCAGCTTCAGTAAACTAGTAGTTTCTTTTCAACTAAGTAATTTATTTTTGCCTATTACAGTTTTAAGCAATAAGTTACTACTGAGAAAATTTTCTATCTGCTACCCCAGACTGAATAAACTAGTAGATTTTCAACTAAGTCATTTATTTTTGCCTATTACGGTTTTAAGGAATAGATTATAATTAGCTTGCTCATATTAAAAAGAAGCTGTTTATCTATGTTACTTTTAATACAACATGGGGAAAATGATTAAAAGTCAAAATAAAATGGAATATTTATTATTTTGCCCATCTGTTACTTACATTTAAGTTTTGCATCCCTGGACAGTGTGAAAAATAAGTTTGCATTAATTAATTCAAGCAATTCTCTGTTGTACTATCCAAACACAGTGTGTAATATTTGCAGCCTATTTCAGCTCTCAAAAACGGTGAAGGCAAAAGACAGAGCTATACGTGAAGAGGTGAAATGATAACTTAGCAGGGGGATCTTTTAGGAATGAGAGAGGCTGTGGTTGGGGAAGTATTTTTGTTTGGTTTTGATTGGTTTTTTTGGTGGGTTTTTTTTTCCTGGTGTAATTGCCTTCATGCACACATGAAAAATCCCACAAACTGTAAAAATAATGACTGAACTTTTTCATGACTGTCTGCAGTTAAGTTGGAAACAATGCATCATTCCCTGTACTTTTTGCCCCTGCCCTGTATGACAGCACTGCGTCTTTGATGCTAGATTTCCAGTAGGTAACCTTGTTACTTTGATGAAATGTCTTTGAGAGGTGGGTTCACAGAAGAGACTTCGCTAGTCTTACTGTCATAAAATGGAATTTTAAAAGAAAAAAAAGAATGGAAGCTGCTTGCTCTTTGCACTTAGGAAAGGCTTTGTTTCACTTCAAAGCATGAAGATTTCTTGCATGCTCCAAACAGAAATTATTTTCCTGTTAACTACACTATTTTTTTCCTGACTAGTTTAGTTTAGTTTGGTTTAGCTAGTTTTAGCTTAGTTTATTTCTGTCTCACTGCAAACACAACCACCACTTCATTACATATCTTGTGGCAACTCATCAGCTTTTCTTTTTACCAACCAAACTTGTCATTAAATTATGGAAAAAGAAAGCCTTGTGGAAAAGCAAATATTTCATCTAAAGCTGAATTATCTCTGGTAAATAATTCTTTTAAAGGTAAATTTCTTGAGATTTTCCATTATGTTCAGGATAGATTTATCAAACCTTTCTCTGTGTGTAATTTTAGAAACTCCAACTAGGGAAACATTTTTACAGCTAAATAAGTAGCTCAGCTTCACTGGGGAGCAGGCTGCAGAGATTGCAAGTACTGACAGTTTTGCTGAGATAGTTTCATGGCCTTCTAGCACAAAGTGATGAGCAAAGAAAACTGCAACTCCTGATTAAAAAGAAATTCACTTATTTAACATTCTTGCTTTTAATATCAATTTAGCCTTCAAGTAGCCAGTGTGAAAGCAGATGCAGCACTGCATGTCTTGTTCATATGCATTAAGTCCTTGAATGTTTTCATTTTAATTTGGAGCTGAAGTTTGACCTAATTTAAAGTTTTGCAGTCTTATAATTATAAATTGGATGTATTCCAGTGGCTAGTGTTGTGTCAAATATGCTTTTAAAATGAGTTCCAGATTTTAGTTCTTTTTAAAAGATCTGTCTTTGCAACCCATGGGTGACAAGGGTAAAATCTGTCCTCATCCTCACTGGAAATCTGGAAGTTAATTTCCAGACGTTGGAAGTGTTGGTTTTCAGCAAAACAATCAGAGATGTCAGCTTGCCAAAATTAACTCTTCTTGATGGTAGCAGAGGGCATTTTCCTTGGAGACATCTACTTTATACTCACATTCTCTTTGTCTGCTTGTTCTCAGGAGGAGCTGGTGGAGTGAGAGCCAAATTCTTCCCTCCCTGCTGCCAAAATACCTTTTCTGACCATTACAGAAAAAATATCCCTGTGAAACTACTTCTGTTTCAAATCGTGAGGTATCCACTACTTCCCTCGAATGGGAAGCCTCTTTGAATATTTATGTCCTATTTTTGCATTGCATAATGCAAATTCGTGCATTCATACATGTGAATTCATAATTTAGATAACAGATTTTCTCTGTGCTTATAAAAGTTATAATATATACTAATAAAGAATATAAATATGTAGTATAGTACAAAATTATATCTATAAATATATGTTAACAATATGCCTGATTTACCATTTCTGCAGCGGAATTGTTAAAAAACTATTATGATATGTTTTTTTAAACAAAAAGCAACATGCTTTGTCTGGATGATTCAAGACCACATACAGCAAAAATAATGGTTTCTTACAGCCCACCAATTCATACGAGGTTTCTTTACCCTCATGTCTTTTTGTGCTACTTGTGTTATTCCCCCTCTTGTTTTTTGGCCATTCAAGAATATGTTTCTTGATGTTTCATTCAAGGAAAAACTACACAAGCCTTTCCAGGAGGAGAACCATCCTAGCAAGTCACCTCTAACAGTTGCTTCTTTCATGAGTCAGACCTGAACTGGGATTTCCACCACATTTAAACAAGCTATGATCTCTGTGTATCAGAAATCCCATCTCAGTGGGGACTTTACCAGACATACTCAGTATGGCCCATTATGGTTAGCAATATGACCTTTTAAATCAAAATTATTTTAGGAGGCTATTTGTTGCTGGAAATGAGAAGTGATGTATTCTAAATGGGCTTTTAAACTAAGGAAATAAAGGACTCAGGGTTTCATTGTTGGTCTTGGAAACTCTCTAAAGAAGATTTTTAGAGTTTATATCTTGTTTACTGTGTGTTCTCACTCACAAATCTGATAAAATATTATGTTTTCTTACCTTCACAGAAACTGATGAAAAAGTTTAACGAACAGCTGAGTGCAGGAATTTACAAAAAATAATGTCCAGGAGGATACAGAAGACAGTTCTATCCAGAATGACAGATGAACAGTACAACTTATCAAAGTAGAAACATTTTATTTATTTTTACCATCAGTATGGATATAAATTCACGAGGCTCACACCACATTTAGATACTGTTCATTTTGTCTTATCTTTTTTTAAGACAAGAAAATGAGAACAAAGCTATTAGTAACTCTGGTTCATGTTTTCCCTAGTTTATAATGACACACCGAGACACTCATAAGGACTAGAAATAAATGTCTGAAAAAAAACCTGCTATTTTCTTTTTCTTCTCACCAGGCAATTGTACAGTCAGAATTGACTTTTAATTTCAATTAGCATATGAAAAAGATCTGTATTAGACATTGAAGATTCTCTTCAAAAATAGATTGAGCATATTCCTCACACGAAACCCCCAGCTCAGACCTACCTTATGTTGTAAATAATAAAGCAGGAGAAATTTCACTGTTTTGTTACATCTTTTTTTAAAAGAGTGAATGCCATGCAGAAGGTTTTAGCACCTATATTCTAAAGGTGTGATCCTACATGAGTAGCAATTTGCTAAATATGAGTAATTTAATTTTTTTAATAGTGCTTGTGCTTAGCTTGTTTTGCAGTCTGAGAGATGAGATTTATAATGAAAAGAGGTTGTCCCTTACAGTTGTAGCTGTACCTTGTTTATGAAGACTTGTAAAACCAGCGTGTACAAAGTCATGTGTTCAACAACTATGGAAAAGTTGTTGGTGAATGGCCTATAACTACCACATTGAGTGCAGACTAGAAAATAGACTCTGGTTGCTCTATCCAGGCTGAAAAGCAAAGAAATGTGCAGTTTGTGGAAAAATCAAGGCACTATCTAAAGGATTTTTTTACTTGCAGGTGTCCTTAACCTTGACAGCATGCATAATGAACTCTGTCTGGTAAAGGGATCTCTTTGCCAAGTGTTTATTTCTTGTTTGTAACATGAGAAGTAGAGGAATTCTAAGTTAAATACAGTGGTTTTGGTATCCACTGTCAATTTTATTTACAACTCATGGTGTGGTTTATATGGGCCAGACTTGGAAAATTGCATGTTTTGGGCCAGGGACACCAGGCACAACATCCTTAATTAACTAGAGGACATTTTTTTATGTGATACCTCTTCAAATCCTTCTAGATTTTTAAAGTGAGACTTTGCAAGGATTTATAATCTATTTATAAGTAGATTATAGGAGATTAAAGGCTTTTTTTACTTAGTGGGTAACGAAATCTTAAAGCATACTGCCTGAAAGGTTACTTATGTTGATTCTGTTTTATGTCCTTGTGACCATTTGTACTTTGAACCTGCCTTTTTCTTCAACCTCCTGATTGTGTGGGGTGCTTGATGATCACGCATCAAGTGCAATAAACCCTTAAACTCTTTGTTAATGTCTTTTGATTTCTATATAAAAATGGGATGCACTGAGTGCCCTGCCGAAATTCACCCAAAATAATTCTATGACAGTAGTGGAATTATGACACCATCTATATATTGTTAATAATATTATTTAAACTAATTTTGAAAGATACTGTAAATTTTGTGTTAGAAAAAAGATGTAAAAGTTTGAGCGAATGCCTTTTCGCTGCCCTGGCAGGAGAGGTGGAGATTGGGATGTTTCTAAAGGGTTATTCAGTGGATGAGCCTGGGGTGACATCTAACTTTTGAAACTTAAATTAGGGCAGGAAAACATTGTGCTTTTTTCCTCTGACTCATAGGATAATGGCACAGAGAGGCTGGGCAATAAACATATTTAATAGAGAGAGGTACTTAGGAAGGCTGCTATTGGAGGCAATATCAATATCTCAGATGAATACACAGACAGAATTTGCCAGGACATTCCCAGACAGGAGAGCACTTCCAGAGGTGCTGGGATTTATTTTTTGTTTATTTTTAGGGTCTGCTTGCTCAAAATGTGAGTGAGACTTTCATTGAGTGGCAGCTTGGGAGAATAAAACTCCTTTGGTAAAATAATTAACATTACTTTAATTAATGTTGAGTAATTAATGTTTCTTTAATGTTACAGGAGAGAAGATAATTTTACTGCTCATGCCCTGATTATGAATTAACCACTTTTGCAGGAACTTTAAAGAAATGTTCACGCTTTCATTAAGAGTGTAGGTTTGAAGCTGCTGAGCTGCTGTGAACAAACTCATCTGCAAGTGGGAAAAATGAATCAGTACCACCAGATTTGCACTGATCTTGCTCTTCTTTATTCTTCTCATACCTGATCAATTTACTAAACTCCAACTCCACAGCAAAAGAAAATTTCTCTTAGAATAGGTGCTATGTGATTTAAAGTAACTGAAAGCAGATTGTTATACACTGGAAGCTAGGATTTTGATTTTAGATAACTATTAAATAGAAAGTGTAGCATTTAACATTTCAGTTTGTATACATATTTTTTTTTTGTATCAAAGTTTTACTTCCAATTTTTATATCCCTCTGAACCTGTTCCAAGGAAAACCTTTCCATCATTAGAATTCATTTTTCTTCTTGATTTGCATGGTAAGAGGCAAGTTATTTGTATTGAACGTGAGCATTCATAGCAACGGATTTCAATTTTGCTAGAAAATTCCAAGTATCTATAAAGAACCTTAATATGTTATACTTTAAATTCTGAGGAGAGCACTATCTACTGTGAAGCAAAGTTTGGCGGCTCTGGAATATAAATTGATAGAAATAGATCAAAAATTAACTGAATTTTATTTAATTAGCATGTTGCTAAAATTTTAAGTGGCAGATGTCACTTAGAATAGATACTATTCTCCGGATCCACAATCAAAATAGTCAATAAAACATATTAGCTTCAATGCTTTCTCAACTCGTAGAAAATAGAAATTCTGTTTCCTCTGCAATGTGCAGCTCTCAGTTCTTATGTGATAAAGGTGCTATTTTCCATGGTGAAAATTAACAAGAAAAGGTTGTTTGTATCCCCAGCTATTTTAGCCTGCTCCAAAGAACCGGCTGGATCCAGCATTTTCACACAGATGCAGACAGTGACAGTCAGACGGCTCTGCAGGAGCTGCTGCTCAGTTTTGGGTGCAGTTGTGGCCACACTCAGGCCGTGATTTTTTAGTATGACAGCACTGTCCTTTATCATTTATATAATTCCAAGGAGTAAGAGGGAATAAGTGGGAGAGGGGGATGCATGCTCAGGATTTTGTGGGAATAGCGGCCACTTCTGTACTATCTCTCTTAAAATGGAGACCAGTCAGGGTTTGCTCGTTCTACAGAGACAATTTTCTGCTTGAGATCCTGCAGATTAATTGCCAAGTGTCTCAGCTCTCCCAGGAGAGGGGTGGAAGGTGTATTGATAGTACCTGCAGATAGCCAGGAGATATGAGCCGTTAATGGGATTCAACAAGTCACCTCCCCGATCGGGAAAAAGCTTCTGGTCTTAACTTAAAAATAAAATTCACCTGTCAGAGAAGCTCTTTGGCTTTGCAAGGTTAAGAGTTTCTCTGCACACCCAGGATTCCTGGGCTTAACTGCATGGTTTCTGCACAAAGTGGTGCACCCTTTGCTTTATTTGAGCTTTTTTCTTGTCAGTGCAGTGCAAGGGCAAGCAAGAGCTCTCCCTGGGATAGCTTGCCCCTGCTAGGGCTCATTCCCAACCTAGTCCTGGGGATGGAGTTTGCCAAGGGGTGGGAAAATTTCTCATGGTAACGGTGAAATGTTAAAATTTGTAGGTCATATTCAGTGGTGAAATTCAGTAGAGAACAGTTGGAAGAGTACAGCAGACCATGGAGCATTTGGGTGAAGAATTTGCAGCTGGTTAGACAAGGCAGTAATTTGGGTGAAAACATAAGTGTGCTACAGATTCCTTGTTCACAAAAAATTTACTCAGAAAAATGCAAGATCACTGTAAACATCTAATTCAAATAGATTAAATACCTTGAGAATTAAGAAATCAGGATTGTTTCTTGAATAACAAATGAGAGGATCGTCTCATCTTAATATTTTTATTAACACCAATGAATTTGGGTGTCTGGGGTTGAGAGAGGGTTGATAAACACTAGATTGAACCAGCTGAAAACACAGAGAGAAGTGCTGCAGATCAATTCTCCTCGATACATGGACACAAAAACCGAGTTCTGTGGTAGTGCCACCCCAAATGACTGCCTGTAAGGCTTCATGAATACTGTGCTTATCTCTGTGTGTGGAGGCCCAAGGTGTCTGATGAAATCAGAAACGCTACAAGCTCACATCTACACCTGGAAATGAAGTCTTTCCCGTGCTTGAAAAGTTCACTCCTGTGATTTTTTCAAATCGCCATGAGCTTTTCAAATTACGCATTGTCTGGGAAAGAGGAGTAAAAGCATTCACCATCTCACAGTTCAGCTTGTTCACATGGGATTTAATGTTGGTCTTGCAGGCGCAAAGGGCTCTGCTAATCACCTGGACCAAGGTTAATCAGCTAATCACCTGGACCAGGGAACAAAACCATCTCCAGGCTGTTAGAAGCCCACTCCCCAGAGCTCTGCAGCGAAACAAACGGGTACGGTTGTGTCTTTGCACCTGGGGAGGGGGCACTGAGCTCTGCACTTTGGTGCCATGCCAGGCATGATGGGCTCTCCGTGCCAAGTTCTCCAAACCCCCCAATGAGCCTTTCTCTTCACTTCCAGGCACCTTCCTTGCCTGCTCTCCTGGTTCTTCTCATCTTCTCCTTCCCTTTCCGAGGCTGCTGTTAGTCCCAGCGGGATGACTCCACACCTTGTGGGACCCAAACAGGTGCTTCAATTACTAAAGCTGACAGTTGGATTAACACATTTCCCAATTATGATGTGCAAAGACATGAGCAAACCCAAAAAAGCAAAGGCTGAACAAACCTGAAACTCTGTAAAAGTTTTCCTTTTTCATGGAAAGTTTACTTCTTAATAAAAAAGGTCAGCAGGGAATCAGAGGGAAGGAACACTTTTGTCTGGGCTTAGCTACGTCTGTCAAGCAAAGAAAGCATATATAAATATGGCTAATTGCAAAAAGAGGGCCCTAATGTTTGCCTAATTTGGAGGTGAAGTTCCTTGAAAGAGGGGGAAACAACTGGGACAAACCTAGACAAAAAAAGTAGGTATGTATTAATCCATCTTTACTAGACCTTCCCAGCAGATGAATAAGAGAATCTGTTTTCTTGCTCATATATATATTGTCTATGTGTATGTACATACAAATATAATCAAAGCTTTTTATTTTACCATGCCAAGTTTTCCTAAAACAATTGACTACTAATCTCCTACTAAGCTCCTGCTTCTGGCTCCTGCTCTCTTCTCTCCCTGTGAAATGGATTTGCAATGTCTGACAGGTCCACGTTGTCCATAATAGAATTACTTTCAATCTATGCTGGCATCGATGAGAGGGACATCTTGTCCTTTTCTGTGCCTACTGTCAGCAAAAAATCATTGTTTCATAGTTGCTACAAAATGTGGTTGGGGAATGACAGGGATACTATTGCAGGTATTGGGAATTTGAAAGTGAAATGATTTTATTTATGTGAATCTAGTCAGACTAATCTATGAGACAAATAGAACATAAAATTTATTTGCTGATCAAACTTAATTTCATTAGCTAATGAGTCATGTAATTAAAAGCAATGTGTCCATTTTCCTGTCTCGCCAGACAGCTCCTGGTAGGTGCTGCTGACAACATCAAATGCAGGGCACTGCTGAGAGCACAAAACAGAATACTGATGGCTTCACTGCAAACCTGGTGCTCTGCACTGTGGACATCTACAGCTACTTTGTAAAAAGTGTGATCGTGCTGGGCACCTTCTCCAATGATAACCCTTAATTTAAGAGGCATGTCGTCACAAGAAGTGGAGTGAACAGGAAATTGCTAGGGATATTTTCTCTTTCTAAAACAATATGATTTTTACTGTGAGAGAGATGTAAATTACAACAGGGAAATTGGCCAACTTAGTTACCAGGGGGCTAGGTCTGCGGAGAAATCAAAGTTAGTCTCTCTATTACATACCTTATGAAGATGTAGCGTTTGCGATGCAGCCACGAGGATGGCAAGCTCACGCCTCCTGCATCCCCAGCCACAGCAGGCTGGTCCTTGTGTCCCTTTTGGAGCGCTGGCTGCCACAGGACGTGCTGGCCTCCCCAGAGCCTCAATGCCTGCTTGGACAGAGAAAAACAGGTCCCAAGAGCAGCTCCAAGGCAAACTGTAAGACAGTCAAACTTGCCATGGATCTTGCAGCCTGCAGTTCCCCCAACCTGCTGCTTCCAAGTTCATGGAGCAAAAAGTGGAAAGTTTGTTTTCTATAGCTTTAGCCAACAGAGTTCTGAAGACACACTTTTTTACCTTTTTGTGATCTTGCACAGAAGGAGATGACTTGCAAATATGTCTCTCTATGCTACGTTCTAATTCTTTATTTCCACAGTGTTCTGCATTGTGTATTTGCCAAGTAATTCCAGGTTGTAATTCATTCAAAACAAAGGGGTTTGTGTGGTGTTTATTCTTTAATGATTGGACTGTGGATTAGAGCAGACTTTTGGCAGAGATCCTTCAAACTTGTTTACATTTCCATCTGTCTCTGCATCTTCTTGAGGCTTTTCAGGTTATTGTGCATGCACCTTATTTCATATTCGTAAGAGGAACTGGCATTTTAAAAATAGAAATAAATTAGATATTTCAGGTTTTAAAAATTCATACAGGTATCTCTCAGAGTTTTACAGGCAGTGTTTTAGTTGCTTCAGAATTCTGAACACTTTTGTTTCTTCTACAGATATTTTATTAAGCCCTCCTTGAGAAAACCAGATTGCTTGTTTTTCAGCCTTTAAATGCTTTGGGATAGCTTTTAGTTGTTGTCTTGCATTAATGCGCTGGATCTATAGTTAGGGAGACTAAGAAACATTTCTCTTTCATGTGTTGGCTACAACACTTTGAAAAATAGATCTTAGACTTGGTGTTTCATATTCATCTCCATTTTGCTTTTGAACATGCATGGAAAAGTGGCATGATAATTTAAGTTGTTTTGGCAGTGAATTTGCTAGTAGCCTTTACTCCTTGAAATTCATTTGGAAATGTTTTTTATTGTTTGAAAAACCTGAAAGCATCATTACAGCTCTGTAAAGTTATTAAATATATATTTTAATGCAGGCTATGAGATGCTATTTTCCCTTGGATGCACATCTGTATGTGTATGGAGGAGGTAGGGGATTGGCAGGCTTTTATTCTGGAAGCTGTCATTCTTTTTGTTGATATGAATTATGTTTATTGAGTGATAAATTTCTTTTTTTAAATGGTATGAAGCCTCTCTTCAGTGTATTTATACTGCCTTGCAGCAACCAGAGTGTTTTAAATGTCGCGGTGAGCAATTGAGTTCAATGTATCTGTGATTTGATCACGGAGTACTTTTCAACAGTTTCTTCTGGGCATGATTGAAACCTCATCTCTGATGGGACTAAAAAACAGCTGACAAACTAGATGTTTTTTACCATTTGAAATTTTAGGGATTTTAGGGGTTCTTTTCTGTCGAAATAGTATGGCATTTGTGATCTTAGGAATGTTAATAATGTAATTTTTACATATTTTATCCGAAACAGTAGAGTTCTTTCAAACTACTTGTCTGTGAAAAGCAACCTAGCTCAGCTAGCTCAAGAGGGTAGATAAAATTAGGACATTTCAGAAAGTTAACTGTTCAAATCGGTCTATTTAAATGCCATACACCTATCTCCCCATATACAAGAACATAAATGATGAAGGGTAATGTTATCTCCTCTCATGTTAAAGTAATACCATGTCCTAAATCTCTCAAGGTGGCACTACTGCTTACATTGTAAGTCATTCTCATGGCTGTAAATTTAGAAAAAATATCCTTTATGAGGAGAAAAAACAGGATGCACTTTTGGATGCACAGGTTCTTCCTTGGCTCTGAAATGGAATCACGAAAGGATCTTTTTAATACGTGTTATTAAGATGCTTGGTCCTGAGATTTTTTTAATTATTACCTCTAGGAACACTTACTAGACAACACATTCAGAAGTGAAAGAGAATATATATTTTTTTTTTATTGTAAGCTACATCAGGCTTATCTCTGTACAGCAAACAGGACTTTGTTTAGCAATCCAGGGCTAGGAAAATAACATTTTTTTTGAGTCATTTGTGCAAATATGTCATCTGGGTCTAAAAGAACAGAAAATATATGTATGTACAGTTCCTTTCTTATCTTTCTATTGCTGTCATTGCTGTTGTGAAAATGCACATTTAACGTTAATTTGATGTCATTTCCTTGTGCTTATTGTTTCTGTTCTTCCATGTACTGGTCTTTCTGACCCTTATTAAGTAGGAGAAAGATAATTTCTGCATCTTTAATAGGCTAACTTTTATTTTAAATTAAAAAATTATTTTCCTAAATAGAGGGAATGCTCATTCTCTTTGATGACAGCTCATAATACCACCGAGTATCATCTTGGCTTATATCTTTGCTACTCTGCTCTGGGAGTTTGACAATAAAATGTTCATTTTTTGCAGTTTTTTAAGTTGTCACCCTCAGAGATGTTAAAAAGAGACTTTTGATTCACAAAGTTTTATATATATATTTTAGATGATGAAAGGCCAGAATTTTACTTTTATGTTTTAGCAATAAGTGTGGAATCTTCTGAACTACTCTTTTTAATAGCAAATCTTATTAATTGTAGATGAAAGATTAAAGGAGATTTAAATAAGAGAAGCTAAAATTATTACCTTACTTATGACTGTAGGTGCACATTCCTTATCTGTTTTGGTTTGTTTTTGGTTTTTTTTCTCTGCCTGTCCCACAGTATTCTGTTCTCTGACAGGATAATTTCTGACCTCTTCACAGAGGTTGTTTCACCATCTCCTGATCATAACATCCTGAATATATCCATCAGGGAAATAATACAGAAAATGAATCTGCAGCTGGTTCCTTGGTTCATTGGTTCATTTGTTAGATAATACAAACCATGTTTCTATTTAAAGCTTTAGAATGTGAATGCAGAATTCTTTGACTTAAGAAAAAGATATAGAAGTATTCCAGTGAAATCATACATAGTCTTTCGTATCTTTAAACAGTTGTTGTTTTGAACTGTGTGTGCTCACTGTTTAAGCAAGCTGTTAAATGAAACTCCCAGGCAAAACATAACAAATGAAAAAAGGTATCCTGGGAAAAAAATTACCTTTCATTTAAATCCACCCTTCTTGCCTTCCTTCCCCAATATCCCACCCTCTTTATTTAGGAAAGTTTTGATATTGCTGCCTTTGTATATTTTATAATGTATTGAATAAGTTTTATATATCACATGTTATAACTTCAAGGGGTGTACTACCTGTCCTTCTGTCATTCTCCATTAGATAAATAACATACTTTTTTTAGGACATAATACAGATCTTATCTTTTTAGGAAGGGTTTAGGCTATGCATAGCAACTTCTGTCATTGAAAATGGAATAATAGCTTGATTAAATATTTTGTCTCCATAAATAAATGCGAAAATTTTTTTGTCTGTGAAAGTCTATGAATTAGTGCTAGTTTGGCTTGGTTTCACATTTGTGGAAAGCAGTCTGGGGTGCATAAACCTCCACCTTGAAAGTACTTGCTAGATCCTTGAACAGCAAGAAGGAAAAGGTGTAATTGGTGACCACAGAGTAGAGCATGTTTCCATGTGCCCCAGAACTATCACTGTGGAGCAGTTGTAGAGCAGATTTGATCCAATTTCACATGAACGGGGCGATGGCTGGTGTTTCAGAGAGCAGAGCAGGGCTCCTGTAGTGAAAACTACTAACCACTTTAATTATATTTTCATGCGTGGCCTACTTTATAGTGCAATTTTCCTGAAAGGCTCACATTTGGTTAGGGTTTTTCTTTGGATGCCTGGCAAGTTTTTCTTTTTTTTTTTTTCCTTCATGTGTGAACACGTTACAAATCAACCTTACAAATAAACCCTTAAAACTATTTTTAAATGTGATAATGAGTTAAATCCCAGCCTTAACCAGGGCAAAAGAGTGAGGAACTTGAGGAGCTTGTTAGGATGAAGTGCCTGGCTGCAGTTCACTTCGGTCCAGAAAATGTCTCTGTGGTGAGGACTGAAGCAGACAGGATGACTGTAAGTATGCATGTGCATAACATTCTGCACATCTGCATAACATCTGTCTGGACAGCAATGGCCTGGCCTTTCTGGGTGGTTCCTGCTCTGAATTCCCAGCTGGTGTGCCCCTGAGTCAAGTGAGTTGAAGATCTGAACAGGATTTGGCTGTGAGGAAGGGAATAAATTCTAAGCCCATGCTTCTGACTATATAAATATAGACGTGAAAGCTGTCATGGACTCATGTTATTCACAGAAGGCATCTTCCTTTCAGTAGAGTCCATGTTAGTATTTTCTGTGAATTGGATAATATGAGGAGATTATTTTGCAGTATAACTTAATCTGATTCTGAAACAAACTGTTATAAGGGAGCACAATACAGAAGCTGTCCAGAGATATCAAAAAAGAAAGATATTTAGCCAGCATGATTTTCCAAAAAGAAAACAAAACTCTGTCTTGAATCACCAGCCATAATCATGAACAGACACGTTTTCATAACGTCTTTGAAACAAATCTGCCATATGAGATAAAAACATCATGTATAAAGATACTGTAGCAAAAGCTACTTTGCTATAAGCTGGATCCAAGAACCTGAGACAGTATTAAATAAGAGTATTAACATATAAAATTATATTGCTGAGAGAAGGGAAAAGGAATTAGGGAGGGTAAGAGAGAGAAGAGGTTGCCAGCAGTGAATTGAAGTGAGATAGAAAGTAGGTGAGAATGATATAGGAAGAAGTTTCTGGCAGATGGTGGGAGCATGGAGGAGGGTGGATGAATGCTCCTGAGAGGAGCAGGAGTTTCAGAGAAGGGGGAATGGCAGTGCTAGCTTGTGGAAGAAAGGAGGACACAACAACAGAAAATAATTCCAAATACTATTATACACTTGTTAAAAAGCTGGTGTAATTTATGGCATGTCTGTGCCAGCCATCAATGAAGATCCAGGTTTTAGTTTTGTAGGGGCAGCTGCTCGGGATCTCACTAGTTGTCCCACATGAGGATTACCTGCTCACAAAGAACTGCAAATAAGCAAAATTTTCTTTCTAATATTTTCAAGAAGATAGAATTCCATGGAGAATGTGCTCATTTTAAGGAGGTCACAGGTTTGCCAGCAGGACTGCTCTGAGACTTACCTGGCAAGAAATGGATTGTTTAGTGCAGGTCTGTTTTTCTGCCCCAGACTCCTCACCTGCTCTCAGTTCTTCAGCCAGCTGGGACTTCATTACCCACTTCCATATTGCTGGGCAAAGTGGCTTCCCTTTTCTGGAGTCATAGCTCAGGGCATCTGCTGGGGGAAAAGGGTTAACTGATGTAGGTGGGAGTTAAGTGACTTGATTAAAGTTTGCTTGGGAATCAGTACATGAAACCAAATTCCCTTTTGGATGATACATCCTGCCTTCAAGGCCAAAGAAAATTCAATTTGTTCTCTCTTTGAGGAATCTGTTCCGCTCTTCTCCATTTCTCTCTTCTCAAGGATCTTTGAGATGTATGGTCTCAATGAACAAACAACACAGACACTGTAGGAGTAAATTTCAGCAGAGATGTCTTTCCTTTCCAAGGTTTCCAGGAATTCTTGAGAGGATACAGCGGTGTAGACTAGTACAATGCAAGGAGATATGACACAATGAGACCAAGACAATTGAGAGACAGCAAGACAAAGAAAAAAATCAATTGAAAGGAAGAGATTAACCCAAAAAAGAGGAGGCCTCATAGCCAGTTTTCTTTGTGCAAAGAAAAATCTCACTGAAGAGAATTAAAATATGTTAATACTTCTGCATAGTGCTCCAGGGATGTTGGGTAATTGTGACTGGGAGGCTGGGAGGGAGGGTGATTGCTCTATTAGAATGTGGCCCACACTGTGAGAAAATAATAATAAATGGATTGCTGCTTCTTCAACTCTTAATTTAATTTAATTGCATTTAATTAATATGATTTTTTAATCAAGAAGCAAAATCTAATGTATGATAATAACCCTGCTCTTCAGGAGAGCCTGTGAAAATCATGCATCTTATTTGTAGATGGTACCAAAAGCTGTTTAGTCTGAGGGAGAGATGCCATATATTTCAAGGATATTGAGTCCAAACTCTGGGCAGTTTGCATTTTCATTAAATTTTCTATCAACTTTTTTTTATTTATATAGGACTTGTGATTTAACTTTTTTGTTTTTCAAAGCAGAAGTTGATGCATAAGCTAACTTATTTCTCATGTAAGAGAGAGGAATTAACTGAGAAGTAAAGTAAATGTTCATCAGCTAGAGACTATCTTATTGAAATTTTGGCAATTTATTTGTTTATTTCCAATATTCAGGTTTCTTTTAACACATAAACATAAATACATATTCTATAGAACACTCAGAAAACCAAAGATCTGATTCAGATATTTCTGTTTTTAATCTCATGTTGTAAGGTCCACAACTTCACATTGGTATAAAGAACTATATAACAGGCTCCCATGAGGTGGCCAATATCTAAAATAAAATGCCACAATGCTAAAACAAATAGCTTCACTTCATACCCTGGAACAGTATGGACTGTCTGTGGAACTCATCTGTGATTCTTTTTCTTTCTTCCTTCCACACAGCGAATGGCACACCTTCAGGATGCTAATGAAGGGTGTGAGATGTGTTCTGCACTTGCTGCATTTGCTGTCAGCAAACTGTAAATTTCCATTGCCATGGGGCAAATGCCAAGTCCGCATTTGGGAAAGTATTTTCTGACTATGTAGATGAACATCTTGGTGGGGACAATCTGGCCTATAGCACCCACAGCACACTTTAGGCTTCTGTTCCACATGTCCCTGTTGCCTGAAGCTAAAAGATCTCTATAGAGCTGTAGGATGTTTTGTCCAGGTGACAAGGCTGTTATTTGCATGTTGGAAGAATAATAATAACTGAGTACTTGGTGCTGAGACAATTTTCACATACTATCTATAACTTTTTTAATGTTGATATTTAAAAATGCAACTTTCAGGTTTGATTTTGATTCCATTTGTCACATTGCTGTTTTTCAAGGTCTCTTTTTCCTGTACTGATGTATTATTCTTTAGTCTGAAAAGCAATTTCAAGTCCTTGAGGCTCATAAGGGATTTGAATCCTTTGCTGACTAAGGATGTGATTTAAATAAATGCTCATCATTAAGCAGGTACGTAAAAGCTGTGTTACACGGGAACCTCAGTGTGCGCTAAGTGGAATTTGGTGCTATAAAAACACAAAAACATTTTGCACAAAAGGGTCATTCTTGGAAAGGTCTCACATGAAGAAGAAGAAACAAATAAATGCAGGCGACTGAACTTTCTGAGCTGCTCTTTCACAATCCTCTCTCTGTCCTTTAATTCTTCAGATACTGAAAAGAAGCAACACAATTACCACGATATCGAACTGTGAACAAAAAATGGCCAAACACACCTTGTGCTTGCTGGATGTGGCAGACCAGCAATGTACGTCCCTTCGGAGCACAGGTGTGCCTGAGGACCTGCACAGCCAGTGCGACCTTTGGCCACTCGTTACCCCTTTGAGTGGGAGTTCCCTTCTCTGGGTAAATGCAGTGATGTTTTGTAGTTTGTGCTGCCTCACCCCCCCCCAACCCCTGCCATTGTTTTTTGTTGTTGTTGTTGTTGTTGTTGTTGTCTCTGTGGCTTTCCAGAGCTGTCAGCAGCAATTTTGGCTGGTCTGTGAGGAGAGCACCACTGTAGCCTGGCATCAGGTGAAGCAAACTGCAATAATGTATTTTTCTCAACAGCTTTGCTGAAAAATTCCCCTTACTGTTCTAAACACAGGCAGGAGAGGCTGGGGTGCCAAACAGAGGACCCAAGCACATACTTGTGCACTGCTTTTCTCCCTCATGTTTGAACACTGGTATTCACAGAATAATAGAATAGTTTGGGTTGACAGGGACCTTTAAAGGTCATGTAATCTAACTGTCCCACAGTGAGCAGGGACATCTCCAACTCTATCAGGATGCCCCTTTCTTTTCTGTCTGCAAGATTCATAAAGCCAGAGAAGAGGCAAGGAAATCCCCCAGTTGCAGACTCTGATTCTTCTCTTTGGCCCTTCAGCAGCAGCTGCTCACTGACCTGGGTCCTCAGTGACCCCAGCAAAGCATGTGCTCGTCCCTCCACTGCTCAGCTGCTCCTTCCTCTCTGTCTTTACGGCCTTGAGTTTGCTCTGCTCAAGCTGCCTTCATGCTCTCCTCTGTCCCCTCTTCAATCTGTGTGCTCACCACAGTGCTCAGGAAAGGCAGAGCTGCAATTTCATATCGGCCTCTTTCAGCTTCTTGCTCTCACTCTTAAAATCTCCTGGTGGTGCAGCTGTGGCCAGCAGCTGAAGGAGATTGTGGGACAGGCATTGACTGTGTGATTTGTACATAGATCATAAACCCATCTATTTCCCAATACTTTAAATGCATCCCAAAGGTTCTCTAGGCTAATGGTATCTTGACCCTGGGCTTCTTCAGAAACAAGTTTTCTGTGATGCTGTCTTTATGTTTCTGTGTCTAAGACTCGGGAAGCACTCGGTCAATGTCAATCAGATCTGCCATAGAGGCAAAAAGGTCAGACAGCACATTCACAGACAGATTCACACTTTCCTGCCTGTGTGTGGTACAGCTTGACCTGTGATCCTTATCTGGGAACAGGAATCCACCTTTTCTCCCTCTGTACAGAGCTCCTTTTCAAGCCCTGACGCTGGACACACTTGCATCGGAGACCATGAAGAGCTTCTGCATTCCATACTGCAGACAGGGAAAAAATATCTTTAAATCCTTCAAGCTGTATGCAAAAAGAAGGAGCGGGAGAGGACCAAGATTTCTGGAGAGGCTCACACTGGAGGGGCATCTGTGACCTTCCCAGCTGCACACAAAGCTTTTTTTGCAGCTTGCACTTTCTTAGCCACCAGCCAGACCAAGCAGAAGGCACAAAGTTGTTGGAAACACATTCATTAATTCTGCTGTTCATAGATACTTTTCTGAAGGAATAAAAGCACAAAAATGCTTCTTTCCTTCAGTCTTCCAACTCATTAGATTTTGCCTTTGCAATGTGCTAGCCCTAAGCCTCAGCCTGTGCAATATTTTGTTAGAGACTGTAACTGTTTTAGAGGCTGAAAGTCAAAAGCTCTTGAGATTTAACCTCAAGCAATGTTTTCTTAGGAAAAGGGATACTCTCAAAGGGGTTGAATGAACAGCAGAATTAGATATTAGAAGTTGAATTTGCTGAATTGTTATGTATAAAAAAGTTTTCTCTCAAGGCCTATAAAATAGCATTTGGAGTCTTAAGACCTCTCTTGTTTTTTGAATAAGTAGGTGATGAAACAATGCATTTTAAAAACAATGATTCAAAATATTTCTGAAACATGTAATCTATAAAACATGCAGTGTATGTGAAATATATTACTACATAAATTTTCCTTATCTAGGACTAGAGCTTAGAAAAGGAGCCAGAAAAAAGCCCAAGGTGGGTTGAGGGTAGTTCAGGATAAATGTGGCTTTGTGCCCTGCCAGGAAGTTGCTAGGCAGCTCTCTTTGCCGAGCAAGTTACAAGTATTTGCATTTTATGTTGAGCACCCAGACAAATCTTATGAGCAGTGAGAAAGTAATTAGTTTTGTCTGTGAAGTCAGACGTGCAGAAAAGAGAGTATAGACCCATAGGGTGAAGGCTGAGGATGCTGAATTTAGTCTTTGGTTAAAAATCGATTTCTTCATTACTCCTCATGCTCAGAGGGTGGTTGTTGCATGAGGACCATGCTCCTGGTAGACACAGGTCACCTCTCTTCCAGCATGGCCAGGAAAACAGCCCGTCTGGGGTCTTCAGCCCCATCTCTGCATGGGGACAGAGGTACTGGAACATCTGGAGGTCAACAAGGGAATAAACTTCCACTTAATTAACAGCAAAAGTAATTACACTGAAAGGGAAATACAAAACCAGAGGAAGAAATTACATTTATTTAAGTTTAAATAACTTTATGGATTCATTTACTGTTGTAACCTTGACTTTGTGGCATGACTATTCTTTTAATTTACAGTTTATATATTTATAAAAATTGTGTGCTTATACAGACATGCATGCATATGTTAATATAAACACATATCTACAGTCATTTTCATGCTGCTAGATACAGACAGGTATAGAGATTCTACCAATATATCAAGCAAAAAAAGGTGCTGGTAATAAATAAGATCTCCCCAGAGCAGAAAGTAAGAAAAGGGGTTTAAAGTCTGAGAGAATAAACTTGGAAATTATTTGCAATTTCTTTGAGTATTTTAAGTATGAGAAGAACCACAGAGAAAGAAAGAGAGAGGAAAAAGAGAGAGAGAGAAAGAGAGAGAGAGAGAAAGAGAGAGAGAGAGAGGGAAGGAAGGAAGGAAGGAAGGAAGGAAGGAAGGAGGAGGAGGATGTGGAATGAGTAGTAAGTTTAAGAACAAGGTATCAAAGAACATAGAATTTATTTAATAAAAAATTTATTACTTAATATTTATAATGAAATATAACCAGATTGCAAAGCAGAAAAGCACTGAGATCTAGCCCTGATGTGCATCACTACCTCTTATGTACAGGCCACAGGCTGATGATCTCTGGCTCTCAGACATTTTTTGCCTCATTTACAAATTGTCAGACCTAGCCCTCCCCTCCCTTCAGAGCTGCTCTGGGCTCTTCAGACACACGCAGTGACTTTGGTTTCAGTCCATTGACTTGATGTCATTCTTATTCTTGTTTGGATGTGTGGCCAGAAAGATTGTTCTGCAATCTCTTATCATATGTCCCCACCTTCTGAAAAACAGAAAACAGGAGAAAATAATGTATTTATGTTTGTTTATTTATTTATATATGTGGGGGAAAGAACATAAAAGTTGCAAAGTCCAGCATTCAAAAGTTAGGCGACGTCAGACTGAATTTCTCAAGGCATCCTTAATTTTGCCTTCTGGTGAATATGCATTATGATCTGGCTTTAATTACAAGGTTGCATACTATTACTTTTCCCCAGGACACCTGCTTCAGCAGGGCACAGGATGGATGGTGCTCACTTAATGAGCAGCTATTCAATATGTTCTTTTATCCTCATTGCTTGGCGTTTGGCCTCAGGCCTTATTTACTGCGCACTGCTCAGGCTGGGTTCTAAAGACAGAATTATTCATTTCCTACTTGACTGTTCTGCAGTTCTCACTCTGTCTGAACACATTACAAACTTTAATGAATCTTTACAATGCCCTAGGAAGAGCAAGGTCCATTGACCCCCATTTATAGGTAGAGACCTGCAACATTTCCACTTATCCTTGGTTTTAACACGCGTTTGAATTGCTTTCTTTTCCCTCCTTTCAAGAGAAGCCCTCTTTTACAAGATGTTTTCAACATCTTATTTGTTGAATGTTGTGGCTGAAAATTTTAAAAAGCAGTGCAATCTGAGGTAGCAATCCCAGATGGAAAATTGTGGTGCTTTTGACAGAGCAATAAGGTCTCTCTACAGAGCAACAGCACAAGGGAAAAGAGTGACAGGTGTCACTTCAGTAACAGAAGATGTGACTAGCCCTTCCTGTAGTATTTATATAGGCAGGAATTCATGTGCATGTGCACAAGATGCATGTGACACACAGGCTTCCACGTACAGGGACACGCACAGAGAAACTCAGTGGTACAAAGGAACAAAAAGGGGATATATTAAAAAAAGGTTCAAACCTTCCTTGGGCTTCAGCACAGCTTTGTTCAGCTCCTCCAGGTGAGGAGCTGGTCGGTGTCTTCATGGCTTCTTCCTTAATTATATAATGAACAGATTTGCTTACAAAATCTAAACCTTATGAAAGAGATTTATTTAAAACCCTGGATTCTCCGTATCTGTTTCTACTACTGTGACGTTTTAAACCACCTTTTTCTAGAAAGAAAAGGAATGTGGGCACAAAAATTGAGTCTTCTGTCTCCTTGCTTAGCCTCTTCTGTTAACCACATAAAAGCAGAGAATTAAAGTAAAGACCTGGTGATACTTTATCCTGGGCCACTGAAATCCAATATCCAATATCCTTTGGTGGATTTTTTGGCTTAACAATGTAGCAGTTTGCAGGTGCTCCAGAGAGATTAGCCTCTCTAGGAATCACTGAGACAAAATGCTAGAAATGATAGCAGAAAGAATCTCTTTGTTGTGCAGCTGGAAGATGATTAAAATATTGACAAATTACTTAAGCATAGATTTTTAATTTTTTTTAACATGTATATATGTATTTTTAAAAAAACAATTGGGTAGGTTTTTGGTTGGTTGGTTTTTTTAACTGAATAAATTAAACAGCCAAGTGGAGATTAACTGAAGAATTAGTGGCATGCAAGATGGAAACCATTGAACCTCATGAACCAGATAACCACCTTCTTTAATAACAAGTTCATGGCATGAGGTTCAAAGCCAATATCTCTTTTCCATTTTTTTTTTTTTTTTTTTTTTACCCTTTGGCTGATCAGATCCTTCAAGCACTTTCCTCATCTGTTTTTTCTGCGTTCATCACGAGAATCTGTGTATCCATGCCTTTAACTGGTGATTTTCTGAACTTCATAGCCTGTATCAGAATATATTCTTTTTCTAGACTAAATGAATCTACCTCGTTGGAGAGGAGGGTCCCCCAGGTTATGGGATAGTGTCTGTAGATAAACCTTTTCACTGGTCATGAATGCTTTTCAACATTCATAAAAAATCTGATGCTGCTGTTTTGAGTTTTGAGTTCAGATGTGAGCTCTGATACTGTCAGGTTTAACATTCAGACATATGAGTTTTGGAAAACAACATTTTTTTGAGAGTAATAAAAGAAGTCCTGGAGAGAGGGCCCCAAACAACCCTACCCTCTGTAGCCTTTGTGCAAAGATTTTGCAGTCACTTTGGTTTTCCGGTGGAAGAACTCTTCCCTTCTCTTTTGGCACTGAGGATATGATGGCATTTTTTAGCTTTGGTAACTAATGAACACTGTCTTCTGAAATGTCATAAGATCAAGAAAAGAACTTTGGGTGAACTACATTAATCAGGACTGTATTGTTTTTCCCTTTTCCAGTTCATGGCATATTCTCATTTAGTTCACAGTTTACAGTGCAAGATAAATGGGCAAAACACAATTGCAGGAGATGGAATTTTCTTTCCTCTCTTGACTTATATTTGTTGTGTGTACACTCTCCTTCTGTCTATCCTGCTCCTAGGCTTAAAGAGAAATTGAATCTTTCCTGAGAGACTGATGGGAGAAGGAAAATTTGCTTTCCTTTAAACAAATATATATTCAAAATCATTATTAAAATTTTCTTGGACTGTAATTTCAATTAAAAATCAACTGGAAGATAAACATAATTTGGTTTTCAGGTGGTTCAGACTTCCAGTTGGAACAAGAATTTGAGATGTCCTCCATCTCCTTCTGTTGTGTCCCATTCTATACAAATCTTCCTTTGACCATCTGCTGAACTACTTTTCAGAATGGTGGCCCATACATTTTTGGCTTCCATTTTTCCCGTTTTCCTTTCTTTTCTGCTTGGAATATTAACAGAATGTTTTTAAATTGTGGGGTATGTAACCTGCTTAGAAAATAACCTCTATTTGGATAGTAATATAATTTGCACTGCTTCTGCACCATTAATTACATTATAGAGAATCACTATGTTGAAGAAAAATTATTTTGCTCCATAAGACTTCCTGGCATTTCATTGTCCTTCACTGTCAAAGATATTCACAGCCAGTTAGCTCAGCTAGCAAAGAAATGGCAAAATAAAGGGATAGTGATTGACAGGAACATGGAAATTAAAAAGCAACTTCATTGCACAGGTATTTCACTGTTCTGCTCTTCCTGTGATAAGCATTAAGTGCCTCCAAAAGCAGTGGGTTATTCTTAACATTGATCACCTTCCTCTACTTCTATCATCATTATTTAAATCTGTAAGATATTTGTCCCAGACTTTGCCATGAGAGTTTCAGATACCATTTTGCTCCATTTGCAGGGAGCTCAGTCTATTCTTTGTAATTAATACAGTTCTGATACCGGATATGACTGGTTTTCATTTGAAAGGGGAATACATTCATCTGTCATAATACTTTTCTTCTTTTTTTTTTCACCTAAGCAACAAGAAAAAGGCAGACTCTGAGAAGGAAAGGGAAAAGTTCCTGTCCTTTTACTTGCCCTCTGGGGGTGCTCCAAATAAAAAGATTCAGAAAGTACTCTGAAAAATCCAGTAAGTTCAACATCAATTATCTTCCTGTGGTGTTTTCCCCATCCTGTTGACTGGTGGCACATAATATGGTGCCAGAAAGTCATCCGTCTGGCAGCTGGAGTGTTTTTGTTTTGTTTTGCTTTGCTTTGCTCTGCTTTTCTAACACTGATCCAGTAAATATTTGCTGGGCCATTTGTACCATCTGCCATGCAAATGTTAGTCCAAGGAAGAATGGCAGACAGGGTGGAATATCTATGTTAAAGCTCCATTTAAAGTGGAACTGCTGGTGCCAGCAGCAGGAAACTGTGAGAACAAGGAAGTAAGAAACACAGAGCAGAAAAGGACACAGCCTCTGCAGTTTTTCTAGAGAATCATCTGTTTCCCCACACCTCTGACTGAAAGTGGGGATCACACATTTCACATCCTTCTCTTTCCTCAAGGTGCAGTGAATGTGGAGAACTAAGGACCTACATTTGACTGGCTTGGCACTAGGAGAAGACAAACTGGTTTGGCTCAATTAGAATACAGAGATTTTGCCCAACATCTGCAACTAAAGATACAAATTTGTGTGGCTCAAACTTTGGTTTCTGTCTGCTGCTCCTGTGTGCTCAGGGGCTGCTGTCTGAGTCAGAAGCCGGAGGAGGCATGATTTAGAGCCAAGCTGGGAACATTATGGCATTTGAGAGTATTGTTTCAAACAAAACACCATGAGATGCACTAATGTAGTGAAATGCCCATATTGACTCAGGCCAAAGAGGAGAACTTGTGATATTCTTATAAGTACCTGGGTTTTGATCTCCTCCTCAATTGTGTGAGTCAGATCCTCATTTAATAGAGGAAAAGCTCATCATGTTTCTGAATACTTTTCCTTTTAACGGAAGCAACTTCCTTTTGAGTTTCTTTGTTACCTACTGGATCATTTCAGATGAGCTCTCTCAAAAAAAATTTTTTAGAAGAGACAAGCAAATACACCTTCCTTTTGTTTGACCTGCGATACAGAGAAAGGGGAAAAGACCATGATATCGATTTTCAGAGACATGTTCTTCACCACAGGTCAAGTCAGTGTACAGTAAAATGCATGGACCTGTGGAACACAAAAGGAAACAATAAAAGGTGATTTCCTGGACATCAGCTACTCACTGTTAGTGTTGCTGCTGCTTTACAAAACCCTGTGTACTCCTGTTGCTTGACCTTCAATCACTGTAACAATGATGCGTGGTTAGAAAAGCACCAAATTTCACTTTCTTCCATTGCAGCATTCTCCACTGGCATTTGTGATAGGAATGATTGCTGTCAGAGAAAATGAGCTGTCAGGATGTTTGGACAAAGCCTTACAGATATCCACAGTGCTAGGAAATTACATAAACAAACCAACAATGTCATGACCAGTGTACATTAATGGAAGAAGGACTGTTTCAACAGGGGAAATAAAAACAACCCTCAAAACAGAAAGTGTCTTTTTCCTTTGGCAAAGTGATTAAATGATTACCAGTGTTGTTCTTATTAGCGATTCCTGATCATATATTTCCAGGTAATATCTGATGCATTTTTGCTATTTCTGGTAATTTTTCCTCGCTTTGTTCAACACCAAAAGGTTTTCTTTGTGCAACAACGTGCAAAGCACCAACATTTTAGCTCAGCTCAAGTAATGACGAGGGTTCACAGATGAATGGACACCAGTTCATTCTGTCTTTTGATGTTTCAATAAAAAGTAAAGCCAAAACCAACTAATCCTTCCTATTGGAAGAAAATATAGCAAATCAGAGTTTGGAAGGCCAGGGCTGAATGAACTTATTTACTTTTATTGTGTAAACAATAAAATTGTTTTCCATGCGCTTGATTGCATTGGATTGATAATTCTCATTTTGAATGCTCACAACAGTGAGAGAGAGGTTTAATTTTTTCTTTCCCATCCATTGTCTCAGTTAATTTACTGATTCCTTCACATCTGAAAAATTCTGAAAAATACAAATTATACTGCCAGGAGAGAAATCAGGATGGCATTTCTTGCTTCCAGACTTCCTTTGCTGCCTTGTAGGTTATGCTTGCCTGTGTTGGAGAGTGCTGTGTGCTGTATCAGTGATGGAGTTGCTGTTGTGGATTTGCAAAAAGACAGTGACGTGAATGGATCTGAAACTGTCATCTTTTTATTATTTCATAAGACAAAAGGTAATTTTTAACTCAGTCCCATGTGTCACTCACATGCGTTCGGCATTCTCTGCAGCACCATCCATTTGCCACCTTCACCCAGCCTGAGGACTGGGAAGCCCAACTCTAGCAAATGGAAAGCATACATTAAAAATAATGAACACTTGTTTTTCAGCATTCCAGAGCAATTTTTTCACTGATGTGTATGTGTAGGCTTATTTATTTCAATTTTGTTTCTGCTGTTCGATCTTCGTAATAGATATAGCAACTATAAATTGTTAATTGATTCATTATAGAAATATTGATTAATCACAGGCATCAAAGAAGGTCAGTGCCCAGCTGATCCCAATTTTAATTCCAGATGATGCTTTTCACTATCTTGATTCAGTGAGCTCGCACTACATTCTTTGTGTTTTGCTACGAGAGGGCATCTTCCTTTCAAGCTGATTGACAGTCACTCTCAGGCAGGAGATAACAGCTGCAGCAAACTCAAATTCTAGTCTTCCTTGTTTGCCCCGAGTGAGATGAAACTATATAAAGGGAGTTTATTCTCTGAGATCACTAGAACTGAGACTTGAGGCACTTGGTTCTCTAATGTGCCACAGGACTGCCAGACCCTTTCCAGAGACAAAAATTTCATATGTTTTTCTGAAAGGAATTCAAGTTTTGGAAAAATGAAACATATTTCTGAAAATACTTGTGTAATGACCAGATGTAGCAAAATTACTTTCATAACAGCCATATTGCTGTGTTACGATTTGCAGTGTCACTGCTACTGGGACACTATAGATGTATGCAGTGCTTAAAAGGGCCTGCATAATTTAGTGGCTCACATATATTTTATTTCTCAGAGCAATTGCCTGTTGCCTGGGGGAGAGGAGAAATTTGCTATATTAAGCAATAAATATAATGTGTAATTGTGTTTAAATATAAACTCATATTTTCATGTAATCTTTTTGTTGTTTTTTTTTAACCTGGTCACCCTGAAGGTAGTAGTTAATTGCAAATAATGGCTGGACATCAGGAGTGACTTTATGAAATTCTAAGGCATGCCTTGACATACAAAATCTGTTGGTTTGCAGTGTCTGCATATGCCAGTTTTTAATTTCCTCACTCTTCTCAAATATCTAGGTTGGGCATGAACTGAACACCTCGTTATGTCAATGGCAGACCCCCACAAGGTGACAAAGCATCAGAGCATTCAGCCATGTCAAAGAGAGATGTATGTCAGGAGAGACAGTGTTGTGAGGGTCAGGTAGGGTGTTTGGCATTGGCTCTGTGCCTGTGCCACTTCTGCATGCTTGTTTTGTCTTTCTGACAGATGGACCTCAGCACAGCTTTGTTTAGGACAGAATCCAACATTTATATTCTCCAGGAGTGTTCTCACTCTGCAGTTGTCATCTTGGGGCTTGAGACAAATCCCTACCATTCCTCACCATGGGAGTAGCTGAGAGTGGCGCAAGGTTTCTCCTGTTCTGAGAGTACCTGCTATCCATCATCATCACCATCATCATCATCATCATCATCATCATCATCATCATCACGGAGTTTCTAGAGGTGTGTGCATGCTTGCCTTCTCTGGATGGGCCACATGGCAAAGAAATTTCTTGCCAAGAGTGCAGAACTTTGGCTTAGTGCCAGTCCTGGACTTCTCCAAGAGCTGTGCTTTCAATGTTGAAGGCAGAAAGAGAGAATTGCAAGATTTCTGGCTCAGTTTCCCTAGAGGGGAAACTGGGACTGATGTACCAGAACAGGATGGGGTTTTCCAGAGGGCACGCCAACACCAAGGAAGGGGTAATTCGTACTACATCTTCATGAAGTTAACTGAATTAGGTTAAACAGTAGCATTTCTCAGACTATTCCTTTTCCTGATACTAATCAAGCATAATTAATCTGTATATAAATATTGTAATTATGATGGAAGATAAAGATACATGAATTGCACCTAGTTTAAATTTTTTTCTCTGAAAAATCTCTTGAGAAATAAGTTCTTTTTCTAGGGATTGGGGTTTTTTTCTTGAAAATCCATTTTCATTCATGCCTCAGAAGATGGGGGAAGGTGACTAAAATAATTTTTGGCACTTTTTTCTTTATTCAATATTTTTGCCTTGATTGAATCTGGTCAGTGAGCAAACCACAGGTGACTCAGAGGACAACTGTATGGAAATAGATGCTGTTGCTGTGAGGAAGCAGTTCTGAAGCAAGGGAATGGGAGCTTCCTGTAAGTACAACTGCTCACATCCTGGTGCGTCTGAAGCTCTGGGTTTCAGACTGATACAGATTGCAACCTGCAAGGCAGATCATTTAGCAATTGATGGAATCCGTTAGAGTACGACTATGATGACATTTGTATTGGCATCTATCTAGCAGCAAATATTTTAGTTTCATGCTAAGCATGATCAAGCCAAACAGGAATTGATTATAAATCCAAGTCAATATTTTGCTGGCAAAAGTAAAGTATTCAGTGAGAAAAAAAGTGGCCACTTTTCAGCAAAACTTATTGTAATGTATTATTAATGCAAAGACGATCAGATAAAAACTGGAACTTGGCAAGCTGTCAAAAACTCCGAGTGAATCAAAAATTTATAAAACACTATTGAGTTAAAACAATCCCATTATAGATCCTAGCAATCATTTTTGCTGAAGCACGCTCCTTAGATTATTTTACTGTTGAGACATTAGTATACAAGGATTTAGAGCTTTGAAGCTTCCTCTTCTCTCTCTCATTCTCTCTCTTTTCTTTTTCAATGGCATAAAATTAAAAATGAAATTTACACAGTAAATTATTTAGCTTCAGTTCACATTTGGATTGAATGAGAACAATAGAGTTTAAAATAATGGCAGTACTTTTTCCTTTATGGATTGTATTTTGCTGACTTACATGAAAAATTACTGCTATTACATTCAAGCAGAATAAATTGCTTTATGAAATCTGTAAACTTAATTTGTGCATGCACTCAAGCACTAGCTGCAGACATGATGCTTTCAGGAAAGAAAATAACCCTGGTGAAATGCTTCTTCATCTATGGATTTTCTCTGCTTGCAAATGTTTTAAATTTTTATTATCTGTGTCATCCTTAAACATGAGATCCATTCTTCCCAAATGCTGGGCAGTGACACTCAGTGGATGCATTCTGAAACGGGTGCCTATAACTGTCCATATCTTGGAGAGTCTGTCCCCTTTTCTATGGGGATTTCTAAAGTGCATCACAAAATGATGCAAGTCATCACTCTTGCATTTAAGCTTCATTTTTCTTGGAAATAGCTTGAAGCAAGAGATGTCTTGAAATATCAGCTCTTCTAGATTTCATCTTTGTCTCTCTCACTTAGGAGTAGGCAATTTTTGTTCCTTAAAAGTAAGGTCAGCCCTGAAGGTTTGCTAGTTTAAGGCAATGTAGTTCTGAAATAAGGATAAAACTTCTCTTTCTTTCTTGATGCAGGTATCTTGGAACAGAGCATGAGTTTACCAGTTCCTGTCAGTCATAGATACTGCAATATAGCTGCCATAAATGCATTGAAGGGGTAAGGTGTTATATGGCTTTCCTCGGATGGGTTATTTTCAGATTGCCAGTTCTTTCAATTTGTATTCATAAATTAATTTTTCTAAGTGATAAAGTAACAACTGTATATCCCTTATTATAAAAGCAATAATATGCTTTGTAATAATTGACTTTCAGCATAGGAGGAAAGATGTTTAGAAGGGACCTGGAAGATCTTTCTTCTAAGCAACATTTCTCCCAAAACCAAGGCACACCATCCCAGGAGAGCACCAGTACTTGCCCACCTCCCACCATGCAGGCTACCTTGTGTTCTTTTAGCAATGTGGGAAAATGAAGACTCTTTGTAGGCATTTGAATAATTGATAATCTTAAACTGAAATAGATTAAGCTTTTCTTCATTTACAAGCTCACCTAAAGTCTGAATGCCAGAGCAGCTTTCATCTGCTCAGAGATATAATGTAATGAAATCACAGTTGATACCATGACCCATGAATTGTTATTTTTAACTTGACATTTCTTTCACATCACTGCAGATGTTTTGAGGAATAGAAAATAAATGAAATTACTGGGTTCTTTTGAACTAACAGTCTATTGTCAGGTTTATCATGTTACAATGGTAACTGCAATTGCCTTAAGTGATTTTTAATGGATAACAGTACACATCAAGTTATGATCTTGTCAGAGTTGAAAACTAACCAGGGTTAAGTTTCATCAATATTTGAATAGGAAACCAAAGAAATTCCTGAGGGTTATAGAAAGCTTTCGTAACAACGGGTTATTAGGAAAACATAATAACAACAAGAAAACATATTGCTGTTAATTACAATTAATTGACCATACTGTTTTCAAAAAAATTAATGTAATTGCAGCTGTTTATGCAAAATATGGATGATTACTTTGTAATTAAGAACAGAATTTTATAAACACAGTCACAATTACTTCATTTACATGTATATATGTATATATATATACATATATATATATATACATGATCAGCTTCATATTCTCCAGTCTGATACTTTCAGGTGAAAATGTCACACTGCAATTATACACATACACATCAAGCAGAGACAATTTCTGCTGTTTTGACATCATACAGAATCTAGTGTGCAACCAGTCATTTAAGATCAATAATATAAAATTTTATTGTGCTACAGTCCAAAAAGCCAGTGACTTCCTGGCTCCCATTACAGTAGAACTGGGCAAACATTAAAAAGAAACTCTCCCTAGCTTTCCCAGTCAGACAGAGGAACGGGAACTGGAAATAAACCGTGCAAACAAAGAAATGGGTATTAGACTTCTGCTAATTTACATTAATTACAATTTCACTCATTTTAACTATGCTGAATAAGGGCAAGAGGGTAAGAGCAGTCACAAAGGAGAAGAGAAAAAGTCACAAGGCATGACAGGTTAAGATATCTAAGTTCAGGTGGCTACATGAGTGTCTTCATGTGCTCTGGATGTTTAAGCTTCTGCTGTACTCAGTGGAGATTTAGCTGAGACAGGGGAATCAAAAGCAGCTTTCAGCTCATATAACCAAGTGGTTTATCAGCCAGATTACTCCCAGAGACAGTGCTAAGGGTATGGAATGGAACCTGCTCCCACGCTATAAGGGACCTATTCTTCCAGTAAATCATTTTACGGAGTATTGTAATCACCTTCCTACTTGACTGCATTACTTTGTAACATTCAATACTCTTAATTTAAATGAATTCTTGGTTGAGGCAATGTATGCGTGAGGTAAAATCTATGGTATGGCTGCAGGATCACAGGCTTTCCTCTCCCTCGGTGAGATGAAAGAGATATAGCTTGGCAACACAAATCTTCCCCAACCCTTCCACAACACAGCCGTGAATTTCTGATTTGAGTGTAATTTTTCATATTTATTTTCTTATTATTTGACCTATATTTTTTCTTATTGGGACTGCTCACTTGAATGGTGCTCCATGCGTGCAAACCTAAACACGTTTTTTATTTAGGCTTTTGAAAACCCCCTTTGCTCTCAGCATCTTAACTCAGCACCCGTGCTGATCGAGAGAGCAGAAAACAATCTCCTGGAGTAATTGTAAGAGTCTTCCTCTAAATTATGTTGCACCAGTTACCTAATGATGCATGAAAATGACATAAAACTGGAAATGCTCTTACCAATATTTCTGTGTAACCACAACATTAGAATGTCAGATCTTTGGGCTTGAACTTTTTGACTGGCAGAGTGTAAGTCACTTGTATCACTGGATGTTCAAGTCTCATGATGAGTCATCTCCCTTCTGCATAGCGGGTGGCTTTAAAGCCATGGCAAGATTGTAGCTGTTGGCTTTCTCAGATGCTGTTTCAGGATCAAGAATAAGACTTTTATCAGAGCAGAAGAGTAGTTACATAGCCAGGGCTGTCTTCTAACATCTGAGGTTAATCTCATTTCTCTCCATTTTCTAACTTTATTGTAGATAAAGTGAATTTTTCCACAAATGCTGTTTTCACACAAGGATGCCACCAGCCACACCCATAAAACTATCAGAAATAAGAACTACCAGCTGCATCTGAAGCCCTGGCATTTTAAAAACCTTAAAAATTCCTCCAATGTGTATGGTGACCCATTATCTCAAGTGAGCTCATCACAAATACAGTGTTTGGTGACTACGACCTCAGTGTGATTCACTAGAGTGCTGGATAATGTGTTGCTTACTTCTGTTAGTTTCAAAAGAGCAGCTGTAACAATCAATTATCAGCAGGCGGTGGTTTCCTCCATGTTCAAATACATCAATTTCCAGTTGCTGTCAAGCTCTGCTGGGTGCGTCACAAATGGTCGTAGCCTGCCGGGGTTCCTGTCTCTGGTACTTTGCACAGTGGCAATGATTTCTGACCACTTTTTCCTCTCTGTGCATTCATGTTGGCCCAAAAAAGTCTACTTGTTGCCCAGCCTTTTGCATAACGTCATCTGAGGTGTCCTCATGAATCTTTTCAGGCACTTGGAGCATTTTAATTGGAGCCTCTGTTTTCCCCTTTTTCTGCACTTGCTCTTTCTCTCAGTCACCTCTGGGGTTTTTTCCATTCTAAAAGTCTCTGGTAGTCAAGGGAACTAGTTTCTGTACAGCTCAGTGTGAGCTTATTATTTCTTTTAAAGGACTCACTGCATTGTCACTCTTAGTTTCTCCGTTTTCCAACTCCCGTGTTTTGCAAACCTGGTAACCATTACAGCACTGTGTGTGTGTGTGTGTGTGTGTGTGTGTGTGTGCTTGTTCTTTCAAATACTTTTCTTTGGTTTTTTGCTTCATTTTATTCCATTCTGCATTTTGGCCTTCTTTGAAATGACTCAGTTTTCTATTTCACATTTGAGGTGTACTTTTATACTTCTAACACTGAGCATGGAAATCACAGTGGCACAAAAGACGAAGTTTTGCCAAGAATCTCCCTTTATTCACATTATATAACAGCCAGACTGAGCTGAGAAAAAGGTTTGTCCAGCCCAGTGTCTTACCCTAGCAATGACTGACAGCAGATGCTAAAGGATGAGTTTGAAAAGTGGTTGGCCATCTATGACAATAAGAAAATATTCTCTAAGCACTCTACAAATTTCAGGTCAGTGGTTTCATAAGCCAATACATTGCGGATTTTGGGACAGTTATATTATTTATTTATTTTTCAATTAATTACCCTCAAGAAAGATGTAGTCTCTTCATTGGACAGGTTGCTTTTTGAGTCTGTGTTAGTGCTCTTGTAAACCCCCAGCAATCTGAAGCAAGAAATTCCACAGCTGAAGCATAAACTGTGTGAAGAACAACTTTCTTCAATTTTGTTTACATGAATGTACCATCCCCCTGAATACCAATTGATGCTTTCTTGTTCTTGTACAGGAACAGACTGCAAAGTCTTTCCAAAATATTTTAGCCCTGCCCTCCAAAATTTCATAATCTTCTGCCTCTCTCAGTCACTGCTTTTCAAAACATCATGTTGTGTTCTTGTTTGATCTATGTTCTTTTCTTTATAGTTCTTTATGCTGGCAATTCATTTTTTTTTTATCATTACTCTTCCTTGCTAATATTTTCAAGGAATTCTCTACTTATTTATTAGAAGCCTAGGATCTTGGTCCTGGAGGGTAATAACAGACAAAATCACTCCATTATGTATCAGAAGCTTTCCCTTATTGTACATTTCTCTACATTGAGTTATGATGCCCACTCATTCAGCTTTAAGAGGTCTTTATACTTTTTTCCACTGCTGGTCTTCAACTTTCCGACCCTGAAAAACCCAGTATTCTCAGTAAACTTTGCCACTTTGCCACCCACACTCAGTTTCACAGCATTTTAAGAGTGCGTTAAGCAGCATGAGTTCCAGCATGGTCCCTGTAGGGCTCCACTGGTGACCTCCCTCCACTGTGAAAATTGGCCATTTACTTCCATTGGCCTTTTTCCAATTGTTTAATCAATTGTTTATTCATGCAACAACTTTTTATCCCACACCCATTTAGATACTTCAGGAAATTTTGTGGAAGAACTTTGCTGAATGACTTTTGGAAATCGATATAGACTGTATCAGACAGATCTCTTTCATCCACATGAATGAAATAGGCTGCTTTTTTTTTTTTTAAGTGTGAATAATCTGACCTATTTCCAGTCACCTACATTAGGATAAAAAGAAGCTACCCTTGGAGTGCTTATTCACTCCATTAACTTGAGAGGGACTCTAGACAGACAACAACTGGCTTCAGGGAGTTTTCCACTAGACACCACAGGTGTCCTGCATTTCCATATAAAATGTGTGAGGAAATATGTCTACCACTTCCAGGACCACAGATCATTTATCCCAAAGAATCCCATAGCTGTTGTCCCATAAAATTAACCTCTTCTCTCCAATACCAGTTTTCTGAAACAGCTCCTGCTCTAGAGTCCACCCATTTGCCCCCCCACCTTTTTTTTTCTTTTTTTTTTCATTTTTCTGATTCTATGCATTAATTTCCTTTGAATGCTTACCAAAATGGAGAATTCCAAGGAAGCGTCATGGTTTAACCCCATGATCAGCTGTGGCCCACACAGCCGCTCTCTCCTACCTTGCTCCAGTGAGATCAGGGAGAGAATAGGAAGGATGCAGCAAAAAATCGAGGTTTGAGATAAAGACAGGTTAACAGGTAAAGCAAAAGCTGGGTGTGCAAGAAAAATAAAACAAGAAATTATTTTACCACTACCCATGGACAGGCATGTGTTCAGCCATCTCCAGGAAAGCAGGGCTCCATCACTTGGGCAGACAGAACCCTGGAATATTCTGAGTTGGAAGAGTCCAGCTCTTAAGTGAATGGTCCATACAGGGATGGAATCCACAACCTTGGTGTTGTTAGCACCAGGCTCTGACCAACACCATCATCCCTCCTTCCTCCTTCTTCCAACTTATATCCTGAACACGGCATTGTAGTTGCACTGTTTTAGAATCTTCCTTTCTTTATCATGGAGAATATAGATAAACTGTACTTCTTGTACTTTCTTAATCTCTGTGTTTTGTGTTAGATATTGTATAAGCTGTGACCAATGGTCTTAGGAGGTGGATTCCCTCCTGACCAATAGTTGCTAGGTTATTAGTGCATATATAAATAAGTTTTTGTAAATAAATCTTTTTCTTCTTCTTCGCCATCTTGAGTCCTGTCTGCCTGACTTCCCTGCCAGCTTCCACAAATCCCACGAATAACAGAAAACCAGCCAACCCGGCATCATATGGTCCCAAATGGCCCTTTGGTCAGTGTGGTCAGCTGTTCTAGCTGTGCCCACTCCCAAATTCTTGAACACCCCAAGCTTCCTCTGTGGTAGGCTGTTGCAAGAAGCAGGAAAGACCTTGGCTCTATGTAAGTGCTGCTCAGCAGTACCTAGAATATCTCTCTATTACCAAGACTGGTTTCAGCACAAATCTAAAACAGCCCCACACCAGACACTATGAAGAAAATTAACTCTGCCCCAGCCAAAACCAGCACAGTAGAACAGGGAAAACAACTAGGGAAATGTTAATAGGGCATTTAAATGCGGAATTCACTCTTATCAGCTCACATCCATACACCTGGACACAGAGGAAGAAGCAGGATCCCGAGACACTTCCTTTATGCCTTCAAGGGTTCCCATCTGGCAACTTGTCACACGATGCTGTCTGAACACATGCACTTTCCATTACTTAATGTTTATTTTCAAAACTGTGGAGCTTGACTTTACACTGTATTTTTTGTTTCTTTAGCTTGTGTTTTTATCACATCGACTAATTTTCTTTCATATTGACCATTTTCCACAAATGAAGAAGTACAGATTAACATCTTCAATGTGTAGCTTAAATATTTCATCTGCTCATATAAATTGAGGGAAATATTGATACATTTGTCAGATACTCTTATTGGAACAGAGAAATAACCATTTATTTAATTAATCATATTACTCCAACAACCTACTACAGGCAATTTGACCTTATGAATATGTTTTCTATAGATGATTGAGAGTTTCTTTATTCAAAGGTTTCAAACAGCTGTTAAAATTAACGCAATCAGTTTTCCTTTATGTTAACAATATTAATTATTAGAACTCAGATAGATGTATTTTCTCTGTCCCTATCATCTTAGCATAGCAATCCAGATTTATGTTACAGTTTGATTGGCTGCATTTCTACTGATAAAGAATTAGTGTGGGACAGATTCTTCACCCTTCTGGTCCACTCTCTTTTGTGTTTTCGTTTTTCTAGGAGTGCATGCTTATTTGTATTTTCTTTATTTAATCTGTTGAGTTTATTATTCAATATGATTCATTCTGAAGTATTTTCTTATGTTTCCCAGATCATATAGCAGCACCTATTTCAAAAGCTTACTGGAAGTTTGTGATTAGAAAATTTTAGTCTGAATGAGCTTAAAGTCTTACATATTATTCTTAGGCAACCACTACAGCTGTCTTTCTTGATTTAGACTAAATGCCTATAATTCTGCAGCTAATTAAATTAAATCTTTGAATGCCCTATCTCTAGACTTAACTATCAGACCACTTTAGAAACATGAATATTTTAGGGGGTTAAAATTAGATGATTTATAGTAACGTATCTGGGGATTTTATTATGCCTCCTTTGAAATACATAACATTATTTAATTCCAGATTAATATGTCTAGCAGCAAGTCCCTTAGTATTTCTGACTTATTCTTCATAAGCCCTTGTTCTACAATCTGGCTGCTGTTGCTTTTGACCATGCCTCCAGACCAGACCCATCAAATGTCACTTATTTTGGCCTCAGCCCTGCTCTCTTTTGCAGTGATATTTCTCCCTCTCATGTTTGCATTAAAGTGTTGATTATCTCTTCTGCTTTTGAGCTCAGGTCTTCTACTGAGTTGTGCCTGGCATGGGGGCCTCCTTGCTGGAATAGCCATCAGTGCATCCTGCCAGCTCCCAGCAGGAGGACCCTTTCTTTGTCAGGACCATCCCTGCGGTCACCACCTGGGGAACTTGTCACTTCCTGCTGTTTTCCGTGCACACGGGACACCCAGAGCAGGAATAGCTCACACTAATGAAAGAGTCACACAGGGATAGATGTATGGAAACACAGCTCATCAAATCCGATTTCTGCTTTTTTGATAAAGCAGGGAAAGGCTGGAAGACACAGAGGCTGGTTGCTGCCATGTCTGTCATGCAAAAATAGTGTCCTGGAAAGGTGGACTTATTTCTTCTCTGTTCCACAAGAAACATAGGGCAGAGTGGGGACATAAACCCAGATCTCCCAAATGCGCAGGAGTGCCTTAGCTGTAAGACTGAATGTCTCCGCTGTGGTGATGAACTGCTTTTCAGATGAGTTGCAAAGCAGTTAGCTTGCTCCTCTGCAGTCATTAAAGATCCCAAGATTGCTTTTCATGAGCTTCCAGCAGTGTTACTCAACTGAGTGTCCTGGCTGCAGTCCAGCCTGTCTTACTGTAGACCACATCTCTAGACTTCTGTCCTCTCAGCTGTGTCATGTAAATCACCTCCCTCAGCACTGCTGATGTTGCTTAAGTTACGAAGGCTTGTTCCACAGCTGCTGTAAAGCCACGAAGTGAAGTAATCCTTTTATATAAATGCTGTATGCACGTTACAGTCTGTCTGTCTGTCTATCTGCTTTTTCTGCATTTCTTTTCATTGTTTTCACTACTGTTATAGTGTATTCTCATACATAAAAGCATGGACCAAATTTCTGAGCACCTCTTGAGAATTTCCTCTTCATTTTCATATTGAAGCAGCCATAAGGTCTGAATTAATCTCTCTTTTCTGTTGATGGTCCTCTCCAGACCTGCCATATGAATGAAACGCTGCACACGTGATCCTGGTGCATTCATATGCAGTAGTTCTGTGGTGCAGTTTCCTAGGCTTGACTGGCCAAGATAAATCAATCACAACATAAAGTTCTATACGGTCAACGGCCTTCACTTTTCTATTCTTTGCTACTGGGAAAAGGCTGTGTTTCCTTAGGGAGACAGTGAAGGAAACAAAACCCAGGGCAGGTTTCAGCCTCTTTGCCGATAACCCACACCAGCTTTGCCCGTATTCTATGCAGAGACTTGCTTTTCTCTGCTTAAAATACCATTTAGGTTCAACCTGAGTTTCCTCCATGGAGTTTTTTTTCCTGTTCTATTTTTATGAACTGATTTCAAAGCCAGGATAGTTCTTTTTCAGATATGCAAAAAATTCTCAAAGCACAAGACCATCAGTAGACTTCAGTTGTTTGCCTTCTTTTCAGTTTAGACTGCATAGTATGTCAACACCAGCTTTGGCTGTAAAGCCCTGTATATGGTGAGCTGGTTTAGATTATATCATTTTATTGGCTTCATTTATCATTCATAATCCATTATACCATTGCTCTATGATATGACTGCAATAACATCTCAGACTTGATTAGAATATGAATTCTTTTCTCAGTGTTATTTCTTTTCTGGGACAAAGATTTTGAAACTTTTCTGCATAGGAAGTGGTTAGTAGTTTTTTTTCTTATTATCGTATCCCAAATGTATTTCTTACATTAGCTAGAAGTGTGAATTAATATTTGAGACCTCTCAATAGGACCTTTAACTTTCTAAAACTCAGACAAAGCTGCTATGGCATTGTCAGTTTGCCTTTTTGTTATACATTCTCAAAAAATTCCTAAAAATATCCATTTCTTTTAAATGAAATCCAACACTTTTTTATATATACTCACAGAAATGTACTCTAGAAATTGCAAAGTAAAACCAACTTGAGAACATTAATTTGATCAGTACTATCACTAAATTATCAAAGCTTGATTAAAAAAAAAGAAGTCACTAAAAAGAAAGACCCAGCAACCAAAACATAAATTCCATTTGCCATATTCCTGTGTTGGCAGATGGCCCAGACAACTCTGCTTTCTCTGTCTCAGATAGTGAAATTATGACCCTAGAACACAGTGTCTGAAGAGCTCTCAGGGCTCAGAAAGACTCCAGGGCAGCAGACATCTTTAACAGGGGTGTGGGATGACGAGGGAAAGGATTTCCAAATCTCACAACCTGCAGTTCTCTTTTACTGGAAGCCTGAACACTTGGGTGAACGTTTCAGTTCCAGTACTTTCTCCAAGCGGCTGAAGGGGGTAATGAGCAGTTCAGGGCTGCTGGCACAACCAGCTCTGTCTGTCCTTCTGTGCTGTTTGTCCTCTCAGCAGAACAAGCCACACTAAAAGCCAAGGATGAGTGTGGGCCCTTGGGCTGACTAACAGCAAAGATTTACTCTGAACACCGTATTTCTTCCATCTGCTCTTTTTCCTCTGTCCTTTTGGAGAATATGGATCCACTTTCTGTAATTCATGTCCAGTAATTTGTGATGACAATGGATACCGCGGTGAGGGGGAGCAAGCGTGACCCTACGGCAGGACTGCGGCTCCTGCCTAGCAACAGCATCCACCGGCGCGCTGGTCGTGTGCTCTCCCTCCCCTTGCTGCAAGAACAAATGCTAATATTCTTCACATGTGACTCCAGAAACTGAATAATAGGAGCTGACCTGACCATAAATGCCAGGATCACAAAGTCTCAGGAGTTTAGTTGCTAGCATAATGCATCATTACGCTGGTGAACCAAACTCCTTGCTTGCTGTTTGCAGCCACATTAAATATGAATAAGAGAACTAAACAAACCACTGAAAAATAGTCTAATTAAATTGTGCAGTAAGACAGGCCTATGGCTTTTAGTGCTTTTAATTCCCTATTAAAAAAAAAAAAAAAGCATATTCTCTTTTTTGTGACATTTGTTCCCACACAGAAAGGCTAAAAGCAGCAGCCGTTGGCTTGCTGCTAACAAAGGACTTTCACCTGTGAATTTGCCTGCAAATGACTTTGCAGGGTTAAGCAAGGCATCTGCAAGACCAAAACAAGACTAAAAGCAACAGTGAATATGCTCAAACTTCATTTGTGTGCCCACTGATCTCCACTGCAGAACAATTCCTGCTGCCTGGAGAGGTCCTTTGCTCCCTGGACTGGAAAAGGAGCAGGGTCAGGGGCACAGAAGGCACAGCAGGGCACGCTGCCCCTGTGCCACCTCCTCTTCTCCATCCAGGCTGAACACTATGCTCAGCTGTAATCACGTCCTTTGGGAGTCAGCATTCCTACTCACAGGCTGGATGATAACTGGGTGCCTAAATGCTCTGTGAGCCAAGGTCTAATTGGGAGCTCTTTTATCTCTTCCATACGAAGCATTTCTTTTACATGTTTTACAAAAGTTAAAAGAGAAACACTCCATAAGCAGCACTTACACTCTATCAGTTTTCAGTGCTCCTCTCACTTGAAGGATCCACAAAACAACTTTCTTTAGCTCTAGTATCCGCACTTGTCCCTAAAGGAGAAGTACCTATTAAATTTTTTATGATGTGTAAACAAGTACATTTCCTTTAAAAATGACAGTGTTTTCACAAACAATGCCCCAGTCCCTGGCTTTAGCTCCAGAGAGGTATTTCATGGAAAACACCTTCCAGTCACTTTGCTTCTGATTACAGTGGCAGATCTGAAATATGGCCACTTGCCACACAGGCCTCCAAGCACTTGTAATATCCTCCTTCTCCCAAATCAAATGCGTTTGAATTTCTTTGCCTCATAGAATCCAGGAGCTTTTTTTTTTTTTTTTGGGGTGAGAAAAAACACGTATTCTGGAAAATGAGCGGCGGAATATTTCCCTCTGGATTCAGGCTGATAAATATTAAAGGATGGCAGCAGTTCTTATTTGCAGAGAAGAAAAAAGACACTGCTCCAATCTCCTGAGCCATATTGGAAAGTTTATTTTATTTAGCAAAGATGAAAATTGCACCAGAGTCGTCAACACTTTGATAGCCCTGAAGCATTTTGGCACCCTCTGATCAAAGGAACTGAATGGAGAGAGACTGCCCCATTGCTGTGCTCGCTGCCTGTCTTAACAGGTGTATCAGGGAACACTTGCCAAAAAGGCAGAGAATGGTGCATTTCTGATGAGCCAGAGGATGCCATTTGGCCAGGAAAGTAGCTGGGTGATAAGAATATCTAAAAACACAGGCAAAACATAACCTTGTGTGACTCTCTGAATGCTGTCTTTTTCCTGCAGTCTGCAGCCTCTTGAAAATATTAGCATTAGGCAATATATTTTAAATCATATCAACAGCCATTTTTAGAAAAGAACACAGTCTAGGACCTGCAGTTCGCCAATCACATAATATGAAATAGTCCACAAACACCCAAACCAAACCCCTCTTCTGGTATTTAATCAAAATACACAGCATTTTGAAATTCTCTAGTGGCAGTGTTTCTAAAAATAGACTGCTTAGGCTATCAGCACAGAATATTCTGCTAACCTTTTCAAGTGTTTGCAAATGACAAAATTGTTCCTGTTGTAATTAATGGCATTACACTGAGGAATATCGGGGAAACATACCTAAAGGCTCTGACAATAATTTTGTTACTAATATATTCCCCTGGTCTGCCTTTGAACCCTGTCATTCCTTGCCTTGCAGCTGTGTTTAATGAGTGGTGAGATTATTCAAATGACCCTACAGCAGAACATTGTTTTCTTAACTCCTAGATCTTGAGAAGACACCTCCTGCTACAGTCAGCAGGTAAAGCCTACATCACAACCTTAGCAGTGAATTCAATGTTGTGCTTATGGGTTTGTAAGTACCTCTGTACCCTATAAATATAATTGTGCTTGGTTGCAGTGGAGCTGATCTCTACTTACAGCAGCTGCCAATAAGCCAGAAATAAAACAAAGGAAGAAACAGCTCAGCCTGTCACCGATAAGTGAGAAGCCAAATGTGACTGTGCTTATGCCATGGCATACAGGTTTCTGTGAGTACATTGCAAAGAGAGTTTACAGGACGCTCAGACAGAGCAGATTTGTATATGGGAGATTGCTGCCATCTGTTATTTCCCATTCTTAACCACTGGGTTTTGTCCCTGAGAGAGAAAAGGGAGACAGAAAGAAATTCAATTCTGTCCGAAGATAGATTGTGAGAGACGTTTTCCAGCACGGAACAAAATTAATAAGGTCCAATTTAAAACTGATAAATAGTCAATTCAGTATGGTGGGATTAAGGATTTTTCCTAAGGAATTTACAGAGAGATAAGCATCTCATGAATAAATAAATTCAGCTGCAGCGCACAACATATTTATTGATTCACAAGCCATTTGTTTGAGAGTTTGCCCCTGAGGAGCAGAAGGTACCCTATTATTATTGATAATATAAGAGTTACAGTTATATTCAGAAACTACAAACTGCATTTAAATGATATCTTGGGGTTAGAACAAGAACCCACCAAAGTCAGGAAATTCAAAGTTAAGTCTGACACTATGTCAGACTGCATGGTGTCAGGAAAAATGACAGTCGTGTATTTGCATATCTTGGCTTCTGTGGTTTATATCTCAATTTTAATGGCATAGAAGTGATATCATTTCCTTCTAAATTCATTTTTGTTTTACTTTATCATAAATAAAACAGAGCAGTGCAGGACTGAATATGGAAAGAGGCCACAGCAGCTCTCCTGAGGTAATACCTGTCTGTCACAGAAAGGACTCTTAACACTTGTCCAAAGACCTACTTTCTAAATTGATTATTATATATTAGTTGCATTTTTGCCTGGTTACACAATTTACTGATAGCTTTTACAGACAGATATAAGGACAAAATATCTGACCAAGAAGCTTGTAGAGAGGACAAGTAACAGAAAAACAAGGCTTATAGGGAGACCAGCGAATTCATGTGAGTGTGGCTCTGAGTGGTTCTGGGATTTAGAGCTTTTTCAAAGACAGAAGATTCTTTTTCAATTGTCCCTTTTTCTAGCATCTTCTGGAGGAAAACCTTGCTTTCATAGGTAGAGGAAAACCCACATTTGCCTTTACTGTGCCCTGGGACGCAATTCATGAAGCTTAAATTATTGTTGGTAGGAGTAAACTAGGTTTCTAATCCTCTTTATTTGTGTTATCTGAAGGGGTATCCCAGGTTACACCAACTCTTACCCTTCTGTATGTCAACTCCTGGCTCCAAACGGGAAACCTAGAGCTGTTTATGTGGTGAATTTCTTGTGTATTGCAGAAGACAATACATCATCAGTGGCAGAATCACATTTACAGATCTATGTATTCATAGAAATTATGCTGCAGGTTAATTTCCAGGCGGCAAGTTGGGAATTCACATACTTTAGGAAGGGCAACTCAGGAATTCTGTACTGTTTAACAGGCTGACATAAGAAATGTTTGATAGGCTGTTTCTCGTGTGTGTGACAAAACTGACAACCTAGATCCTTTCTTTACATATTTCAGGGCAGGAAAAGATGTAAGATAGAAAAGATGTAAGGTAGATACCCAGGTGAGGATCCTCTGTTTGAACATGGGGCTTGATAATTATATTCCCTTCAAAGGTATGCCAGGAGAGGTTTGTCTTAAAAAATAAATACAGTATACATACATATATTGCCCACAGTGGGCAAATTCACAGGTAGCAATCTCAACAAATGAGGTATTTGTGCTGATAAAAATCCATCACAATAATAGATTTTTTTCAAATGTTGGAAAAATAAAGCCACAGATATGATGAATTTCAGATGGCCATTAATAGTTTGAACTTGACTAAGTTCAAACTGACAGAAATTCTCACAAGAAAAAATAAAAATCTAGTGCAGGTGAGGTCTGTTTCATTTGTTTACTGGAAGCAGGGTGGGAGATAATATTCTTTGAGGGCAATTTTACAAATAATTCCTGCTCTCCTAGATCTGGTCAGCATTCCAGCATGCGACTAGCAACTAAGCTCAGAGACAGGGCCTGCCTTTTTTTTCATCCCTGATACCCTTACAGTTGTAATCATGCATCTTGTCAGTTGTTATAAAGACAAATGTTCTCCATTGCTGTACTGTCAGCGCATTTCAGTACAAGCAGAACAGTAGCACAGCACACCTGTTAGATGTGTGGAATATACCATTTGTCTTGTCACAGCAGCAGAATCAGGTATGCCTTGAGACAACAGGGTCTTTGGTGCAGGAAAATTTGGGTCTGCTCTTTGCACTGCCATTGACCATTCTGCTGCCATCTGTGCACTTTTGCAAGGTTCTTTTAATGAGAGGGAATAGGGAGCTAGTTTCTCTGCAAAACAGCTACTTTTAATATGCAGGAACAACCCTTGCCTTTTTCCTTGAAATGCATCATATAGAAAACCAGTGAGCTATACATTCATTATTAAATACACACAGTGTGACTTGAAGGCAGAAGTTCATGATCGTGACCTTCTTTTATTATATACAGCTTTTGAAGAAGCAGATGGGGTTTAGCTTAACTGTTAACATAAATTGCCATATGGAACAAAACACAGATGATTATTATATTAACAACAATTTTAATACATATCATCATGTTATTGCAGCTTCAGTTGCCATGCTATTCTGTTCAGTACATTCATTCGAGAAATTTAATGTTGAATCTTACAAATTGTGATCCTATTACAAACATATGGTGTATAAATAGATTTTGCCACCTGGTGACTGTTAAAAATCTGTAAGGGAAAGATTGCCATAGTGTTAACTCCTCCCGGCTGGAAGTCACTTTTTCAATCACAGACATTTTAAAGAAACAGTGAGAGGTGAAAACTCTTGATTTGCTGCCGTGACAAAGGGTTAATTGTGCTAATTGCATTGTAATACCTGCTCAGTTTAAAGTGTTTCCCTGTTGTGATTGTCTTGGGAGTCAAATTGTTTTTAAATTGGTTTGTCACTTGAATGCGTTTGGAACTTTGTGATTAGGGTTGTGGAAACGGAGATAATGTTTAAGTTACATAACAGTTCCTTCCATAATCAATCACTGTCTCATTTTAGATCTACCTAAGAAGGTTCCTGTACACATGAGAATACGCAGATTGAGGTAATGGATGAGGTAAGATAGCTGCTTGCTGGCTGGGAACATTTGCATTTCTTTCCACCAGTGAGGGTTGTACACAATATTTGTGGACTTTCTGCTTTCTAGAGTCACACCCATGACCTCCATGAGTCATGGTACACCACAAAATGGGCAGATTAAAAAAATAAAAACCCTCTCCTAAATCTTAAAACGTTTGCTTAGTTGTGTTGCTCTTGTCTGCCCTTACAATTAAAGAAATAAGGCAGCAGACACGATTCATTGACCACTCAAGTCAACAGATTAACTTTTCTGGGCCATGTACCAGGCCAGGGGATATGGCAGTCTGCAAGGGTGGATGGGAGCATTGTTACTCATGGAAACCTTTTCAGGTCTGCCTGGCAGAAAGTACATACAAGTATGAGTCCTGTGGGCTTTTTCTTTGTTCATAGCTTGTGCAAATGTATTGAAACGTATACATGAGCTAGTAAGAAAGGTATGATGTTACTAGCAAGGATATCTAATTAATGGGTAGAGTTTTAAGGAAGTGGCTCCAATGGTAATTGGTGGTCGCAGGAAAGGCAGCGGTACCTATGCTCTGTAATGATCTGAGGACCATAAATGCTGAAGACAGATGGGTAGACATGATAAGAATACAGTTACTTCAACAGTTTTATAGGGGCCAAGTAAAGGGCAAGTAATTCCCTAGGGACAAAACTGATAAAAGGCATCAGGGTAGATTGATGGAAAGAACAAGAAATGGGTTAGCTGAAATTTATTGCAGACCTGGGCAGTGTTTGCTGTGGATAGAGTGGAAATATGAAAGAGAATTGAGTGGCAGTAACAGCCAAAGTGGAAGCAGTTAATGGGGAAAGGAGGCTGAAGAGGGGATTCAGACACTGAATGGAGAAATATCTATGGGGGGAACTGGATGTACAAAAGGCAGGAGCGAAAGACAGAGAAAGAAAATGCAACAGACATACAGAGAAGTGAATTCTCTTCTCAGCACATCCTCAGTTTGCTTCACAGTCAGCCCATTTAAATGAGCTGTGCCAGATGACCAACGGGAGGACTATGGAAAAATTTCTGAAGTGCTTTGTATCTGAAGCAAGTATCAGAGGTGCTATCAGGTCTGGAAAGTGGATAAGACACAGAAGACGTGTCAGGCCATTTATATGTCCCACTACAATGAATTCTGTCCAATTGCTGCATCGCAGTAACTTCTGCTCACCCAAAGATCCTTGTTAGCCAGTGGTAGTTGGGTTTCTTGGCTGTTAACCAACAACTGAAGGGAAAGTCTAAAGATCTGGTCATCACCAGAAATTCTGTCATAAGAATAATCAGTTCTCTCTCTGTTTTCGTCTTTCTGTGGCCAAACTCTTATAATTTTACTGTTGCAAGAAGGAGCGTGTTTTTATTCATTCATTTTCTTACCTGTTCTGGACCTGGTTATTTTCCCTTGGCTAAGATTTTGTTGAATTTAGGTGCAAGTTAATCCTGCAGCCTTCTGTTGTGCTACTTCTGCTATTTGTTTTCCTATAGAAGTGCATATATCACTATAGTAAATTTTAGTGATGAAAATACTGTCTAGCATATGAGATATCATGAAGATCACACAGAATTTTACATTCAAGAGAAGTTTTTTTGCTAGTATTTTTTCTCATATTTTTGTCAGATATAAATTGCATCTAACAAAACTTGTTAGTGAAACAGAAATGTACTGTATCAAGCTACTGTTATGTGGTTTCTAAATTACTTTAAATCACATTGTATCCAATAATTACTAATGCTCCATTAAAGATCGGAAAGGCAATTTATTAGGAACTCCCAAAAGTCTTCTTTAAGCAATTCAATCTGTGTTTGGTTAAAAGTTTACATAAAATCAATACAAAATTATAGTAGCATAAATAGTTAAACAGTTCTCAATTAACGTTATGGTTGAATCTGTTCTGCTCTTGGTAATTCAAAAAATATAAGTTACAGAGCAAGGATAGTTGAGATCTTGGAGAAGGAGTATGTAGATGGTGTTGCTGTTCTGACTGCTGTGTGGAATGGAAGAGCATCAATCTATTACTTGCCAGTTATCTCTTTGTAGTCTTTTTTCATATCCTTGAAGAATCTTGGAAGTTCCATGAAAATAATAGCAAGAGAAAGTTTTTACTGCATGCTAGTTCTTGCTAGCAAAATATTTAATATTCCATGGGAAGGAGTGATTACAATTTTAATTAAGGTCCAAAGCATCTCCTCTCTACACAAAAAATAAGAGCAGTAAAGCAGCAGGTTCTGAGCGAATAAGTGCTTCATTCCTTAAAATAAAACTGGGGACAAAAAAAGCCCTCTAAACAAACCACAAGCGAAAAATAAACTAAGGAAAATTACTTTCACCTCCACCTACTCTGCCAATTTATTCACTAGGACATTTATTTACCTCTATCTAAAAGTCTTATAACCTTAGGAACAGAAAAAAAGAGCTAAACCACTCGCCTGTTTTTCAGCCTTGCAGGGTAATTTCAGTGGTTTGATTATGAATTGAACATATATACTATGTACTGAACTAAAGCAATGGATTAGTCATAGCTGGTGACAAAAGTTGTTTTTGTTTACAAAGTGGCTGTGTTGGGTATATCTAAAGAAAGACTCCCAAAAGTCACATTTGTACCACAAGCAAATAGTTCAAACCTCAAGTTGGAAACGTACATATTAGTTTTCTTTCACTTCTTGGCAAATAACATAAAAGAAATCGTCTCTGAACAGCAGTTTCAGAGCACTGCTGTTAAGAGAGACATAACGATTACATAAGACAGAGCAGGGGCAGAGGCAAATAGTCTGTTTATTCCCATTGTGTTAGTCATGAATAAAGGAGGGGTATTTTGTACATGATTTGGAAGTGCATAAGAAGCAAAAGATTTACAAAGGATTTAATCAGTGTTCCATATTGCATGTATCCCATTTTTTTTCTCTAGCTTGGTCCCTGAAAGCCTCCACCATATGGGCTTTGGGAAACACAAGGCAAAACCACTTCCATTCTTCAGGGCTTTTCATCCTACTCAAAACCAAACTGGCCTGACCTTGCTCCAGAGCAAGTGTCCATAATTCTCTTCATGTGCAAAATATTTTTTGCTCATCAGTACTCTGACACCACAGAGATGTGTAAGTTTATCTCACAGGAAACTGTTTACCAGAAGTGTTGTTTTTCTGCTAAAACAGACTAAAAGCCATGGTGTAATGATCTTGCTTGACTTACCACAGATCTACCTTAGGAAGAAAGGTCTGTATTTAGGATTTATGGAAAAGTCAGCAGTCCTTCTCTACCTGAACATCTTATTTGCTTTAGACATAAAATCTAATTTCTTAATGAGGGTATCTTCATTAAGATGTGGATCTTATCCACCTGCAGTTAATGATAAAAGCAAATCTTATAAACAACCAGAGTTTAAATAACACATTAAAGCTTATCACTGATGATATCTTTAATTATAGTAAAGCAAATTGTAAGATACTCTAATGGGAAATACAAATTACTTGTTAAAATTATTAACGGAGTTAATGTGCTTACATTTGTTTATGTGTACAGGAATCATTTCAAATATTTGACTGCAATGACAATATGTGTAAAGATCAATTAAAAGTCAGGAAGATGAGATATTGGATTTTCAGACCTTAATAGGATTTCATCTGCACTTGTTATATTATGTTATCCACTTATAATTGAGCTTCCATCATATCATAGAATCTGTCACTTCACCAATTTATATTTCTAACCTCTAATGAAACTTCTGTTTGCTAAGGAGAATTCTTGAGACCTGCGATCTTACTGAAGCTGTTGGCTACCAACATTAATCTGCCCCACTCAGAGGCTGGGGTTCAGTCTAAATCCCAAATGTAGAAGTGAAAATGCCTATGTAACCACCTAATTCACAAGCATTGCTACCCACACAAGCTAAGGTGCAATAAATGGCAGTTTTATGTGTAAAAAGCCAGGTACATTGGCAACAAGAAAATTGCCAGGAGCCTGTGAGGATGAACGTGTTTCACGTGTTTCATGAGCACATCCTCAAAAATAGTGCAAAGCCAGGGGCTTCCAGTGCTCTCCAGCTGAAGCCATTGTAAGCAAAAGTGATTGCTACAAACAAATATCCTTGTAATTTAGCTTATATGTTCTTCTAATTTCAAGGCAGCATTGTGAGACAATAATTGGTGCATAAAGTGGACCTCAGCCAAGGTATTTCTACAGAGAGCCAACATTTTAGCAGTACTTCATTGTAACAGCAAGCTTAACCTTGAAACCAACAGATGTTGCTTTGAAATGATCTGATGTAAGGTAGTCTATAAAGCCCAGCTTACATGATAATGAAGAGAAAAAGAACAGACACAGAGGATATTCTGATGTTGTTTGAAAGTATCTACCCATAACAAGTTTTTTTGCCAAGCTACATGTATTTTTAAAAACTTTTTAGAAATCAGAACTATTTAAATTTTTACTGACATGAATCCAACCCTTATTTAAACTCTCCACTGCTAGAGATTGTCTCAATTGATTACACCTGGGGCATTAAGCAATGTGCTACAAAGATATCACATTGCACTCTGTCTTCCTTGATATTACATGCAGTTGCTTAAAATAAAGAAATACTTCCAGAAAAAAAGTCAGAAGGGGGTAAAAAAAAAATTTTTGAGAGAATATGAAAGAATATATGCCAGGTTCTCCAACAGTATAAACTGGTGTTGCTCCTAGCCTAGCCTCGGGTTTATTTACAGAGCCAAGTACTGTTGCTGAGCTGATTTTTAATGACATGAGAAAATGCTGAATAGAAAAGGATTTGCAAAATAAGCCAAAACACCCATGATTAAAACTACAGCTTTGAGGAGAATAAGTCTCACTCTATGGGTTGTCCCTCCTGACCAGGGAGCGTTCCCTGTGACAAGCTGCTTGCCACCTGTACTGATCCTCTCCAGATGCACCTCATTTTACACACGGAATATAGAGCAGAAAATGTTTATTTATGCGTGTAGGCACCCACAGCTGTGAGGAGCAGTTGTGTGCACATTCATTCCCACACAAAGAGAGTCAGAGAGGGCTCTGAAAGCCATCAGGAGCATCTGAGACCACCAGGTAGCTTACCAATGCTCTGATTTATGCCTGCACCAAATGGGAGTCCATGTTTTAAGTACACGGCTCTGATTTTCACCAGGCAATACAAAAACCCTACTCTATTCCTTTGGTTGGTTTTCCCTAATTGATTCAAATGCCTTGGATGTACAAAGCTCTGTATCTGCATCCATTTCCACCAGAATGTGTTATTTGAAAATCTTCTCACTATCATTTTCATGCTGACATTTCCTGATCTGGTGGACTTTGCTTTTTGGCCTAAGTTTTTGTTTAATAAAGCATTTTGAATGACTCTATCTAGGTTTTTAGAAAAAGAAAAGGAAAAAAAAGAAACTTCTCCACTCATTGCAGAACTAAGCTCTGGGTGACACTGAAATACCCATCTCGTACAGCATGGGGCTCATTGAAGCAAAAATGATCATATGGTGGGGATTCAGGATCATGCAGAACTGATGTTGCAGGCGTAGGCAAAAGTCAGAGTAGCCTCACAGTGTACAAATGGTAGAACTTTCAGAGGCTGAAATTGTAGTTTCCCCCTTAAAACCAAGGAACTGCTTTCATTATTTTATTTGCTGGCTTGTTACTATGGCAACATTTATATGAATAATTCATTCCATCTTCATCTTAACAAAGTCAAAGACTGCATCCTTAATATCAAAGCAGGCCAAACTTTTTTCCTTCCACTTTTTCCAGCTAAAATGGCATTGTTCTCCTTTAGTATTATTATGCTTATTATTATGAGACAAGCATTACTCTCAATTATTATTGGTCATGGCCTGAAATTATCAAGCACGCAGCCCTTTCCATGATGTTTGCACTTAGAGATTAATTTAGCCTATTTCTTTTGTTAATTGATCTGCCTAAGCCAAAACCTTTTTAAAAAAAATATTATGTGTGATATTAGCTTTTAAAACGCCTATCATTTCTCTGAGTTGTTTTCCCCTTTCTGATATTTGTTAATTTAATGACAAAGAGAAAAGCAGGAGATTGCTGCCAGCATCAGCCTGTGAGTGACCACTGTAATGGGATGTGCTTTGACCCCTTGTGCTTTGATAACATCCTATATTTTCCATAGGATTAAATTTACTGGCTGTTTTCACCAGAAAACTCAGAGGTTTGCTAGGATGGCCTTTTGCCCACTGCTAATATATTTCAGAGCCACTCATAACTGCAGTTGGAGGTGAAATATAAGCTCTTCAGACTGCCCTCTGCAAAGTATTCCTATCCTTGACGGGATGTGCAGATGATTTCCAGTGTCTCAAAAATTTTGTTCTAATTTGGTAGGTGTTTTAAAAGAAGCTATTGACTTGATGGCTTTTCAGTTGATTCACTTTTCATTCCATTTCCTCTGCATATAGTCTCATTTATTGACTTAAAATCAGACAAAAAAGATTATTTGCGAAACTTTCTGAGAGTTGCAAATGAGAAAGCCTGTCAATACTTTTCAGAATCTAGAAAAAAGCCACTTAGGAATAGCTGACATTTTAGAAAATCAAAGCAACTTTTCTGCTATGTTTTTTAAGATTTGGACAACTTCTGAAAAGAAAAATAGGAAAAAGTACTCCAGATTCTGAGGAAATACAATTTTTTTTTAAATTACATTCTCAGTCAATTTCCTATGTAGTATGAATGACCAGCAAGCAGAGTTGTCTGATTGTTGCCATATTTATTAATGATGTACAATACTGGCATGGTATCCTGTGCAAATTATAAGTTGATTAGTTTCCAGCCATGTCAGCTTGTACTTTGATCTTGTCTAAATCGATATGCTAAGCAAGGAGAAAGTAAATCATTGCTTAGATGGGAAGCCTGTATCAATACCACATGTTTCTCAGCAAGGAGGAAGAGGAAAAACAGAGAGTTCATGTAAGCTGTTTCTTGTTCTTAAGACAGCCCAGCCAGAGCTGGCTCAGGTACACTGAGCTCTGTTAGTCTATTCTGCATAAGCATACAGGAAAAAATCCCTCCATGCCGCAGAAAATGGTGCTGGGCCTTTGGTGGGTCCAGCTTGTGTCAGTGCCAAGCCCAGACGGCAGCAGAGGCTGTGCTGCTGGAAATGCTCAGATTTAGGTGGCCCCGAGGCCGAGGGTCTCCTCACCTTTGTGCACTTCAGGCAGCCCTGTCTTTAAGCCTCTGACTATTGATGGCTTCACCAAATCTCAGTTTGTGACTGGTTGGCTCCTTGCAGCTCCCCCTGTAGCCGAGCCCACAATTTCTTCAAATTAATGTGCATGACTGTATGCCATTAAATAGTTGCAAGCTTTCACCCTCTAAAGGTCATGTTTTATCAGCAGACAGGGCATTTCTTTTGCAGTTTGGGTTGGGCAATATGTGAGTGCACATCTGGGTGTGCACATGTCTGTGATGAAGTGCTGTGAGCAAGACAATCCTAATGTTGGGCAAAGGTTCCAAAAGCTAGTCTCTCTCCACTGGGTCAAAGCAACACTGTCCTTTAATATGGAAATATAAAACTGTGACACAGATAACTCGATTAAGAATCAGAACTTGAAACTAACTGCTATAATTCAATAGTTATTTAAATTATAATACTGTGAAGATACATATTGTCTTGTGACAGAAAACATAAAGGATTTAATTGTTTCTTTTTAACAACTGCAACACACCCCACAATGTAGCTCCCGTCATTATGGCTTTTATTTCAATGCCCTGTACAATATTTTGCTGTGAGAGATCTTTATATCAGTGCATATGAAATGAAGTGATGGCTTTACAAATAACTCATTTTGGCTGCATTCTGAAAATCACTATGCAGGGAGGGAAGAAAAAGGGAGCAGCTGAGTTGGATGGGAAATGGTGGTACAGCATAATCTTTTAAAGCACCTTGTTGCAGAAGGACAGTTACAGGACTACATTGATTGCAAAACCCACTACCTTGTAGGAATGATGCAGGATATGCTAAGACATTGCAAACAAAGGGAAATGAAACTTTCCATTAATAGAAAAATGGTTTTATTATTCTTTAGTGTTTTGTGGAAAACAAATAAGAGTAGGAAAGGAAGGCAACAGAAAATACATTGCATTCTAATTATCACATGAAACAATTGTGTTTATTTCTCTTATTTTATGTGTTACAGTTTCAGATTGCTGGTACTTTCACTGCTCAGAGACAGACCCAAAATGAATCTGATCATGCCTAACACTAAGCATGAAAGCCCTTGATACATTTCTTTGCTCTGTTGGGTGCTTATACTGAACAGCATTTTATTTTTAGTCATCCATTTTATACATGAGACTCCAATTTGGTGAAGTTTTCTTACTCAAAAAGCCATATAGGCATGGATTTTAATCAACTGGATTTAAAGTAGGCTTTAAAATAAGTCTTTAATAGTGTAGTCCTAGGGAGCAGTGTAAAGGGACTTAAGTATATACTTAAATGTATTCCTGAGCTAAAAATATAATTCACATGAGAAATCTCTGAGAAAACTGGTAAGCTCTCATCTGCAGTTATGTCCTCCATAAAATGGCAGTAATTGTACTGATAACATAAGCCTTTCGGGAAATCCATGATATAATGCTGAAAACAGCTTGCCCACAGCAGCCTCCCCAGGGACACGATTCCCTTTTCTGTCAGAGTGGAAGACGCACTCCGACATCGCAGATTGCACAAGGATGTGAACACATAAGGAGTGAGACACAGGGCAAGGGAGTCTGGCTTCAAGATGGATCAGAAAGAAGGGGCATGAAGTTTTGCCAGTGGTGGTCCCATGCCTGCCCTCCCTGACGTTTTTAGCCACAACTGCTTTCCAAGCCTCATTATCAGAGGCTGCTATTAGAGAAAGGAGGGAGGACAACAGACTTTATCTTTTGCTTGCATTTTCCAGTGCCTTCCTGGTGAGGCTTGGCTTGTTCTCTGGAAGTGTTAGATGAGCAAGTGGGAAAGTAGAGGAGGTTTAATCACAAATCTCCTGCCCAGTGGGTGCTTGGTATGTTAATTCCCCAAAGTAGCCTCTTTGATCCATCTCCACTGCAGCAGCTGAGCAGAAAATCTCTCCTGGAGAGATCCAGTCTCCTGGAGGGATTCAGTCTCCTGGCTCCTGAAAGCTGTATGCATCAGCAGGAACAGGCAGGGATGCAGCAGAGGTCAAAATCAACTGTTACATTGGCTGCCATCAAGTCGGGTATTGCTTGCCTGGCAGCCACACAATCTGTGAAGAAACCCACAGATTTAAAGTTCTGCTGACAGCTCTTCTCTGAACTTCTAAATTTAAAGTCTTGGCTCTGAGGTCTGTGATTATTGTTAAGGAGCCAGTGAGTATTCCAGACAGTGTGTTTTTCACAGAGGTACACCTAGGTGTAAGCACAGGTTGTGAGGGATGTAGATGGCAGGCCTGTGGAACAGGCTAATTATAATCCTTCAGTATACGCAGAGAGAGACAGGAAAAAAAAATGATACCTTTTCCTGATGATTTCCACATCATTTCCCATTCTGCTGTGACCATGTTGGTCTCATCACTTATTCTTCAGTATCATAAACAAGTCATAATATATTAGTGAAACAGTTGCAAAGAGTTCATATAGCAGTCAGGAATCCTGAGTAACAAGTTATACAGCATTGATCTCCCAGGAGGTCTTAAATAACAATCTAAAATATATGGGACAATGATCACTGGATTTGTTGCTGCCATTTCAGCTTGGTATTTTGCAGTTTATATTTTCTTGATAAATTGGAATCCATTCAGCTGGTTCATATTACGTGAGACTATGGTACTGTCTATGTTACACTGAAGGATTAAAGTGAGATGCAAATTACTTGAAGGAGCCTAATGACTTTGCTTAGCAAATTAATGTAGATCTGAAACAATCTCTGCCCCATTAGATGAAATAAGATGCTACAAAACATCAACACACAGACAATGCATTAGTTCAGGGTGCCTCCCCACTCCAAGAGGGCATTCCAACCCCTAGTTTCAGGATTCTCCACTTAACTGTTTAAAACTACTGCCTTAGGCTACAGCTTATGTTTGTAAAACAAGGTTTCAGGTTGGTGATAGATTATTTTGCAGTCACATTTTTAACATTGCAGAAGGGGGTAGGGGTTGACAATCAAGTTTTCATTCAATTTGTAATGCACTGGGAATATAAGAAGGAATATTTGCAGTTTGAAATGCACTTTTCCCTCCTAATTAGTTTCTGGATGTTGGTAACAATCTGATTTTTCTGTTAAAGGATTCCACTGGTATAAGCAGACATAGCATGGAACATTTGCAAAATATTTTGGAAGGTTATACCTTTCAAGCTAACATCTTTGAGACTCCTAAGATTGAATAGGGATTGGTACTTTGAGAAAAGTTTGTTAAAAGCATAAAAGTTGAAAGAGTAATTTTCCTTCAAAATCAGTCTACTACACGTGAGTGATAATTTTCATTCAACGGGAAGTGTTACTACCATTTCATTTAATTTCATCTCATCCTCCTTTTCTCAGCCCCTGCACTGAAAATCCACTTGACTGTTTTCCTACAGAAATCACGTGGACAAAACCCTCCCAGCAGCTGGAAAGCTGTTGGCCATCATTTGCAGCAGAGCACTATTTTGCATAGTTTTTTCTGCCTGGTTATTTTTAATTGAGATCATTTCAGCGACCTGTTTTACAGCCTCACTGCACAAAGGAAGGTGCTAGGACAGAGCTGGAGTGGGGCTGAGAAGGCTGTCTGCCCTCCTGGGAACAGAGGGAGGGTAGCAGGAGGTCTGCTGCCTTCAGACCAGACTTGACTAGAACTAAGCTGCAGCAGCTTCACTTCCCCAAACTGAATATGTCAGATCCTTTTGCTCTGCAGGTCTGGTCCCATGACTCAATTTGGGAGTTGTAGCTTTAGCCTACAGCAAGTTTTGTCTGCTGTTATTGAGAAAATTGAGGAAAATGCTGAAAAATTGTAGTCTTTTGAAAGTATGTCCTATGCCATTCAGTCAAAGTATTCAGTCGGTCTTGCCATGATGCTATTGTGGATTCAGGCTATTGCTAGAGAAAGAAATCTGCCCAAGAAACTCTAATGGATTAAAAGCAATGTCTTTGGAAAATGTTATGCTCATTTAGATGTGTAGCTGCTAGAAAATTCTCTTCCATGTTTCTGTAATGGTCCCTTTGCTTTCCTGCAGTCTCTTTATATGATGGTGCATTCTTGGCTAGAATCACTCAGAGACAGGATGCAGGATTTGGGACAGATGTAAAAGATGAGCAGCTGGCAAGACTCTCAAATGAAGTGGAAGTTGAGGTCAAGGCCATTTCCCTTCTCCCTATTCCATCCTGTCCCCTGCACAAAAGAGGTCACTCCCCCTTCATCTTCTCCATACAATTCGTGTGTCTGTAGGCTTTAATCTCGCCACTCTTCAGCTGACTCTCTTGCAGGCTGAGGAATTCTGATATATTCTTCTCTTCTTGAAAGGATGTCATAGCCTGGCTCTCTGTTTTCTTCTTCCTCCTTGTGTTAGCCTGTTCTCTCACATCACTTCTGAGGTGCCTAAAATTACATGCAGTCATAAAAACGTGTATAAGTGACATAAGGTCTTTTCCATGTTGCTCCAGTAACTTTTCCAAGAACCCTAAATATCTGAGTTGCCATCATTATGTTGAGGTGCCTACAAATCCAGTATTTCTTTCTGAGTAACAATTGCTAAATTAGACCTCATCCCTGCACATGTATAGTTTGGATTATTTTCCACAGACATACTCTGCTTCATATTTATTCCCATGGTATACCATTTGCCATTTTATCACTCAGACGCATAATGGTAGTGGGTCCTTCTGAAATCTTTTGCAATCAGCTGTAGTCTGCAAATGTAGTTGCCTCATTCCCATTTACAGCTCAGTTCTAAATACACTGAGGGGCACAGATGGATCTGAAACCTCATAATAACATTCCTGCACTCTGAAAATTGGGCATTTGTGCTTACCTCGTAGTAGTTTGTTTCCTAGTACTAACTTTACATTTCCACCTTGGATAAACACTTGCATAAATTCAAAACCATTTCATATCACAAAGACTGTATCTCTGTGAGTCCAGTTTGGAAGTCTGAGTCTGGGGCTATTGCTTCTAAGTTGTTGTTTTTTTAAATTTGGTCTCTGGGATTTCTGGTACTTGTTTGAAGTTCTGATACTTGTTTGGGATTTCTTGATGATTTCTGCAAAGCTGCATTTTCATAAAGAAACAATAGAAAGCATGTTTTGGATTTCTGTAATGCAGTGCAAAGGTATAATTTTATTGGTTTTCTAATATGATCATCAATATTTTCAGTTATATGAGCTGCAAAAATCACAGAGCCTCTTTTTTGTTGATTCTCCTAGGTCAAATAAGGATTGCCCTTATTAGCCTTTCAGTGGCATCACTACTAAGCCTTTCTTCTGCGCAGCTGCTTATCTTTGCAAACCTTGTGGGAGATTAAAAACCTCCCTTTTTTATTGTTGTCTTCATGTTTAATTCGGTTGAAACCAGGATCAACCATTGCCTGCCAAAGACAGACACACAGACCTGTGCATGCAGTGTGACAGCATGAGCCCTTTCCACGGGCAGCTGGCCTAAAGCAAAGTAGAGAGATGCCCTAGGAATTCTCCTGAAGTCTGGTGTGTGCACTCCATTGCCATGAATCTGGCTTTTTGCAGGCTTTGTCAGAAATCTGACATTTTCAGGTGTGCATAATGCACACTTAAGAAAAAACACATTGCTATATATATAGGCATGTAATAACAGTGATACATAAATTGTTTTGTGAGATTCCAAAAGTATTACTATACTGTCAACTAATGTTGAATGGAATAATGTGAGTTTAAGCAAAAGCAGTTTCCATGGTTACTCAGGAGGTATTCTAAATATAGCAGATGATGTAATCGGTTACAGGGACTAGATGCAAGATTGCTGTGTATTTCAGTAAGAAGTTTCTTCTCTGGGGATACCTGTGAGAAAGTGTCTATATTAGTTGAGGATACTATTTTTCAAATTATTTCTGTTGTTCCATGATTTTCTGCTCCTCAGAGCCTTTCCATTTTTCCATTTACAGGCTAGTAGCTTCTTCATCGTTATTATAAATCATATACATCAGATCACTTTAATGTTATTGCAGAATTCTTAACAGCAAATGTAACATTCTGTAAAAGAGTTTCCACATCTGGCCAGAGAAAGATTGTAGTTTTTGCAATGTCTTCTACCCCATATATCAACACCCTGTTATCAGCATCTGTCATATCTGTCCATCCATCTTATCTCTGTATATGTCCATCCATCTTTGATACCATTGCTGTCATGTTTCGTGCCCCCTGATCTGATTTTATCCAGACAGAAAAGAATGGCTTAATGACCCAAACACATCTCGTTTTCCAAGATGTGTAATAAAACATTCCCCTTCCTCACCCCCAGCTGAGCAATTATTTCCCAGTGGAACAAATTTCACTCCATGAAATTTGGACTAACTACTTAGCACGCAATACTCAAGAATGAGTAAATACGTAGGAAGAAGATTTGTTATCACCAAGGGGGTAAGAGAGGGCAGAAGAAAATATTCAGGTAATTTATTCACAGTTGGTTGCCCAGCTTTCCTTTGTGTCACCTTTCTGGCCCTACTGAGTTCTGTGGAAATTCTGATTTTTCTCTGAGTTGATATTAAGAGCTAGTCACTTCCTACAGACAGTGCAATTTTCTTCCACAGCAATATATCTAACTTCAGTTATTCTTCTTTTAATCAAAAATTCCTTTCCATTCCCATGTTTCTTTTACTGTTCTACTTAATTTCAACCTTAATTCTTTTTTAAAATGACACAGTGCATTTCAGGAGTGCTGGGGAAAAAAATAAATAAGTTAGATAATGCGGGGAAAACAATGGTAGGTTAGAAAAACTGGAAAAAAAATATCCTTCTCAGAAAGCTCTGCTATATTCCAAGTCAGGGCTTCTTTGTTTATTAATAGCAACCGGTCAACAACTACTTGTCTCCTCAGAGCAGTATTGTGAACATGCTACATTTCCAGTATCAGCAGCAGCAGCATTCCTGTTTTCCAAAGGCAAAGAATGCCAACGTGTGTAAGATGCTGCATTAACAGCTAGAGGCTAAAAATCATGCATCCTATTGCATTTTCACCCCTTTCAATAAAACTGTTATTAATCTTAGTTCCTAAAGAATTTTTTTTTTGTGTTGCAGATAGCCAGAAGACGAAGATGTGACAGTGACAAAAGACTGCAATAAAGGGCAGCTGAAACTTTTTGGGGAACATTTCTACTTTCACAAGGCAAAAGACAGTGGCAGCATTCAATGAACAGAAATTAATTTTATTTTCCAAATATGAAAGCTCACGGAACTATAGAAATTATGGACAAAAAAGATATATTGGGTCATCTTTTCCATACTGGAAGCTGTGGCGGCTTTGCCCATGGCTTTGCAGATACTTTCTGAGCCTAAGTTTAAGGTCTCAGTAGACAGAGCTTAATGGCTTACTGTGAAAAGCTGTTCTCCTATGTATTATCCAAGCTTGGCTTTGTATTTAGCTGTGAATGGGTCATTTTGGAAAATATGATCCTACTACTGCTACTTCTCTTGCCCATGACACCACTTTAATCAGCTCCTTCCCATCCTTGGCATTCAGGGGTTTCTGGTACTTCTGGATGGTTCACGTATCCTCACACTCACACTTGGTACTTGGCAAACTCAGTCATATTTAGGTTTTGTACCTTTCCACGTCAGTCAGACTTTCCAATTGTCAATTAACCTTTCTTAGCAAATTACTCTTCTTCCAGATAGGTTATTGGTGAGATTGAGTAAGACTTTACCTGAGAATAAAACTGTTTCTGCAGAGTTAAAAACGTTGAAGGCTGCAGCTGGTGCTGTACTCCTGACTGGAAGCTGACAGTAGTAGATTTGAATGGAATGAAAGGTAAATATTATCTGAGTATGGTAAATGTCAATTAAACAGGCTTGCTGGGTAAAATCCTAGTCCCACTGAAGTCAAACTGCAACTGGCCATGATGTCTCTTTGCACCTGTAACCCAAGTAAAGTTGCCCCTGAGGATTCTCTTTTCTACAAGGTTGTTCAATCATGTCCAAATAAGGGCTGTTAGGTAGGCATTGACTTCCAATTATCACTTTCAAAAACAATAATCCTTTTTCCTTTTGCCTATTCTTTTGAAGGTCCTGTGATCCTGCTTCTCTGTAGGTATCAAACTGCATGATTTGACATTTGGCACCCTGGAGGGAGGGGAAGATGAACATGATGAATGGAGAACTGTCAAAGACGGTGCTCTCTCATGGAACAGTATTCCTCCAGCAGCCATGGATCTGCCCTAGAAAACTCCCAATTTAAACCACCAAGCCTCCATACCTTTCTCTCCCCTGTGAGGTCTTTTCTGCTCCTGTAGTTGCACCAGTTCAGTAGTTTATATGTTTGAACTCCAAAGGGACATACAAAATACCTGTAATTGTTATGTTTTGCGGTGGGATTTTTTTTTTTCAAATTTATCTACCAGGCAAAATTAACAACTTCAGAGTAGGTCAACTCCGTTACTTCCCTTACAGTGTACGTGCTTGATTCAAAACCAGTGGGAGTCATTTAGTGACTTGCAACCTAACGGTGATTTCTCTAAAACTTACCTGTGGCTCCCACATGTGGAGTTTTGCCACTCCTTTCAACAGGGTAATCATGCACCCTCCTGTGTGTCAGTTGGGTGAATTCTGTTCTCATTATGGAGGCTGTGTAAAGGAGGTAATCAAAGTCTTTGTGTAAATCTCTTATAGAAGATGGTCCAAGAATCCTCTAAATGGACTGGCCACGTGAGAATTAAGTGGGTACCTGGCCCTTTCTGACCAGCCAGCACATTTGCACAACAGTGGGCGAGAAGTTTGGGAACATATTATCAGCCTTGGAAAACAACTGGCAAAGAGAATCATCCTTCCCATCCAATCTTTCAATGTTTCAGAGGTTCAGGACAAGGTGAGAAAAACATGGTTTAGGCAGCAAGTTTATTGCCTTTCCTCATCATCACTAAGCAATCCAGGAACAGATTTAAAGTATAGGTCAGCTCTTCTTCTTCACTAATTCTAGCCAATTTGAGGCCTGCTGCATCCACTCTTCAGGCATCGTGCCAACTTGTTGTCAGTATCCCATTTTTCTCTTCACGCATGAGCTATTAGACTGGAGAGAGGTGGTTTTCTTCTTGCTTTGGAAGCAGAACAAAAGACTTTGGCACAGCACAGGAGTCCACCTGTGGTGAGGCAGAGGAAAAAGTAATGAAGGGAAATGCTGTTATGCTCAGGAGAAATTAATTAATTGACAATGAACAGGGGTTTGCAACTAAGGGCAATGCAAGGCCATGGCACACAGAGGCAAGGAAAAATTTTCAGAATAGCCCCAACTCTGTCCTCTTTCTGTGGACAGCAATAGATAAGCATCTCACCAAGCAATGGGGATATTTCTTTGCTCAGTGTGTTCCTCCGGCCCCAAGCTGCACAGGGTCTCTGTCAGCAAAATATCAACATAGACCTCAAGCACCCACGGTCGAGTGAAGCTGTCAACCTAAAACTAATTTTTCCTGCTACTATATATTAAGTGAGTGTTGGTAGGTTTCAGAGGGCAATAGTGACCCTCTCTGCTATGAAGATGGGTGCACCAAATCTCTCCGAACTGTCTGTTTCATCTAAAATTCCAGAGCAGGGAGGCTGCTGCAATTCCATTGGACTAATCACTTATCCCCCCAGCACAAAACATCCTCCCAGGATGGAGGGAATGACCTAGGCTACTGCCTGTGGGGAAAAGCTGTGGGAAATATCCCTTGAAGAGCTGCTTTACAGTTCCTGCAGATCAGGGACTGAATGTGTGTGGAGGCAGTGGTGTGTATGTGTGGGTGTGAAGACAAACATACTGAGAGGCTTTGATTTGCCTCTGATCTTATGAAACCTTTCTATTTGGAGTCCTGCCCCAACCCTGCTCATGATATTCCTGGGTGCATGAGAATTTTAAATTCTGGAATATTATAAACACGTCTTACAAGTCTTTGTCAAAGTATTCCTACATCTGCTCTATCTAAACCTAATCTCTGTCTCTAACAAAAGTAGCTTATCATTGTAGCCTCACCCTCCTTCTCTTACTTCCCAATTTCCCATGAAACCCCAGAGGCTCAGCCTTGAGTTGGGAAGCATTTTTCTGCTGACAGCAAGCCTGTGCTGTTTCAGAGGTCCCAGGCTGGTGTGGTTATGTTTTCAGCACAACTAATTAAGCACCAAGTACGTTGTTATGTCCTAGATGGGGCCAGACATAGGGAAGCAGAGGGCAGATCACGAGAGGCAGATCATGGGTCTGGCTCAACCTCCTTGTTTTTGCATCTGTACAGGGTGTGAGCTCAAAGGAGCTGTAATGTTTTTGCATGCTTGGGTGCCCACCTGCATCTGGCAGGCAGAGAGGCTGAGAACAAACTTCCATGTGTTGCTGGAAGCTGAGAACCCCAAACCACAAGTTCTCTGGCAGCTAGGCTGAATGAAGTACAGACAACAGATATCCCAGCTGCCTTCTGATCCAGAAATACAGGGAAAAATGTAGCCAGAAAGCTGGAAGTGTCCTTCTTCTAAACGAAGGTGAGGTAAAGGGCACATCATGGGGAAAAAGTCTTCCCCAGAGGAAAAAGTGAAGTGGAAAATTCCAAGAAATTCTGCTGTTTTTTACCCATCGACTTTCTTCTGCTCTTTCATCTCTGGGTTATTTTTGTTTTCTCCATGCAGTTTGCTGTTTCTGACTCCTAAAAGCCTATCTCTCTGTTCTGCTTTGCAAAGTATCAGGGATGCATGGCAAGTTGATTATCCTCATGAAGCAGCTACCATAACATTGAGATTCAGGCATTTTCTTTATCATTAGCCTAACAAAGCATATAGAGTTGTAGCTAACTGGAAAGATACAGTACATTATTATTGTTATTATTTCTATTTTTGAAAACCGGGACACCGTGGTGTGGGGAGGGCTTGGGATGCATGAGTGCGTAGACAGACAGTCATTTAATCTGCAATGGAGAGCAAAATGTAATTGGTAGGCTTAGACTCATTAGTATGCTGCAGCCTGGGTCTATGATTCCTATTAGAAAAAATATTAAAGGGCCACTGTTCAGGGAATTGAAGGTGGCACAAACAATTTAGTGGGGCTTTTCATCAATATCTTGCAGTGGAATTGCACGTTTTTGACTTTTAGGACTGAAATGAAATATTTAAGGAGAATATACTGCATCAACCGTACTTGCAATACAGCACATCATCCTTTGAAATAGAAATCTTTCAGAATAATTTTTTTGTTAGTCTTCGGTCTGTATCCTTAGGCTGCAACAGTTGTTTAGGTTTTTGTTTTAAAGTGGCTTATGTCTACCAAAGTAAAAGAGAAACAAGACAAAAAGCCAAAGGGAAAATGCCATTCATGTTCTTACGATCAGACAGAAAGAAAAAAGACATTAAAAAATCAGGATGTGTAAGTTTCTTTTATGTATTTCTAATCAGAAAATAGGATGAATAATAATATTTTCATTTAAACAGTGCAAAGAAAACTGTAGTGCTTCACACAAAATTAAACTCTCTTCCTAATAAAAATATTAAGTATTTAAAATAATTGAATTTTTTATGCATTATTTATAGTCAATAGTTCCGTATTTAATTGTGACTGAGTTAAGTCAGATTTGTTGCTAGACTCAATGATAAGCTTCTTAACACGAGGTACTTTTTCAGTATGCTAGAAATGATCATAATCTCTCTAGTCTTGTGAGAAAATTAACCCTATAAACACAATGTATATGACAGTAGAGGAGATACACAGTATTCAAGCATTTCACTGAACTGGTGCTATAAGCTGGGTTTGTTTTAATACACCAAGGTCTGACTTAAAGCAAATGAAGAATTCTGTATTAAATCCCCAAAGACTGAATGTGCCCATGCCAAAAGTCACAATTCAGAACCTCTAAAAGAATGGTGTAGTTTATTCTCTATTAATTATTTTTAATAAGTTTTATTTGGAAGAAATCCCTTCTTATTTTCAGAACCTATCAGATATGCTGTTCCCAAAGTGTGTTTTAGAATCCCTTGCACAAGCAAAGACTAAAGAATCATCCTAATTTCCTTCTAGAACAGAGATGCTAGCAGAGACATTTTAATGTACTATGTTTAATCACAATATTGTATTTCATTCACCTAGAAATTCATTAATCATAATTCACACTGCAAGAAACCATATTAAAATATAGTGACAGTGGGCAAGCAGATCTGTGTTCACAGCAGTGTTATTTAAACAACTTGTACACCCTTGTAGTTATGCAATTAACCTGTAGTAATAATCTTTGTTATTACGTATTCTACATACCTCATCTGGAAGATGGCCTAAGCTGACAGTATAAATATCACTGAACTAAAACATTTCCCTCAGCTGGCACATTATTTTTCTCCTGTAAATTGAATGGGTAACTTTTGGGGACATCTTAAACCTTCATATTTAGGCAGAGTTTTGGGCCCATGCATTTTATACTGAAATCCTGAACCTGAAACCGATGTGTTTACAGATTATGGGTCAGAGACTCAGATATGTTAGAAAGAAGCATACTTTTGCTTCTTTTGTGTTGTGTTTATAGATATATACATATTTTAAGGTGGTTTTAGTTTAGTATGGATGAGGCTTCTCTCTGCCTATTTGGCTTGGATGAAAATGACAATTGTGAAAATTGTGAATAGTATTGTCATATTATTAGGAACATTATGAATTATTTATATATAGCGTGCACAGGGTGTTAGACATTTAATATGCACATAATCAGACTACTTCCCATTTCTAAAGTCAGAGTTATTACTGAGGAGTTATTACTAATAAGTAAGCGATGACTGGGACAGGATACCAGCTGGGTATTCCAGGGCATTGGGAGAATAAAAAGTGCGTTGCTTTGGTATGAGGAAAAATTCCACTTGTGCCTTTCCCAGAAACCGTATGCTAGTGGAGTGGCTGACATTTGCTTTATTTGCGGAGACAATATTTTTGCTGCTGGTCAATGGGGCATCCTTCAAATGCTGCCCATAGACCTGGAGGTGCTTTGAAAGAGGTGACTCCTGTAAAAAATGGCAGAAAATTAGCTTGCTGACAGCTGTGGGAACAGAAGGGTTTAACAGAACAGCAGTTTCACTATACATTGCTTACCAAGTGATTCCTCCATGATTACTATTTGCAGGAAATGCAATCGGCACTCAGCGTTCTGGCCAAACATGGAGGTGTCTGCCACATATAGAGAAAGGAGAATCTGACATGTGAGGAGCATGGGCTGGAGCAGCTATAACCAGGAGGCAGCATGGCAAGCCTGGAAACCAGGCAAATATGAGGCGCCAAAAGACACAAGGTAGGTGGTTTCTTTGCACCAATCCCACACAAAAAGCCCTCCACAAATGCAAGTGTCACAATTCTGTATATTGCATGAAAATCTGACAGATTGTGGTAGTTTCAGTGTGGTCACAGATGTGGAGGTGACCCAGGTGCAGCTCCTGCAGCAGAGATTCAACCATCCCCAGTATTTCCTCTGTGGAATGCTGGAAAATGGAAAATTTTCTATGGAAAATACTGGACCCTTGGGTACAACGGTCCTGAGGGGGTTAAGAGCCCATGCCATCTCCCCAGCCAGGAGCAGGGCACACAGGGGTCACTGGCCATGCTGGGACAGGGACTGACTGCTGAAATGGGGTGCTGGGATGTGAGCAGGGTGGGGGGAACCCCAGGGGTTCAGCAAGGACAGGGGTGCTTGGGGTGCCCTCAGGGCCCTGGCAATAGCCACGGGCACTCTCTGTGTGCACACACAGACAAAGGCAGGGGTGTGTGTGTGTGTGAAACACCCAGCCTGCGGTTACAAACCAGACCTCAGAAACATGACAGAGCACTCAGAAATAATGATATGGTGGGGAAATTACCTTATGCTGCTGTGTAGTCCCATCTCTCCTCCCTCCCTGGGAAGCACCTACTTTGCCTGTGAGAGCAATATAATGTGCTTCTGTTTGAGGGAAGAGACACCTTGAGTGTGTGTGTGCTGCTTAGATAGCTCACACATAAAAGCTTGTGATTCAAGGAGCTAACTGTCTAGCTGAGATAGGCAGTACCAGCAGAAGCAGCATTAAACCAGAGATGAGATAGCTGCAGCAATGCAAAGGGAGACAGGAAAAATCCCCTTGGTGAGTGTGTGCTGTGGGTGCAGATGTTGCAGCTTTAAGCTCACGCTTGCCAGGTTTTCTTCCCTATGAGCTGATGGACAAGTCTGGCACTGCAGTGATAGTTGAGGTTGGCCAGGGAACGCTGGACAACCAGCACTGCCCTGGCTGAGGGAACCTGAACCATAACCATGAGACTGCTGTGCTCAGTGGAAGAGAGAAGATATTCAAACCACAAAAGCACTGCTAGCAGAAGTTTGGGCATCTCTAATAGGAAGATGAGGACAAACTGATAGTTGATAGAGTTGTGACTACAAAGTTGCAAAGAAGGAGACAAGGACTGTGGGGCAAAGGGTCAAAATAGAGAGTCTGGGAGAGTAGGCTGAGACATCTGACATAGAGGGATGTGTCAGGGACTGAGGCAGAAGACTCCAGGTCCCTGGATTTCTGGCTTACAGAGAGGAGAGAGTCACCTGCAAAGAGCGGATTTTGTGGCTGGCTGTCAGGAGTACCAGGTTTGCTATGGAAAGAAAGTAGAGGTCAGAGAGAAAAAGGAAAGCTGCAGCAGATGTTGTTACAAGGATGACCTGGTAGCTAAGTACCTGGGGCAGGAAACTAAGGAGGAAAAGGGTGGAAAATACACAAGGGGTACAGTCTCCCTCGGAGCAATAAGGAGCAGCCTGACGGAGCCTGCAGCTAAAACCGGGGCAGAGCACAGCAGGTCAGACAGGCTGGGAAAGCTGGCTAAAGAACATCACCATATTTAAAATGCAAAGGAAAAAGAAAGACAGCTGTAACTGGGCTTTTGACAGTTGATTTAACAGCTCACTTTTAATTATATTTTGTCATTTGAAGTGAAATGTATTCCCTTGAAATATTTTATCCACACAGCTCTTAGCCTTTCTTCCAATTATATCGCACCCATCCTCTTAAAGATTAACAAGGTTTAATGAACTCTATTGTTGCTAATTCATCTCCCTTTTATTCTGACAGTGTGACTTTTGTTTACAATTAGTACAGCTAACATTATGCAGGGTCATGTGGGTCGAAAGAAGAGGATTTCTACTCAACATGGTAAGAAAACAAATGAGTCCTGTCCTCTGGAGTGCTTGTTAGTTTTGTTTTGTAATGAAGAAAAATATCCCATATATAGATCTTCTGGTGGGACTTAATCAAACTTGAGCATCTGATTCCAAAAATATGTTTGAAGACTCCCTTCCCTATGCTTTACCTTTGGAAGTATCTTAGTTTCACAGGCACTGTGGATTTTTACCTAATTTCTTAGGAAAGTATGACTGATGTCATCACCCAGAATATATTTGTTTTACCTAAGGATTATCTTTGAGTACATTTTGAACACATTGTTTAGTTTCAACCAAATTTCAAAGTGGAAAGACAGTCTTAAATATATTAAATTCCACAAGTCTGATGAAAATAAACAGCTGTGTAGAGGAGTAAGACTGTAATTAGGGTGCCCACTGTGATAAAGCCTGCAGCATGAGCTTAATCCTTATTAGACACTGAAGCCTCTATGAGAGAGAAGAGAATCACAAATCCCAGCTGTGGTCTCAGAAATCTCAAGTCAGAGCTCATGTTCTGTCAGAGAGTAGATAAACCAAAAAGAGAAAAGTTTTTTTTGTAACATTGCTCACAGAACTTCTTTTACTTTATTTTTAGTTTAGTTAATTATTTTTTTCATATGACTCTGAAAATGCCTGAAGACTCAGTTTGCTCCCTATCAGCTTCCCTCTCTTTTGAAAAAGAAGAGCAACCCAACCTGAGATCAAACCCAGAGGAAACCTTCCCTCTGGGAAGTCATCTCCAGGCCAGCCTGCCCAGCCTTGGGAGGCCGTGGGCAGCCAGACTGTGCTCCGTGGGGAGGCCAGTCCAGCCGTGTCAAATATAATAATCAAATATGTTTCATCAACCCCTTCTTTCTTGTTCCTCTGTGTATCTTACATTATTTTTATATAGTTACACTCTTTCAACACAGGAGATGCTTGGCATCCCTTTCCATGCTAGCCTACAGCCTCTTGGTTTTGTCTTTGTGTGAGGAGTAAGGAGGATAATAAGCAATAAGGATTACCTCAGCTGTGGAACTGAGATCCTGCTTAGGCCTTGGGAAGAAAGAAAGTGCAGATGTCAATCTTCATGGGAGAGTTCTGGTGGCAACTTCTGCCTGAGGGACAGGACTTAAAACTTATTGTTGTCATTAGCTGCATGTGTCGATTAGCTCTAGGCAGCTTCCTGCCCAGCATGCTGGCTATTTGTGAGCCCATTTTGCATATGAGAGCGCCTGTGTGACACAGGGTTTTGTGGGGCTGCTGGGGACCAGGCTGGATGGAAATGGCACTGGGGAAATGGCGCTGTGTGTCATGCCAGTAGGGTGCAGTTGCACAGGGCACTTTGTGGCCATCTGAGCCTCTGCCATGCTGCGTTGGAAATGGATCTGTTGTTAAACCACTGCAGAGCAGAAGCACTGGAGCTCATGTTAATTTACCCTCTTTCTCAAGGATGCTTCAAATTTTGGAGATAGCTGGGCAAAACTTTGCATGTTTTGTTGCTCTGCATGGTGATGACATATAAGACCACCTGTACCAGCAACCTTTTAGGTTGCATAAGAAATCTTGAATCTCAGAAGAAGGCAGTTAAGAGTTCAGTACTATGGCATCTAGCTTTTGGTCCATTGTACTTTGAACCTAAATTTTAATCTGGTCATTGACCAGCACATTGGTTTGTGTTTTTGTGAATTAAACTCTGTAATTCTGTCAGTCTTTGTAGTGGTATAATAATTTTAAGCCTCCTTCAACCTGAAGACCTATAAATAGATTTTTTCTTGGGCTGCCTTTGCATTTTTACCTCTGAGTATAATCAAGTAGATATCATGTTTTCACTTTGTTTCTATTTCTCCTGGTGTACTGGATTCACTCCAGTATGAATGACAACTGCATCTTTTTCCCTGGTCCATGATAACTGTTCAGGAATGCATGGGTCACACAGCCCTACAGAATCACCCCATAGGTCACACGTGTAGAGGCTCTGTGAAATGCTGAGCTCCTTCGGTTTCTGCAGGAGCCCCGGTATAAAGTTTGAGTTGGATGGGGAGCTGGCACTTCCACAGAAAGCCCCAGGGTGAATAATGATCACAAGCAGCACAAGTATGTGGCCTTTCAAACCTCTTCTGGGTAATGTGAGAGGCTGATGAATGTAACTTTTTAATGTTCAACTATCCTTGGCATAAAAATCTTCTCCAGTCTATGGCATCGTGGAGGTGTCTGACTCAGAACAGTGAATAGCATGAAAAATGCGATGTTCACAACTTCTTTTTTTTTAATGTATTCATGCAGAGGAGATACCTTTAGATTCCTCTGGTGTATGTTGAAATCCAAACATAAAACAGTTCCTGTCTTTGGTAAAGTCAAATATCAGACTTCTGAACTGAGATCAGACTCCACAGATGTAGGCACACTTAACTTTGTTTGTTGTAAGTTTTCTCCCAGGATGAAGGAGATGATCAGTGGTTTCAAACTGAGAATGGATTTTAATTACTCAGTTATTTGCCAGGAGGTAGTAGACACTAATATGTGGCTGCACTGTACAAATTGCTTCTGTAAAGTAAACTGGTATTTTTACAGGAATGTGAATGAGATGCTCAAACTACATTTGAATAGACCTTAAATCTCTTGTGAAAACATGGTCACAGCATATTATGACTGTACCAGAGCATGCTGGGAACACTAAGGATTGGGATTTTTTCAAGACCAGAATACCCCTAAATCTGAGCCATTTCCCATTCTGTGACAGCAAAATAGATTAATTGTATTTTAGGCTCCATTTTCAGTGTGTTTGTCACCAGATTGGGTGAATAGGATCATAATCCTTCTATTCAGTTGAACTGTAGCTCACTGCATGACCTTTTCAACAAATATATTTTAATTAGCTCTATGTTCACCTTCTTCCTACTGCTGAAAGCAGAAAAAATGGATTATTGCCAATATGGAGTATTATATATTTAACCTTTTAGGCTGAGTATTTGGACTGGAGTGAAACCAATCTGTAGGACAGCTACCAATATTGTACAGGTCAAACTGCGGCTAATTCACAACTTAATTGTTTACCCTCACATGTGTACAACGCACATCTCTGGAGCTACAAAATTTCTGTGATAATTGAGTAGTTTTTGATTCTTCTCTTCCCCCCTTTCTATGGCAGCACAACAAGGTCCCATGGTATGTGATTTGCGTAGGGGTGAGGCACTACTAAAAATGGTTGTCCATCTGCAAGAGCATTTAATTCCAGCCCATCAGTAATGTACAGCCAGGCCCAGGGACAGTTTCTGGTCAGGAAAAGGGCTGATTAGAGACACACTCCAAACATAAGTAATTTGTTTTCCTACAAAAATGGGTAGGAATTGCAGAGGAGAGGCCATATTCTAGTGCAGGAGTACTGTCCAACTACTGCCCACAAACCAGGGAAGGCAGTGCGGACATGGCACTACATTTAACCCTGGACAGGTGTGGAAAATGTGCTTGCAGCCATTGTTGCTCAAAGCACAATTTGGACCCTAGTAGAGGGGACTGAATAACTTCTGGTTTTCAGGAAACATAAGTGACAACCTATCAACCCCAGCAATTGGTTTCTATCAGCTTATATTGGTTACATTTTCAAAGCTATGTTCAAAAGGAAAAGGGCAGAAAACGTAATGCTTCAATGATACTGTCATTTGCTAGATTCCCTTAATAAGCCAGCTGTGAATAGATGAAATTGCTTTGTGAACCTGCTGCATGGAGCACATGTTCTTTGTGACTTTCTCATGCAGAGCAATAGCTGCTGAGGTTACAAAATGCCCTGAGGAACAGCCAAACAATCCTGCTGCCCATAGCCCAGGTTCAGGTACCTCCTTTGGAAGGGTGTGAAGGAGGACTGCATGCACTGAGGTAATTTTCACCTCTCTCTAGCCAGACCATGCACCTATGGCAGCGATGAGGGCAGGAAGCTGAGTCAGATATGGGAGAGCAAAATAAGTGCCAGTTTGATATACGAGTACGTAGCAAGTTTTAAGCCTGGTTCCTGCCCTTTTCTGTGTGTAATAAATGAAACGACCTTCCAGTTAAAGTGTAAGAGATTGAAAAAGACAAAGCAGAGCAGTGAGGCCCTTTTTTCCCAGTGTATACTTACATTAGAATTCTGCTCTCACATTCTTGCAAAGGAAAACTGTAGCTTGAAGAGAAAACAACATAGCATTAAGCCATCCTGGTGTCAAATATTGTAAGAGAAAACAGTTAACGACACTGCATTCTCATTACCAGCTTTGGGTATAAGAGCCTCCCTCCCTCATACCAAACAGGATTTCTTAGTGCTCTTTGATGCTTAACTCTCCAACTTGGCAATTCCACCCAGCCCGATGCTCATAAACTGTAACTCCTTTGTCTTTCCCAGGTCTTTTCTGTGGGTTTTGCTTTTATTGCGACCTGAAACTATTTTATCACTGAGTTCTACTGTTGTTCTGTGTACCACAGGTAATGAAACACCTTTATCTGTATCTGCATCCTTTGGTTCTTTCTTTTATTCTCCCAGCTTAATGGCATTACTGTGAGCACCACTGGGACTGTTATGCAGATGTGCTGCATGCTGGAGAAGTTGCTGCTTCAGGATAAGCCATTACTTTTTGTTGCCCCCAAAGGCCTGGGAAAGATAGCTATTACAAACAACTTCCTGCGACAGTCACCTCATGAAAAATATGTTGTATGTCAAATTAACTTCTCAGCACAGGTCTCAGCTAATCATACCCAAGACATCTTCCTAACAAAACTGGAAAGGTACCCTGAGTTTTAATTAAAATCAAATATGTAATTGTGCTCGGTTTACTCCACAGAGATTATCCACAAAATAATATGAAATGCTCTTCTTCCATTTCTGACAGAATAAATGAAAGCTGATTTGTTTCTCTATGTAATGTTTATTACTGGGGAAACTGCATTTTAATTGATGTTGACAAATATTCTGATTTATGGGATATATAGAACAGCACATAGTCCAGAAAGCATGTCTGCTTAACTTTATCTTCTTAGATGTTTTTGCTTTAGGAAAGTGAATCAGCTGCCTGTCCCTGGATATTCTTCAGTCTAAAGCATATTAAAGGGAATCACCAGATTGGGTCCCAACTAGTAAAGAGAGCCATCTGTTAGGGAAAGATCTGAGCAGTAGGCTATATATGGCACTTGCCAACCCACAGAGGGCAAAAAGATCAACTGGAAGAATGGCAGCATCCAGGGGATTATATCTAGAAAATGGTTAGCTCTCCAGCATCTAAATCATGCATTTTTAATTCATCACATGGCAGACAAACAAGTCAAACGTTAATTGGCATGATAAAAGGGAGCTCATAGCGTATTCTGCACCTTCAGTACGGAGAGCCCTGCTTGCCAGACAGCCTAGACAAAACTTCAAGCCTTGTATTTGCAAGCACCAGAAATGAGATCTGTGGGCAGTATCACACCTCAATGAATGCAAAAATAATTCTTTTTTTTTTTTTAAGTGAAAGAAAGTAATGAAAATGCTCAGTGCAAGCACAAGTCTTTAGGAACATTATAGATTATATTTTTGGTGCTAAAACTTACTGTAATAATTGTGGCTTCCCTGAGCAAACAAAACTAAGAATTTGACTCAGCTGTGTCATAAATACTTCAGCTACATAAAGAATGCATTTTTATGCACACTGGAGTTTGATAAATACTATTATGACAACTGACAAGCTCTAGTGAATGGAGAAATACATTCTACCAAAAATACAAAGGACTAGAAAATGCCATAAGGGTATTTGCTGTGGGGCTCACAAGTCATGATCATTTTAATCTCTGGGTAGTCTAGATAAAACCACTTGCTCCATGTATTTTTGTTTTATATTTGCACTTTTTTATAAGCTGTGCTATCAAGGCCTGTCATGAAAAAAAAAAAAAATTAAGGTAGCCTAGGCAGAAGATTTGGAAAATCTAGACATCCAAAAATCCTGACAAGATTACCATAAACTCTCTGAGGAAGCTGCACTTTTTAGCCCACACTAAAATAGGAATTTTCTCTCAAATTAGAAAAAGTCTCAGGAGGGGACTCTTTTCAATTTATCCAAGTACATATGCAAGAGCAGAGCAGATTCTAGCAAAGTGCTGGTTCAACACAACATGGTAAAACTGGTCAATTTTTGATTACTAGCATTTTGATTTTCGAGTTCATAAAAATTATTTGAAAAGTCCAGGTTTGGTTGACAGATTGCACCAGATTAGCTACGAAATGAGTCAGAACATGCAGATTCTGAAAAATGTAATATACATCTAGAAAAACTGTAAAATATATTTTTAAGGTGCCTTTCATAATTTTTTCCTATCTGTTTCTGAGCCAAAACTGCTGAAGGACCTTAAAGGTGCTGTTCCATAATGACATTAAAGAAATAGCCTTTTTTTTAAAATGAGAAATACCAACAATCCAGTTTAGGTAGTTTCATGGCCCAGATGAGGTTTCTTCCCTGGTTAAGCTTGGCCAGAATCACTCAGGATTAATTCTTAGAGGCCAGCATCACTTCTGAGAGTTACTTTAACCTCCTCAACTGAAGCAGATAGTGAATATTGCACAAACATTTACTCAGAGTGAGCAAATCTTTAACACATGCATCTATAAGCATTCCTGGGAATGAAATCAAACTGTATTACGGGTGTTGCAGAGCTTAATTTTAAGATTTCCAGTTGATCACAGAGACTTGTAAAAGCAAAGAGCAGTGAAGCTATTTTTGTAATAAAGGTCATTGTATTCTGTTAATGTTTTAATTGTTACACATCTGCCACTAAACTAGAAGCCCCAGCACCGAAGATGTGTTTTATGTAGAAATAAACACAATCTAGTGTTGTAAATGTCAGTGATGGGATAACAGAGCACCCAGCTTGGCCCGCATGGTGGAGGTGGCTCTTACCTTGAGGAGGAAAGAGTTGATCGTGGTTTTCAGGCAGAGTAGAAGCAGCAGAAGGCTGCACAAGGCACCTTCAGCAGAACAAACAGTGCCAAACTCCCTGATCAAAGGGACACTTAAGCTACATTCAGCACAAGGCAACTTTCTAGGCTACAAAGAAATCAGCTAAAGGAGAACCCAGCCTGGATCTGTCAGAGTGACTCAGACAGTGATTATTTCATTAAGGATTTGATCAAATGACTCAAAGTTTCAGGCAGTTTGTCAACTGACTGTAAATGAACACCAGACATCTGATTACATGACTGAAGTCATATACTGAATTAAACAGTCAAATAGAGAAGGGGTCTAGGAGATAGTGCACAATGTGCTCTCAAAAATGAGATTTCTTTCACCCCTTGTGACAAAAATTGGCTTTCCTTGCTTTCAACAAGTGAGGAAGAACACCCTGTACTTTTTCTGTGTCTGCTTGGTTTGTAACTTGTTCAAATCCTCACTGCTGAAGGGCAGTGAGGGAAAGGGAGGCTACAGTGCACCCTCTTCAGTGTCAGTCAAAATACTCTGGCCTGGAACACGAGGTGGGGAAGGATGCTCTTCAGGGGCTGGAGAAACAACTTCATCTCCTCCTGTGAACCTTTTCTTCTGCTACCTCTCTCTCAGAGCAGATTGCATTTACCCACAAACGTGGGTTGAGTGATTTCCATAGTTTGATTACAGCTTCTGTTTTGAAATTCTTTGCTGAGCTCTTTTACTGTCCCTTGGTGACCACATTTAATTAATTCTTGAAAAAAAGAAAAGGGATGTGTTTGCCAAGTAGCTTCTCTCACAGACAGGTCTTTTCAGGGTGTACACTGAGAACTCCCAATCCTCCTTTTTCCTTTGGTGCTAGGAAGCTGCTTGAGAATCCATGGCTGGCCAGCTGTTCCACATGGAGAAAAAATTACCTGCTCTGAGTACTGCAGGCAGTTCTCTTCATTGCCAGGGAGAAGCCACTCACAAAGGACATCCTGTTGGTATTTCTGCAGGATTCCCTCACCCAGGTTTTACAATGTATCATACTCATCTATATGAGTTACCACCTCCATTTATTTCAGGCAAGAGGCCTGAGCCAAAATGAAAATTGATGTGTTTGTTAACTTCCCTCTTATTTATGTTTGTTAGCTTTTCTCTTATGCACAAGTATATATTACAATGAATTAAAAAATAATAATAGCTAATCATGGCTTGGCAGGGATTTTTAATGGATTTAATTTTTCTCTATCACGCTTACATGTAATCTCTAATATTCAGTGTTTTATGGGCTTGTTATCACTTGTAGTGTTTGCAGTGTGTGCCTGGAGTGCCTGCAGAACAACTGTGGGAATTACAAATTCCCTCAAGACCAATGAGTGCTGGTTCCCATTCCCAGGCCAAGCAGCACACGTCCTGTGTCTGGCTGGTTTAATACGATTCACATCATAGGGATTTTTGTCCTTCCCCCAAAACCTTTGAGGGAAGGGAGCATTTACTGGAATGACTTACATCCTGTAATCGGTAGGTGGCCTGGGAACGACGCTCAGGCTCGGCCCTTGAGCTGCCCTTGTTGTGCTGGAGCTGACAGATTCCGCACGCTTCTTGTCAAAATGAAAGGTGGCCGCCTTTCATCGCCTCGTGACATATTACACACAAAATTACCACATTATTAGCCATGAAATAGGAGAACCTGAGCATTGCCCTGTGTGGGCATGAGGGATGTTTGTGTCAGCTGTGGGGGGGATTGGGACACACTGGGGTTCATCATTCTACCCACACAGGTCCTGCCACTGTCTGGAGGGGGGGCGGCTTTTTATAAAGCATGAATCCATTGTAATGCACCAAAATAGTGAGGATCGTTGGTCCATGCAGTGCAGAAAGCACTGTTGCTATGGTAACAAGTTCTGTATCATTTTGTGTGTGTTTCTGTAATAAAAAACTATATATGTATGTGCATTACTTTTATTAGATTGTGGTACCATCAAAAAGCATTGCTCAGCTTTTTACCTCCGAATCAACAGTTTAATTTCAGACTGGGTGGGTACCAAAATGATGATCATTATTATTCCAGATGTTTTTTTGGTGGCCTCTGTGAATTTACTGACAGTCCCAGCTCAATAGATAGTGACAGGTGTCTACACTATTAGTGTCTACTACAATTAGTACTAATTGGTACCTCTACTGGCAGTAGAGATTGGCTAGGGATTTAATGGAGATGAAAGATGAACATGCTCTCTCTGCATTCTTCCCTTCTTTCCCCAAATAGAGAGGAAAACACATCTGAAATAAGTCTTCATGGTCAAAGTAAAGAAGAAAGTTTCAATATTTATTACTTGGTTTGTTCCTGAGTGGTGGTTTAATGGAAGCATTCAATCTCTGAGACTTCCAATTTGGCACTTTTCAGGTGAAATTTTCATTACTAGTCTAATTTTTTCCAGGTGCACTTCTGCAGCTGCGATGTATTGTGCCGTAATTTAGCACCTGCAGTTCTTTCTAACAGCAAGAATTTCCAACCAGGAAAACAAAGGTTGGGTCCAGCCTTGATTTAAACAAAATTTTAAAAAACAACCATGCCATGGAAAGACCAACAGCAACATGCTTTTAAAGAAGGTTTAATGGAGCAAAAGGGTTAGCAATACAATACTCTTTGCTGATAAGCTTTAATAAAAGAGGAAGGAATCTCGGTGTATTGCATTTTAAAGGATTTGCTACAAGACTGTTCGTTTGCTTAATTGTTACTCCCCTTTGTAGAAAAATCTCACCCATTTGTAAATTTGTTTCTTTTCTTCTTATGCCTGACAAACAGCTCTAACCATGTTAAATTGTTTGCTTGTGATAGGGGAAAGGGTTTTTCATTTATGCCTGTGAAGTTAGTTGAAAGTCTTAAAAACGTGAAATTTATAGTGAGTTCAAAACAGGCGAATTACACTCCAAGTAAGTGTTGGCAGCTCTTTATCTTTTTCTTGTTTTCCATATTTAATTCCACCCTTGAAAGATGGAATATGCATCATTTCCCCATCGTCTCTCTCTGGTTCACATTGAGTGAAGTGTTTTGAATTAATTATGTTAAATTATTAATAGCTCAAGATTTGAAAACATTACAGGATTTGAGTAATGTTTTATCAGGCAGTAGCTGTATGATAATTCTGACATCTTCATAGAGTAGAGTACACTTCCAGCTGATAGGTAAAAATTATGACTATATGCTGAAAGCACTGAGTTCAGTTCATTGTGAAGCATAATAAAATAATGAACACTTAAGCTGCATATTAGAAAAAAGCTCCTGTTAATGAACAGACTCCAGGAGAAACAGTGAAAGCAGAATTTCTCAGGTCATGCAAAATAAACTGTACAGAGATATAGAATAGAAAACATCTCCATATTTGTGGGGACATGAATAGCATAAGTCTTTTCTGTGTCTAATTCCAGTGATTCTCTGATACCAAATATTATCTGATATATCACCTCTATCTGTCAATAATTAACTGATGGCTAACTTACAGTCCATTTGTCAAGGAAAATAGAAAATACTGTTAACACTAGACCCTCAAAACATGGCTTCGAGCTGTGAGAATTATTTTAGCATAAAGGGCCAAATACAAAGTTTATCTTCTGTTAAATCTCCCTGACATTTTAACTAGGGCTATAAAATAAATGGTCATCTAAATCAAACTGTATTAATTTCAAGTATTATTTTGAACCCGTTTTATGGCTCTACAACCATCCAAGAGCATTTAAGGGAGAGGCGAGACAGCTGACAAAAGACCCTAGAATTAGTTCTGTAATTATTTGCACAGGGAAAACGGCTTCTTTCCACAGTCAGACCACACGGTATTTCTTGATACATTTCACCAGCCCCACATAATAAACCCTGTGGAGGAATTAAAGAGCCAAGAAATATAGGTTAGACTCATAAGACAGACAGTGGCACTTAGCACTCATTTCAATCCCCCCAGCGTTTGCATCCTGCCTCCCCGGCTCTGCGGTGGCTCCCTGGCTGCCTGTGTTTCCCTGTGGGGAGCTGGGGACCCAGCTCAGGCCACCCCTCCCATTGGGCAGGGACTTGTGCCAGCTCTCAGGAGAGCTGCCCTACCCAGGGCATCTTCCTGGGGTTGACACAGGTCCTGTTTCGTGGGTTAAGCAAGCAGCTGTTGCATGGGCTGATGAGGAACAGGAGCGGAGGGGTGCCTAAGTTTCCCTAAAACAGGGAGCTTTTGCCTTGCTCTGATACTCAAAGTCTCCTGGTAGATAAGGTCCTTGTACAGAAGCGTTGGCAGGTGGTGGCTTGGAACCTGTTTTTCTCACTCTATGGAGAAGCCTCAAGCACACAGAGTTGAGCTGTGGTTTCCTTAAGAAGGCAGAGTGCCTAAAAGCTGTGTGTGGCATGACCTAAATCTTCCCAGTGGATCCAGACCCATCTGACTAACAAGCCTTAGTATAAGAGACAAAATATGTATACATCTGTCCTAGTATATCTAACCATAAAGGACCGTATTTGCTAAGGTATTTAGACATCTGTTGAGTCATGTAACTGCTAAAGTGATTTTCAAATGTACCTTAGTAGGTTTGACAGCCAGTTCTTATTTCAAAGAGTTATTTAGACAGCCAGTGAGATTTTCAAAGCAGTTATCTATTTTTCTGAGCATTGTACTGAAAAACCCTGCCCAGAGTCTTTTGCACGGAGAAAAATGATGCTATTAATATGCACCTATAACATGAGAACACCCATTCACTGACCATTTTATAAGGTACTCTTTAAGTCTTGGCACCTGGTTCAGTGTTTACAAGGACTCATGCAGGACTGGCCTTTGCCAAGATGATCCATATATTCTCCAAAAGAAGCAAATGTTTTACTCCTCTACTAGACCGTAAGTTTTCAGGTTGTTTCACCACTTTCACACTTCATAGCTGGTATTTCAACTCTGCCTCCTGTCCTTTCCTTGCCAGACCCTCCTGTGTGTTAGACATTTCCCAGGGGTCCAGCACAACCAGTTAAGCTTGAGAAGGAGCACCAATAGCTTCCTTTTGACTCCTTAGCTTATACAGTACCCACACTGGAGCACACTGTCCTTTTTCTGACACCCCAACCTGATATTTTTGAGGGGGGGTAAGAAAAAGGGGGGAATTCTTTCCAGGTCTGTAATTAAAATTTGTTGTCATGCTACATGCAGAGATGCAGGGTGCCCTAGCTCGTTTCCATTTATGTTGTTACTGCCCAGTGTCCCAAGTGTTTGTGATGCAGTTGGGATACAGGCTCGTAGAGCTGAAGCAGTCACCACTGTGGTTGCCTTTAGTTCAAGCTCTCATTGTCTTGTAATTAGCTGGAGTGAATGCATCTCCCCAGCAGCACACTGTGCACCACAACATCCTTTGGAATGAGGTGCAGGGCTGGAAATAAAAGCGTTTCACTCAGGGTGCCAAAGAGCCCACTATAGGTGCAACACCAAAATTCACTTATTATAATCCTTCTTGCTTAATTAATTCCATTGATAGATTCAAGTTCATCAGAGTCCTGTTGACAGTCTTTAACAAAGGTTTTTTTCTTTTCCTTTTTTTTTTTCCTTTGTTTAAACTGGAATACTTTTATTAGCTTGTTTACTTCAGAACAACATGCCACCTTTGATTAAACTCCATGTGGATTTATAACTATGTCCTCCCCATGTTTCTGTGACCTTTACGGCACATCTGATAAAAATAAAAGGTCATGGATTCCAAAAGAACTGGTTCTAATAATAATGTCAGGCAGGCTCCCCAGAAAGTGTGTGATTTCCCTTCTTTCTTTTCTTCTCTTCTTCCAATCTCTCTCTCTCTCTTTTTCTGCTTTTTCAAAGTAAGATGAAAATTAACATGAATAAAATTAATGGTTTAATTTTGCAGGAGAAAGAAGAGGGTTTACAGTGCTCCACCGGGGAAAAGGGCTTTTGTCTTTGTTGATGACCTAAACATGCCTGCCAAGGAGAAATATGGTGCCCAGCCTCCCATTGAACTGCTGCAGCAATGGATTGACCATGGCTACTGGTTTGACAGGTGCAATAAATATTAATTAGTGTGCTTGGCTACAGAGGAGTAATGATATACACTGTTTCTCTGAAGCGTTAAATTGTAGTGTTAGTCTTTTATAATTCCTCATCTTCTCAGTCACAACAGGAAAACACTCTGAGTTACACGACTCCCTGTATAGGAAAAGGAATAAAGGCTTATATGTTGCAGTGAATTACAGCATGAGAAAGCCAAGCCTATATGGGAGAAAGGCACAACATGCATTTTCATGTTTTTGAGAAAACACCGTCAGTATTTAGGCCAGCACAAAGCACTTTCAAATAAATTTTTAGTTCTTGGTTGTAAAGGACTGAAACAAAATAATTTGGCTTTCAGCAAATGACTTTGAGGTTGGAATGCAGTTGAAGATGCTTTTCTAAAGCACAGTGAGTGTTTAGAAGAGTGTGTAATAGACTCAGGCACTTTTCTCATGATTCATGGTAATACTGGTTACTAGAAAGACTTCCAATTCTCCCTTTTTTATGTCTCATATATGTGAACATAAGTTTCTATTGTTTAAGACTAAGCCTACTTAATCTGCTGCTTTAAAAAAAAAATCTCAATTTGAACAGGAATAGTAAAATAGCACCTAGTCTAGCACTTAGCCTTTACAAAGCTCAACTATTAGAAAAATGTAACATATTTTATGATACACTTAATTATGTACACCTAAGGTGTAAAGCAGCTGCACTTTAACCAAAATAATGGGCCGTTAATTAAGAACTGGTGCTTCTTCTATGATTTATTATTACTCTAGTTTGCAATTATGCTTAAACCTCTCATTAGACACATTACTGTACTGAAAATCTTGTTTTCTAGTAATGCATGTTTAACATTGTATTACAACTTTACATGGCAGTCTCAGACTGTGATCCCTCTGTGCTTTTCAGGAGAGAGGCATGAAAGTTGACAGGTACTGTCTACATTTCAATTGGAACTCCTACCTTTCTCTTTACCCTAAATCAAATAAAATAAAGGCTTCAGCTTTTCTGTAGTGCAATACAAAAGATTAAGGAAATAGAAAATGAGAAATGTGGGTGTTCTCAAATCTGATGTTTTCTCAAAACTATAGAAGGTTTCTTAATATTTTCAAAGTGAATTTGCACTTGAAGCTTAAAGCATTAGGTAGAACCTTTTTACCATTTTATACTGAACTTGGGATAGTGTGATTGAAATGCATGGATTTTTCCTTCTCCAAAATCCCTTGTTTTCTAAAAAATACAGCAGAGTTTCTTTCCTTTTAGGAACAATAAGTCTTTTCATTGTCAGAGTTGCTCATCCTCCCCTACCCTCTGCATAAGCCATGAGATAGAGGTTAGGAAGAAGCAGATGGGGACAATGAGAAAACAAACTCATGCCATTTGAAATACAAAGGTTTTCCTCCCTTATATACTCAGAATTACTTGTGCTTGTGGGTGCACCTTGTCACTTGTCAGCCTGTCTGGATGAGCAATATACACAGAAAGAACAATTCGAGTAAGATAGTCTTCTCTGGATAAAAACAACAAAGCATTAGTTACCTGGGAGGCAGGAAGACTGGCATGTTTTTCCCCCAATGACAATTTATAACAAGCAAATATTTGCTGATAATGTCTGACAATACAGCCACAGGAAGAAGCAGATGAGGTAATTCTAGGTAGTATCTTTTACTGTCAGAGGGAGCCATGGCTTTCTAAGGTGATTAAACTGTTGGTGGCAAAGCCATTGAGGATGCTAAATAGGAAAGATTTGCTAGTAAAAGACCCACTACTGCCTCAGAGGCTGCTTTCTGTCACACTGTCTGCAACGTAACTGCAGACAAGGAGGAAAGTTCCTGATTTCATGCAGGTAAGAGTCCCAAGGAAATCATGCTCCTGTGCCTTCATGATCCATCAGCTCCTGCTCCCCGAGAACTCGTGAACCAGTTTTGACACAGCGATTGCAGCCTCAGAGATGTCAAAGCATCCTAAATACAGAAGGTGTGACGCCAGCGAGGGATGGATGGGTGTGGTGCCCACATGTGTTGGGGTATTGGGGTGGAAGGTCTGTGGGCCACATATTAGGAACCCTGGAGCTGTGGAGCTGGATGAAGGGGTGAAAAGTCCCTTGGTTTCCCAGTCTATGAAACAAGTAAGTTTTATTCTAATAAATATTCAAGAGAGCTTTGCAGCTACTTGCCTGGACATTCTGCTTCATAGCATATTTTCATTTCTCTACTGCTCTCTTTCTGTAAGATTCAGTCCCCTAAAGATCCCCCTCCAAACTGCTGGAGCCCAACGTACCAAGCTCAGACTACCTTGAACATTCCCAAACACCTGTGTCAGAGGGAAAAGCAGATGGCGTAAACTCATTCATACCAGAACTATCCCACATGAAGATTCCTCAGTTAATCACCAGCTGGATGTGAGTTGCCTTTGCACCATCCACACAGGATGAAGGAGCAGGAGCCAGGACCTCACACCTGACCTCTGGAATAGCCTACAGCTGGCAGAAGACCACAGCTAAGGCTCCCTTGAGGAAGCTCCCTTCATGGCATAAGTAACACTGTACTGTTTAAAGGGGATAGTGAACCGCCAGGAGCAATTTACAAACATTACTTATTTTCTTACAACTAAGGGTGTCATGACTTTTAATCTCTTTTCTGGGAATTGGTTTAAAACCTGTTGTGAACCCACGGGTATGCTGTGTTTGCTCATCTAGGTTTATTTGTTTGCATCTGTGTGTATCGCTTTCAGTCCTACTGGGGGTTTGTCTTGAACATGCTAATGAAACGCTCAGATGAACGTGGAGATGCCCTGTGCAAATGAGGTGTAGGAGGGGGGAATCACACTGCAGTAATGAGGGAAAGAAGATCTAAGCTTAATTTTGGATGATGAAGCCTTGCTGGCTGGAGCCACACATATCGCCAGCAGAAGACAGGTGTACTCCACAGGAGAGGCAGAATAAATCTGATTCTGAGCAGTATCATGATCATTTTGTATCCACAGCACGTTCATCCCTGTGCTCATTCGTACATCTGTTGTATACTGAGGTCTTTGTACTCCAGCAAGCCTTGAGTTATGTAAGCAGTTGCAGGTCTACACCTAATAGACCATATGTTGCAAACTGGCTCTGAAGTGCCAAAACAAGGAACAGGAAGCAGAAAGCTGAACTGTAATAGGAGTGAAGAAATGCATGGGATGTACAGAAGTGAAAAGGAACAAATCCTGCCTTAAGATACATACTGTGAGGTGGGTAGCTTTTCCCATTATGACAGAACCCTGTTATTTCGTGATGCAAGGAAAAAAACCCCACTTTTGTGAATCTTTCCTTGTTTTGCTTTCTCTCTCATTTGTCTTTCTCCCTATACATAAGCCTTGATTGCCTCATTTACCTGTACTCTCCCTGCCAAAATTGGTATTAAAGAGGTTAAATTTAAATGCAGTGTAGCTCAGTCTGATTTCTTTCAGAAGCAGGTCCTACAGCCAGTGGTTGAGCAGACAGCCTTAAGTCCTCAATTTATATAATTTTAAAGCTATGGCTTTTCCAAGATGCAGTTTTAGTGGGTGATGAGAAACTTAGTGGATGTGTTTCTTAGATGGATCACTCCTGATTTTGGAGGTTTTTTTTGCTAAGCAGGAGTTGGCCTTTGAATGTGGTGTGAAGAAATGTGTAAGGGAAGAATTTTATAAAGGAAGATGAGATGTGCTCACTGGGTCCTTTGTGGATCATATGGGTGGCTGAATTACTGGGCTGTTTGACTCAACCAATTTGAGACAGTCGTGTCCACCTCCAGGTAGAATAAAAATCTGTGGTCCCTCCCTGGGCAGGCAAGCACATGAACTGCAGCTCTCGTCAGGGATGAGCACACTAAAGTGTGTCAGCCAGACAAAGACGACAGAAGGCTTTCCTGACACAATTCTTGGATCCAGGTATCCCACAGGACCCAGGAGATATTTCACAAAACAAGGGTCAGAATTCTGGCACATTCTGTACAGTATTTTCTCTTCCTGTAAATATCACACAGGTATCCTGGTTTAATCAAGAACCAGCTGTTCATCTGTCCACTACTGGCTTCTAATCACTTTAAAGAGAAAGAAACATGTATGTATGTATACATTTCTCTCTCTCTCTCTCTCTCTCTCTATATATATATATATAAATATATATATATATGCATGTATGCATATGTATATAAGTATAGTTAATATAACATCATACAATAGCAAGTAGATCTGTGGATGTTTGTGCCATTTTATGTAGACGTGAATACAGCAGGGAAGCAGTCCATCATGTGAGACTTTCCATCATAACAGTTCATCAAATCAACAGGTTTTCTTCCATTTATTTTGTTAGGACAAGTATTTTCCCCCTCCGTGCCCATCCCTTAAGACTCCTGTGGCTTTGTTTGAAGACTGTGGCAGAGTCTAACCCAGAGAGAGCTGCAGTCTGCTCATTTTGGTAAGGGATAAAAAATCCTAACTCACCAGCCATGCCTGGTGAGGACAAGAGGCCTAGAGCACCACAGTTTGCATTGCAGACATAGGGAAGGGCATTTATAGCAAACACAGAGTTTTGCATGGGCTTGACACAGGCTGCAAATCCTGCCTAAGATTCTGTGCAAATGCTGAATTGCTGTGCTGTTTTGTTGTCTGTGCTGCTTGTGCGGCGCCAGTTAAATAGTGTCACTCAAGCTAACCCATTTATTTTGGGTTCAAGAATGTCTCTGGAGACAGTAGACAGAGCAGGGTCTGTGGAGCAAAGCAATCCCAAAGATGTGCACATCTGGGGTTTGGGGTTTCAGTTTAGCTATTGAACAAAAAAAATGTCATGAAATGTGGGAAACTTGGGTGGAGATTGACTGACTTCTCTGCAACTTTTCATCTTCTGCATCCTGTCCCTATACCCATTGCTCCTCTGTTTCTACCCTGCCAATTTTCCCCCTTGCTTTCTTTTCAACCTCTGTTTTTTAAAAATGAACCCCCCCGAGTCACACTTTTTCAATTTTAGATATAACATTTCATACTCTTCTCTCTCATGTGTCATAGATGTGAAACCAACGTTTGGTCCCTGGCAATTGTTCTTACCTTTTCCAGGCTGAACTCAGTGCTCAGTCCCCAATGTGGATGGAGAAAATAAGCTGAGCTACCTGAAAAAGGACAGTTGCAAATGATTTGGGCTCTCTGCCGGGCACAGAAGAAGAAAAACATCTTCGCCTTACTCCTCATGCAATAGACACTGTGAATCTTGCTACAGCAATAAAATATTTCAGCAGCTTCTCAAGATGTAAAATTTATTATTTCTTCGTGCAGTCATACTTGTCATGAGTTTACGAAGTTAAATTTATTTATATCATATTTTGAAAATTAACAGAGCCAAATGTGCAGTCTATTTATACTTGATCTACTAATGAGAGAACTTACTTGACAGGAACAAAAATAGGAAAAGAAAAATATGTTTCAGTCCTTTCTTGGATTCCCGGTCTTGGAGTATATTTACATATAGGAAAGTTTCAGAGTTTTAATCTTTTTAGTCCCCTTTTATCTAATGTGCTATTTTAGAAGCATGGAATGGAAGAGAGTGCATCATTCTTCTGTTGATGGCAATTACCTCCTGAGAAAGCTAGTTCAAACTGTGCAAAGGACAGGAATGGGGAGACAAGATTCAGCTCAGAAACCCCTTTCTTTCCCTTGATTTGTACCTTGCCACTGAGTTTGCAAAACCTCTGTGTACACAGAGCTATAATGGTAACAGATGCATCTCTGTGGATTCCTTAATTTCTGATTTACAGGAGGTTTGAATGTACTCATCCATCCCTGCCTATCATGATAGACCTTGTACAGTCTGTATGAGATTTAGATGTGGTTTTTTCCTCTGTCCTTCTTCTCGGTGGCCTTGTCAGACACAGATCCTTTCTTACACGATCCAAGATGACATGCTTTGTGCTGTCCTGGTCAATTCTTCAGAGAGCTACCAGGCAGTTACTGATTGTTCCTTCCCCTCAAAGGCAGCACCCAAAGGGCCCCTTGGTCTCTCATACAATCAGTGCACAACTGGGCCGGGATTTTAACTCTATTTCTCTCTCTTCTTCTCTTGTTCTCACTTTCTTTCAGTTTCTGTGACATATTGCACCCACCAATCTTTGTTACTTCACTTGGTATCTTACCATCCCTCCACAGATTGAAAACACAGACTCCTGGAGGTCACTGATGAATGAACAGCACTTAAAGGTTATATGTAAAAGCAAAAATTATTATCTCTGAAATGATGGTTTCAGAAGTGTTAGTCTAATATTTTGGGAGTGTGAGTGTTTCCTCTCCTTACATTAGTGCTCTCAGAAAACAGCTTAAGCATTTAAAAAGACAATTGAGATACACAAACAGGAGCATATCTGCAGCCCTGTCACAATTATTTTAGTCCTATTACTCACTGAACAGGACCATCAGACATTTATAACAGCAAGAAAAAAATTCTTGCCAGGAAATTAAGGTGCTTTTTTCAAGAATTAAGGACGAGTCTCTGATTGAAAAGAAATTAAACCAAATCCTGATAAACAAAAAAAATCAGTAAAATGAGTAGCTAGAATATTATTAATAAATCTTTTCTATTGGAAAATGATGAAATGTAATTAATTTTATTTGGCTTCTGATTTTTGGGGTTTTTTTAATTTTTTAAACAAAATTCTCTATATTCAATTACTCTGTTATTGCTCTAGTAATACCTGCTGTTTTATTTCCTAGTCAGAAGTTCTTGCAAACTCAATGGTATAATTATATATAGCCTTATATTATATATATTTATAGCCTTATACCCATCATGCAACACACTCTTTGAGTCAGAATCTTGTTTACCTTCTCCAGTGTGTTTTCATGTTCAGTTTGGGAATATTTCAGAGACAAAGAAGGGGTCTGACTGCAGAGAAAGGTTACACTTTGATAATTTATTTTGAAATGAAGTATTCTTGATCAAATGGTAGCCAGCTTAAAAAATCCAGTCTGCTGACAACCTCATAACATTGTGAAGGATTTGAACAAGTCTTCCCAGGAACAAAGCATAATGTGAAGCCATGGAGCTGGGTGTGACACTGGAACAGTTTCCCACAAAAGTTGTGGGTGCCCCATTCCTGGAAGTGTTCAAGGTCAGGCTGGATGGGCCTTTGGGAAACCTGGTCTGGTGGAAGGCGTTCCTGCCCACTGCAGGAGAGTGGGACCAGGTGATCTTTAACATCCCTTCCAACCCAAACCATTCTGTGATTCTATGGTTCTATGAAGGACAGGTTTATTTCACAGCCCAAGAAGAGAAGGACACAGCAAGTTCCAAAGACAGAGGAGAAGATGCCCCCTGAATGCTTTAAAAGGGTCTGACATTTTAAATTGATAAGGAAACTGAATCAGAGAACAGAAGGTAGGAGCTGGACTACTTCACGTGTGTTTATTCCTTGTGCAATCTTTATGTGTCAGAGCAGTGTGGTTTGAAGCCTCCGCAAGTCCTGTTGGATTTCTTGATTGTTGCACATTTGTGGAGAATTGCACAGCAAATCAACGAGACTGCAAGTCCTGTACAGCAGTGAAGTCCTGGGTCAAGCAGTGCCAGGCGATCAGGGGTCCTGAGATCATGGCAATCACACCTTGTGCCCCTGTCTCTGCAAGGGGTAAAAGGGAGCAGAGGAAGCCTGACAAGAAGACATGGAGCTGCCAAGCACAGCCAAAGCATGAATTAACATTTATATTCATTTTATTTGAGAATTCTCACCAACAGTTAATAGTCATTTGCAAGGGGAAAACAGTTGTCCAACACTGCCAATTAGGGATCCTGTGTGTCAGCAAAGTATATTGATCTCTCACCCTCACTCAGATTTTGCTGCCCCTCTCTCTCTGCTCTCTGCCTTTAGCCCTGCAGGTTTGGGGTGGCAATCAGACTGTTAGACAGCACCACGTTTCAGATCACAGCAGACACTCTCTGTCTTCTGCTTTTTTCCATGCGTGAATAGAACCGTGTGATTCTCTCACAGCAAGCCATAAAGAAGTTGAACCACCAGATGGACTGGTCTAGCACCAGTCAGGTTGCACTTTTCTACAGCTCAGACTTCACCAACTTCTGCCCTCATCTCAGCACCCCATCCCTCTCCCAGGGTACTAGTTCTATAACTGCATCAAAAATGTGATGAGTCTTTCAAGCCTTCTGACACTGCAGTCCAGGCTCTTTCCTTGCCCACTGTACATTTTCAGCTGAAATTTAGCAGCAGTATTTTGGAGAACAGAATTTCAGACCTGTGACATGGACATGTTTTGATGACTTGAGCAACACGCTGGTGGGGGGGTCAGGAGGGGACGGAGGGGAGACAAAAGGAAGAATTGCCCTGAGGAGAGAGGAAAGAGAATGAGTTGATTAAATTGCTGCCAGGGCTGTTTAAACAAAATAAAAGAAGCAAGCAAAACAAAAGCTAGGGACAAGTACTGATTTTCAAGGGGGAGACTAAAAATTTTCAGTAAAAAAAGGGATTAAGTCTCTGCTCTGTTAGTCTGGTGTAGCTATGGGCAGTGATGATGAAAAAGACACCCAAGCAAAATTCTGTGGGAAGGAGTCAGCTCCAGTTTAGGAGCAGAGGAAAAGGGGGCAGTGGAGCTAATGCAAACAAGGCTGCATTTACAGACTTTCCCCTACAACTGCTACTGCAGGTTACAAAAGAATGGCATTGCCCAGGAAACTCCAGAGCCTTGGAGGACACACAAGGGTGAAGAACATTCTCTGGAATGCTGGGTCTGCCTGTCTGAAGGCAGGCAGGACGATGGGAGAAAGCAATTTATTCCTTTAATGTTTTTCCTCTGTCTGATTGGCAGACCAGAAATTAGGCCTGTTCCAGTAATTTCTCTGAGAATGCAAATCTTAATTCACTGTTTGTTAAATGCTTAACTACTGTCTGGGATCATTATTTTAAACTCAAGCTGCCAGAATAAACACTGTCAGGAATCCATTTGCTTTAGAGAATAGCTCTTCCTGACAGCAGCAGAGATGCAAACAGTTACCTTTTAATACCAGGCAGTGAAAAGCTCGCCCCCAGCCCCCCACTTTCATTTGCAGTAAACAGCATCACCTGTCCTTATTCTGTCCTATGACTCTTTTCTGCTTTCCGAGGCACACTTAATAGCAGAGGGACAGCATGGTGTGCTTTATGTTCTCCATTAAAGAGAGTTTGTGGTGGGAGAGCAGGCAAATTCATTGGGTCTGAGGTTTTGGCAAGGACATGAAAGAAAAATTAAGTAATTTTTGGTTTTGATGTAGGAAGACAGGGGTGTGGTACAAGTCAAGGACATGCTCTTGGTCGCAGCTATGGCCCCTCCTGGTGGTGGAAGACAAACAGGTCTCCCTGTCCTTTTGGGATGGAGTCTCCACACATCCCTTCCCTAACAAAAACAGGACAGGTATCTTTCCTGCCATGCTCCTTTCCTCAGGAGCTGACTGAGCATTTTGATGCAGAATTTGACTCTTTTCTGAAATCATATCCAAGATTAAAAGCTTAACAAACATGTATCTTCGTTTCTCTGACCATGTTGACAGAAATATGAGCCCAATTCTGTGTCAAGGATTTGCACCCCAAGGAAGTGAATGGGAATTCTGAATTTGTGCAGAAGAAAGGAAACAGTATTGTGATTATACCATTTTTCCAATAAAGATAACAAAAAGCCCTCATAGGCATTCATTAAAATAATTTCTCAATGATTTTCAGGGTTTTAAGCTGTGTATTAGCTATTTCCTACATTTAGGTCATAACCAAGGTCTGTTTAATGTGCTATTCTATATCCAAAAGTAACTAAGAGTGAGAGTTTTGATGGGAAGGAATAATACATTCACTGTAGGCAATTGCAGCATGCCCTGCTAAGCTCTCAGTTAACTTGATATATAGCCCTTTTCAGAAAAGGGGAATTGTTGCTAAATTGTTGCCTTATTTTATCCTTCAGTGGGAATAAAATTGGCCTATAAGAATGAAAAATTTTAATACATCTCTGTTACAATACGCTCTCCTAATTGGTATTGATCTTCCCTGTGGTACCTGAAATGGGAGAAATTATTTCAGCAGGATTTGAGCTAACAGAAATGGGAAATGGAGGGAAAGATTGGCACCAAAGAAGGTGGTGGGGAAGGGTAGGGACTGGCAGCATGTATGTCTTCAGCATCAAATAAAGAAAATTGTTTATACAAGGGAGCAAGTATAAAACAGTCTGAGATTGAAATGGAGATGACAGCTTTAATAGAAGAGAAATAGAAAAAAACATTGAGTAGGGAAAAAAATTAAGAGTCTTTAAAGAGGAAGGGCATCCTTTTATTAGGCAGCTAGGTGAACAAGCTTCAAGAATGGATTTGGTCGAGAACAGAACTCATGTCCAGCAAGATCCAAGGAGGTGCTACAACTCCCTGTGGGAAGGTCAGGGACTCTGGAAACCAGCCAGTGCCAGAACCCTGCCAAGAAACACCTTTGCAGGTGGCAGTGTCCTACAAAATGGTAAGATTAAAAGAATTCCTGATCTAAGTTGAAGCACATCTTGACCTTTTTATTTAGTTTGTCTTGCCTCCCCTTCATTTTATGAAGTTCAAAATATCCTAAATTCCACTGCGCCAAAAAAACCAGAGACACACTCCTCTAATGCAAGCAATGCTTGACAACCCAATGGACTGCATACAAGATAATGTTGTTTGCTAATAATACAACCCCAAATGTATTTATCTTGCAACAGAGCACCAGGTAAGTAATTAATCAAAAAGCTGATACATACAGCTTTCTTGAAATGGAGAACAGCATTAGTTCTGAAATGGAAGATTTGTAATTTAGTAAAGATATTCAGCATTCTGTGGAAAGCCTGGTTGATTACAGTTTTTCAAAAGTCTAGTCCCATCCTTGTAAGCAGAACAAGGTAATAATGAGGCTCTCTGTCACTGTGTCATAACAGAACACAGAGGGCAAAACTTCATTACACTTTTTTGACTCCCCTTCCATCAATGTGAGTGAGATAAACACAGGGACCCAAAACACTCCATCAGTTTCCAGATGTGTTATTTAGTTGTTTGGTGGAAAGTTCATTCTTTTTCTGTGACTGTGGAGGGAAACCACTGAGACAGAAGAACCCTCAAACATGAGCAAAGTGGACTGTATATAATTTTTCACAAAGTGTTATGCAGCTTTGATGTGCAGGTCTTAAACAACTTGAATGAGGTGCATTTTTTTCCTGTTTAGCCTTATTTGTACATATTATTTATCCACATTCTTTGGTGGTTGTGGAGCTCCTTGGAAGCCAGTTCCTGAGTTTTGTCTCTGAAACCTTCCCAAGTTGAATTCAGGCACAGCCCAAAGTGACATAGAATAAATTCAGCTCTCAAACTTCATTCCATATGTGACAATAAAAAGTCTGAACTATTTCTCTTCTTTGCCAGGTAAACTTCAGGCTCTCTACATTATTTTTGACTAATGTGAATGCAAGAGGAGGGGAAGGAGTTCTGGCATGCACGCTCAAAAAAAAAAGAAATCATATTTTGCAAGGAGCTGGAATAATAGTTCTCTTTTTTTTTTTCTTCCACAATCAGTGCAATCCCTGGCTATGAAAGTCCTTGTTTCTGGGCCCTGACATCCAGCCAACAGAGGGAGCACTAGTTTAATTATAAAACCCAATTTCCACCATTGCCAGCGTTGCTGCTGGCTGCGCAGATAAGAAGGTCATTATGGAAAAGCTGTGCAAGCCTTTTCCCCTAAGAACTGGTGGAGAACAAAACCATTGCCAGTGGTACAGAAAGGAAACCTAGTGAGGAATCATTTACAAGCCATTGTGTGCATGTGGCACAAAAAAAAAAAGGGACACACACACACCAAAAAAAAAAAAAAAAAATTAAGCATTACCCATTAAAACAAATGGTGCCTCCCTGGGTGCAGCCCAGTCCTGGAGTTCAGCTGCTACCCACGAACAAGCAGAGCCCCCTGAGCCAGTACAACCTTGTATTGGATCTGGGGCCATCTGTCACCTCATTTATTAGAACTGGTTGGAAAAAAAAAGGATGAAATTCTTTGCAAAGAGTCCTTCTGGTGAATTTTGGCATTTTTGTCAATGAGGACTTAATTGCAAATCTTATTTATCCAGTCTATAGATCTGTCACTCTCTGCATGGTAATATGGCAGTAAACTGCAACTGTGAGAAAAAAACTCAAACTGAGCCAAATGAAGTTTTGCATGCTTCTTTGTTTCTTCCTAAAAAGGGTCTTTACTATTGTTTTGACTGGCAGTTGTACTTAGAGATTTGATAGCCCTTAATATTTTTTCATGTTAAGAGTTTACTTGCCTGCCTCTTTAACTCAGGTTTATTCTTTCCATAGTTCTGAAGAAGAAATTAAATGCATCAAATCTATATATACATATCTATAGCTACAGCTGTATCTCCTAAGAATTGTGTTTGAATGAAATTGGGAACTTTTAATGAAGAAAATTGTCTGGTCCTGAAATCTAGAGAAGAAACAAATAGGGACACTTCTCACAGAAGAGTTGCAACACTGTAGGGGAGAGAAACCTGGTTGTATCAAAAGAGCCCTGTGGGCACACTCATCTCTGCTTGCCTGGCTTTTTGTTTGTTTGTTTGTTTTGGGGGTTTTTTTTGTGGTGCTGGCCCCTGAACAAAGTAACACAAGTAGCAGGATAAGGCCCTGAGGTAATAAGACAACTGCATATGGCCAACACTGAGCAAGAGTTAGGTTTTATTTGGATTTGCAGTCTTTCAGAAAAACCTTCCCTCCTGCTGATTAGAGGCCTGTATCTCCCGGTTCTCTAGTGTAACTTTTCCAGTCTTTCCTGTCTGTAGAGCCCTTAAAAATACCAGGAAAATATATAAAAAGAAGGGAAAATGGTGAAGACACAAACAACACCCAAAAACAATGAAAACAGCAGAGAAGGTCATACATGGATTAAAAAGAAAGTAGTCTTTATGCTAAAGTTTTATTTCCTTTTATCAGTTATTTCTTCAAACTGATTCCCTTTCTCTTATGTTTTGATTACATCCATATTTATTCTGTTGACTGATCTGACTATAGCTTCTCTGGGTTGATTGTCTAGAAAAATGATCAAAGGGCAGACATTTTCAACTCTGGAAAGTTTTCTTTCACACACATTTATCACTCTCCCTGAAGACCAAGGACACAAGGAATGGGGGCTACATCCAAACTCACTTTATCACTAAAGGATTCCTAAGAACTACACATGCTTCTAAACAAGATTTGGCCGAACTCTTAACTGACAGGCTAGAGCTGCTGTTTGATCTCAATGTGTCCAGTTTCCTGCTGATAAACCTGAGCTCAAATGTGGTGCTTTGAAATATCAATATAGATGTACTTTTGATTTTGGGTTTTTTTTTAATATATATTTTTAAATCTTCTCTTAACTCCATTTCTCACCTTGCTTCTATTCCATTACAGTTGTGGGCCACAACATATATGAATAACCAAGCAGTGGCTGCTGTTTATGTAAATCTTCTTACACCTTCCCTAGAAAGGATTTTTCAACATCCTTTCTGGGTAGTATGTTCAATTTGAAACAGCTAAATGTAATCCATGTATTTTTGTGACTCTGTAAATGTGTAAGTAGAAATATGTATTCACAAGGGGAAAAAAAAACAGGGGTGGAGGGTAGGGGGAAGAGCATTGGTGAGCGAAAGAAGCATAAGATGCTTGTAACACTCCTGGATCTGAGCATTCTCCTGGATTTCGTCCCTCTCACTGAGAGGGATGAAATGGCAGTGCAATTTAGATGTCCCTCTGAAGTTGTGCTGCCCCAGCTCATGGAAGACAGGGCTGCTGAGGCTGTCCCTGCATGCTGCTGTACTTTAGAAATGGTCAAATCAAGGATCTTACCTCTTATCATTTCCTACTGCCATCGTCTTACTTTTTTGCAGGATAGCAAACTTATATAAGTGTGGAGCTCAGAAGGAGCTATGAGAAGGTCTTCAAAAATTCCAGACATAGCTTGCAAATATCTCAGATTCAGAAAAACATCTGATTTTGAAAAGGTTAAACAGTTACCTGGCAATTATTTGATACCTTGGAATTTGAAGACTACAGGTTTCTTAAAAACACATTACATCAATATATTATTTAGGAAGCAGTGGCATCCCTAGAGCACCCAACAGCTAACTTTCCAATATGACCAAAAGATGTTATGAAGAAGATGAAAACCCAAGCCCTTCACCCAGGGGAGCTTCTTGCCAAATGTGGACTTTCCAAGCTGCTTTCATCTTACAATAATTTCTAACTAGCTTTGTAATTTTTACTTCTGTAAGGCTGCCTCATGAATCCTCTTTGCACCGCACAAATAGTTAGTGTGAGAGGTTAGCACTCACATACAATATTTTGTTCTTTTCCACCTTGTCTGAACACTGCTGTTTCAATCGGCAGCCACCAGTAGCAAGTTTTTGATCAAACTGAAAATCTTCACATTTAAGTGGAGTTTGTTTTGTGAAAGTTGAGGGAGCAGGTTGAGGAGTTAATACACCCACTCATCATCTAACCTTGACACTGGCTCACACAAAAGTATAAGTGAATAAAACTGCATCGTTTTCTGCTAGTTTCTGGAGTTTTTGAGATCATTGGTCCTGGGATTTACTTTGACACTCCAGCTGTCACTAGTGTACTTGTGTGATTATTGTACATAATATTGATTTTGAAAGATTCATATTCTCTGGGGTCTTTTATTGATTGGTAAGGAGTGATTTTATTGAAGGCAGAACAAGTACCTCCAGCTATTGAAGGGACATGAAAGTTAATATGACTATGGGTATAGGAAGTCTACTGGGTCCTTTGTGATAAAGCTGTAGACAGTCAAAGGTGGTACAGAGGGAACTTTCCTTCCACACTATGAAGGTAATGAGAAAATCAGCTAACGATTTCAGGCAAATCCTCAAAGCCTTGGAGCTTCCAACAGTAAAAATGTTATGAAAGATGCACTGATGCTTCATTTTTTTGCTAGTTTGATTTTAATTTCATGAGTCTAAAATATGTTCAGGTAAATGAAATTCTGCCCTTGGAACATACATTGTACAATACAAAGTCAAAATTACGAATGGTAGTGGAGAAATGAGGTGTTCAGTCCAACTCCCTGTAAGCTTAATTTCATTTCACAAGTCATTACTGCTAGACTGCTCTATGGTTTCTGAGACAGAAACAGTCACCCAGTCATTTACTGTATAATAATAAGCAAAGTCTAGCTCTGATGTTATTCAGAGCTTGCTTTAAATTGTTAAATGGTCAACAGTTGCCACACAACTGAAAGGCCATAACTTCCCTGTGGTTCTTGTTTCAAAGGGTTTTAACCCTTGGTTTTAACTTAGTGATGCTGCCTGCAAAATGTTCAGTTAAACGTGAGCTATGAAATACCCTCCCCTGCTGAGGATGAAGAGTCAACAGACACTGCAACCATGCAGACACTTTCAGCCACGCCTTAAAACCCTTCTGGCTCTGTCAAGAGGATGTGTTCAGTAGTTAAACCATTTAAAACAGGAGAGAGAGTTCAACTCATTTTTTGTAGTCCTTGCAGCGGAGCTTAGCATGATGCAACAATGCAGGAAAAGACCAGCAACATAAGGAAAAAATTTATCTGAAGACAGTTTGTGTCTTCAGGCAAGTTCACTGCTGAGAAATGAAAGCAGGCATGTGCAGTTTGTAAAGGTCTAGAGAGCTGCTTTTGATGAATGAATAATGGGGCAACATCAAAAGCACATTCCTCAAAATTATGGAACACCTGATAGAGGTTCCTGCATTTCACAAGTTTCATGATATTCAAGGGAGATTTTGTACAGAAAGTGAGGTGACATGGCATTCATAATTCACCAGTGATGAGCTATATTCTACTGAGCAAACAAACTGAAGGTAGTGGCCCCTCAGCTCCCCATCAGACTTGCTCACTGGCAGGGCAGGGAATTACAGAAGAGTTTGGGGTGGAAGTGACCTCTGAAGATCAACTAGTCCTACGCCCCTGCCATGGAAAGGACAACTTCACCAAAGAGGTTGCTCAAAGCCCCATCCATCCTGGCCTTGAACACTTCCAGGGATGTGGCACCCACAACTTTGGGAAACATGTTCCAGAGTCTCATCATCCTCATGGTAAAGAATTTCTTCCTTATATCCAACCTAAATCTAGTCTCTTGCAGTTTAAAACCATTATCTCTTTTCCTGTCCCTACAGACCTTTGTAAAAATCTTTCTTATAGAACGGCTGGAAGAAGGTCTCCCCAGGACCTATTTTTTCCCAGGCTGAAAAATTCCAGCTCTCAGCCCTTTTATATGAGAGAGGTGCTCCAGTCCTCCTATTTTTTTTCTGAGATTTAAACAGGAATATTCCCTGAAATTATTTTCTCTGATTTTCTTTTATCATGTATTTCAAATCTTGCATCTTTTCTAACTCTGTTTCTTTCCTCTCTATTAATCACCTGTCCAACAACCTGGTCTCCTTTAAAAAATGGAGTCTCATTTTTTCTGCGTCTAAAATGTAGTAGCATATTTTGGTTGCAAGGGAAGCATTTTTCTGGAAAGGAAAGATGACAGATACTGGCAGATTTGAGCTCCAGATATATGTGGGTACAGCTATTGCTCTTCCTAGTGGCTTGATGAGTTATCCCAGGTGATAGCTGTGGGATTATGGATTGCTGGGACTTTTTGGCAAGGTGATAACTCTATCACAGTGATGACATTCTTCTACTTGTGCTTTAAGTCCTTTGTCTCATCCAGGGTATGGGGGAAACAGGGTGGATCTACGATTAGAAATCCACCACAAGTATTGCCACAGACACTAAAGGCTACCACAGTTTTGCAAAAAGGCAATTCCTCAAGGTTGACTGGTTTTAGCTGTGTTCTGGACTTTGATGGCTGAGTAATAGTGACAGTGAAACTCCCTGGGAATCTATCACTGGATTCTTGAGACCTCTTGGAAGATACTCAGTCACTCATGTAGCCATGGAACTAGGAGAACATCTCAGGTCATCTAGCAAAGTCACATAGCAAAATGCGGTAAGACGTAGTAGGGCTTAGCAGGGAACCTTCAGCTTTTGAAGTGCTACTGAAAAGCCAAGTCAATCTTATCTGCCCCCAGGTAGATATGCTTTGTTTCACATGGAACTTCTTGTCCTTTTCTTTGGAGTTTAACAGGTAGGCCAGAAACGGCCTTGAAAAAGTGTCCAGGTTGTGGTAACTTTCTCCGCAGAGTATCTCAGATTCAGTGACTCAGATGAATGTACTTGCCTTCTTCTCTTTTCTGGTGATTTTTTTTTTTTTTTAAAGTAAAGAAAAGTATTCAGAAAGTTCAAAATAAAATGTCTTGGAAAGGCAGTGTATTACTATGGAAAAAGAAAGAGCACACCAAAACTGAAGCTGAATACACAACCAGTCAAGAGGGAGGCAGAAGGGCCTGTGTCTCTGTGCCAGCAGGACAGAAAGGGGTGACAGTGGGGCACATGGTCCTGCCAGGGTGACACTGCTGAGGGAGAAGAAATGCAATTTACCACTCAAGGCTTATTACAGGCCTAGCATACTTTCCTCCCAGGTATGTCCACACTACAAACTGGCAAGGAGAATTACTGGATGTTGCATTGTTTTATTAAAATGTTTCAACTAACGTAATACATTCTGGTTTTTAGAAGCAAATGAATGCCTCCCACCAAAGTTTTCCATTTTGCATAAGCACAAGGTTCATTTGCATGGTTTAGCTGGCAACATGCATGCCCCTGGTGATTAAATCCTAGCTGTAAACCCCCTACCATTATAGTACACTATAGCTCGTAATTGTGTCCGGGTGCGCGTGTCAAGAGCAGTCTCAGGCATGTCCATGCACTTTTTCATCCTTTTATTGATTCCTCTGCACCTAAAAAGCCACAGCTGCTTCCATTTCTGGAGCTGTACTATAGTTCTTCTTTTAAAACAGTATGACACAGTTCAGTAGCTGGAATGTGCTGCAGAGCTGGGACTGCTGGATAGCTTGTTTTTAATTTTCTCCACAGGAAAGAGTAATGTGTAACTTCTCAGCAGAGTAACTGTCACAAAGAAAGGATAGAATAAAAGGCATATTTTGGCTCATGTCAAGATAAAACTGAACCAAAAAAATATCTTCCTCGCAGTTCTGTCTTTATAACTCTGAAACTGAATTTATATCAAGATTTCTGGTTCAAATGAGAAACCGGCCTCAGACACTCATTGGAGATTTTGGAACAATTCAATCTTTCCAAGATTTTCAGTGTGTTGGTTTCTGTATTTTGATTCAAACAGATCTCTAATTAATACTGTAAAAGATTCCTGTAAAGAAACCACTATCAGCAGAGAGTGCTGAAGCAAGCATAGGGAAGAATAGTTAATTGGGGAAGAACTTCATTACTCTTTTACACTTTGCAAACTCCCTCTCACCAATACCTGGGTGGCAATCTTAGCACTTGTGGGCAATGGCTAGCAGGGCACTCTGAAGAAAAAGGGACTTGACCTCATTGCTTTATTTGCTAAAAATGTTTTAACAACTGCTTTTAGACATTCTGCTGGCATTAGAAGTAGTGATTTCTTTTTAATTAAAATCTCTTAAAAACTGATGTGACAGGATTCTCTGGAAATAAAAAAAAAAGAAGAAAAGAACTGGCAAATTAATTAACTAAACTAGAAGGTCAGTTTTAAAATCCTGCTGCAGCCTAATTAAATCCTAGACACTGACATTTTTGGCTAAAGATTGCAACCATAGTAATTAGTGTTGCAGGAAATTTCCATATGCCATTGTGCCAAATGAATGAGAGTGTTTCATAATTGTTCCTATAGGACTTCTTGCAAATAGCTGGGAGGGACATGATCCTATTGTAGGAAATATGCAAAGGCAATGTAGTACTTTCATTCCTGTAATAGAGGCTCTCCAGGTCAGTAGTGTGAAGGAGGGAAAAGTCTGATATATTACAATAATATTATAAATTGTTATTATTATTATTATTATTATTATTATTATTATTATTATTATTATTATTATTATTATCCTATTGGTCTCTCTTTATTATTGGCTATTTAAAGAAACATCCACTATTTAAATAAATAGGGCAAGCTGTTAGTCAGAAGGTTGTGGGCAAATACATGCTGAATATGCAATTAAAAATCATGATAGTGAACAATTTTATGTGATAAAACAAAAGATGCAGCTAATTTATTTTTTTTTTGCATATATTTTAGTTAACTCCACAGAGAGACTTCTTTTTTCTTTTTTAATCATTAACTTCTTCAGGACTGCTAAGGATTTGTTAAATGTCAGGCAGTAAAATTAAAATGTCAGTATATGACACATGGGTCAAGTAGACTTAATAAACTTGAACTACATAATTGCACATTTATTTCTAGATATTCCTTTTCTACTGAAAAATATGGTGAAAATGTGAAATTTGTTTTGTAGAATCCATGTGGCTTTTGAGTACAATGGACTGAGTTATCAAGACCTTACCTTTCTCAGAACATTGTGCAAACTTCACTCAAAGGGAAAAAGAGTGCTCCCTTCTTGAGGGGCTCTGCTACAAGAGGATGATTTGTGTAGCTTTTTCTTCAATAAATCTGTCTCTTCAGAGAAAATTAAAATGCCAGAATAAGAAAATTACCAATTTACCCCATAAATTAAATGAGTAAAATATAAATGACTGTTGCACATGAGAAACAAAAAGATAATCCTGCCATGCTGAAAGACCAGCCTGAAGAACTGGGCAGCCTAGGTTTATGGATCTTGGATGTGTTGCTGAAATGGCGCTCTCAGATGGCCCAGCTTCATCTTCTTGTTCTAAGGCACTGCTCATTACTATTATGTCCCTCTTTTATTCTCCACAAAAGTGGAATGATTAGCACTTGGAAAAATAGTTGACAGCCTCCTCTGTGGTCAGCTAAACGGCAAAATGCTCAGCGGTGAATCACCGTATGAGCGAGGAGAGAAGCTTTCAGAGTGCCTACAAGCCCTGCTGGCCTAATGTCTTCAAGTCTCCCCAGTCAGTCTGCAGTTCCTTCTTTCAAAGACTAATGTGATGGTCTGTGACTGACTGTGGCAATCAAAGAGCATTCAGGTGCATGTAGAGAACAATTTTCTGGTTGATCTGTTCTTTCAGGTGAACTCATTCAGTGAAGTGACATTTCGTACTTCTCTTAGAAAATTTCAGTGTTTTTTTTTATTTTATTGCAGGTGGAGAAGACATGTTTTTCAAGCTATTGTTTCAGGCTCTATGCAAACTTAGGTCTCCTCACAGTAAAACCTGGTGTAATACCTGGTGGGTATGAACTGGAGTCATAATGGCAGAATTTCAGGCACACATGGTCTTTTAAAATTCAAAAGGGGACAAAGGACAAAGGTGTTTCAGCTGCCAGGTGATCCAGATTTTGCACAGGATCTTGAAGTTTTGGGAGATTTACATGGCATTACCCAATCCATAGTCTAGGAGCTACACTAACAGTCTTCTGTCCAGCCAGTCTCCACTGAACCTCAGGGTGCTTTGGCTTTGGGGATGGTCCTGCTGAAGTGAGGGGGCCATCCTACTCCTGGAAGAAATGTAGTTTGGGATTGGGAAAAAAAAATGTGTCTTCCAATGCTAAATACTGTACAAATATACATCTAAGAAATAAAATTGACAAGTGTAGGTAGACTTTACAAATATAGTGGCACATGTTTTCTCTGGGTGCATGGGCATTAATTTCCCCCCCAGGGAATTTACTTCAGCAACAACCACCCTCACCACCCATGAGACATATGCCCATCACATCCTCGGCTACATCAGTGGGACATTACCATTCCACTAAACTGTACGGAAGTTTGCTCTTGTGGCACCAAAATGAGCTGTTACTCTCAATATATCATTCAGTTTCCCGATAAGGCCATATTTTTTTTATTTTACATCATTAGTGAACATCTTTGTCATCTTCTAGGAATAACCCTCCAGGCTTTTTAAACACTCAGGCAGAAGAGGAGGCTCTTTCCCTGTACTTATCCCCCAGAGCTGGAGACCTGTATTTCTACCAACATTTCAAGTACAGGACAAAATCTCAACAAAAGTGGGCTTGTGATCTGCTGGGACAAAGAGTCAAATTCAGGACCAAATTTGTGGCAACAGATATTTTTTCCAGTGGCAAATGTTGCTCTTTACTTGATTTTGCTGTCAGGAGACACCATCACTAGGAGGCATTTATGTCAGCCAATAAGCAATATTTGATTAGGGCACAGAGCAAGGAAATTTGGAGTAGATCTGCTCTATGACACTAGGACAGGTACCTCACAACTCTGGGGTTTATTTCCTCAGCAGGAAATGGCAACACTGATGCTAAGCCATTCCTTTACCATTCACAGTTTTTGTACCTATACTGTTTTATAGGTTTTGAAATCTGGGAGGAGAAGAGGAGGACTGTGGAAGGACTTTGGCAAGCACAATTTGTCCTTCTGCAGCTTTCAGAGCACCGCAATATATTTTCACAAAAGACCTGTTTATATGAAGCTGTCTGAAAACATTTTCAGCACAAGTGTATATCTAATGCAGGCATGGTGGTACCAGTCTCTGGATTTTAAATGCACATTTAAAATGGAAACAACCTTTCAATATCTTCAAATAGCAGCGGGATGCTGAATAATTTACATTGTGCCTCATGGAGGCAGGTATAAAATCCAACACCCTGAAACTGTGCCTGCCACACACTGAGTGCTAAGAACTTCCTTGTGTTTGTAGTGTGTTTGAGAGAAGAGACTGCTAAACTCACTGAGCAACAGTGCCTTTCTTGAGACAGGGTTCATCCTCTCTAAAGGCTTCAGAACAGATGAAGCTGAGCTAATCATCAAGAAACCCTCTAATCTCTATCATTACTTAGGTTTTCATGTTAGTCATTGTGACAGCTTTTCCCCCTTGTCATCGGGGGGAAAGCAGTGGTTGGCGCTCTCTGGCGAGACTGGAGCCATTTCTGGCAGGCTGAGCTTTCCCAAGTTAGTATTCAGGAGTCATACACAGGCAGTGAATGGAGAGACAATCTCAAAAAGGTGTCACGAAGGGCCTGGCACAATGTGGGGCTTATGTCGCATTCCTCTTGGCTGATTGTCAAACAAAGGTAGAGCCAGCCATTACCAAAGGGTATTAATGTGCACAGAAATACAAAAATAAACTGGCTACTTAGGGCATTAACTATTACAGGCAGAGAAATAATACAATAAATCACTGAAATGAAGAAAGAGTGGCAAGAGGCACTGAAAACTGAGAGATGTTTTGTCACTAAATTGCAGCATTAATAGCTCTTTGAAGCTTCACATTTAAATTGCCTATTTCTGACACTCAAAATGCACATTAGGAAAATGATGCTTATTTTATAGTTACTCATTAAAAGGAAGGGGATAAATAAGATGGAGTTTTAAACTATAAATCTCTTTCATAACTAACAACCAATAAGAACGTGTGGGGAAGACAAATAAATGGATAGCAAAAGAAAGATTTTTAAAATGTTTTTGTAATCTGGGGTGTAAATGAGCAACTGTCTCATCTGATCTAGGATAAGCAATTTTTAGAAGGTCTGGGTATGATCATGAATGTGGGAGATACTCATTTGTTACTTGATAATGAAGAAGAACTAGAAATAACAGAAAAGGTTGTTTCTTTTCCTTTGCAATAATTCAGGCGTTGTGCAATTATACAATTTGTCTGCTCTGTACATGACTGCAATGCTACATGTATTTCCCCACCTACAGATACATCAACTTTTCCCAAATAGCAAGGCATAACTCCAGATTACTTCTGAACAGCCTGTGTGACAAATTCAGGGAAAGTGGCAGAAGGAACTTCCACATCACTGTGGCATTTAGTCTTACTGGAAAGGTCTTTCATGGTCACCTGTGTAACTTCCCAGCGCTCGTTAACGGCCGCCCAGTAGCCTGCTGCTGCTTGACTATTTGCATAGCATCTGCATTTATTTAATCTTTATTTACTTTTTAAAGACCGCAAAGTTACAGCTCATTTGCAGTGCTTCAGGATTTGAGTATTAAACAAAAATGCAAATACAGCAGTAAGCCCTTAATGAGATGTATCCAGCTCGTTTTTTTCAGCATTAACTCCATTCTTTATCTTGTTTGAGCACCCACAGTATAAACTATTCATCAGCTCCAAAACTTCATTTTATTATATCATCAGCTTGTGCCATATATTTTACAAGTTTTGATTCTAATTTTATCCACAATGAGGATAATAATGATGTTTCAAACTGGCATTTACTGTCCAAAGGAAAACAGCTCAAATACTGTAACAAACCATCTTTTCTTCTGCACCTTGAAGAGTTATGGAGCCAAAATGCAATGTTACACACTTCTGGATTTGCGGTACTTGGCTGCTACTTTGCACTAAATTGAAAGATGACAAAGTCACAAAGTAAGGGAAATGCTACTTCCACACACTTGTGGCCATAAAAGGAGGTCTGCTTGAGGCAATTTAAATACCCTGAGGAAAATTCCTACCTTTGGACCTATATGAGCATACACCACATTTCAGTTTCTAATTTTAATCTTCTAATTATATGAACCAAACTTTTGCCTCCAAGAAAAGGAAACATGATTCTCTGATTAATACTGCAGCATGGATAAAACCCTCAGGCCTGGGCCACTGAATCACTTGTGATGAAATCTGTGTCTCACCCTAGGAGTTCTCCGTAGCTTCAGGGCATGCAGCAGGTCTTCCCCAGAGGTGTCAGAGACTTCCTTCACCTCCCTCATTTTTGGGCTGGATTCCCAGGGGTAAGGGGAAAGCATGAAAGGGAGTACTTACAGTACTAGTATTTATTTTTTCAGTACTAGTATTTCAATACTTGTATTTATTGTCTTGTCTCTCCTGACACACTAACTGTTCTAGTTAATAACTGAGGTTCTGATTGCCCAAAAATACAACTTGTCAGGACCATCAGAGGTCACATCCTCTCCCCCTCACTGCCAACAGCACCCATCTTTTGTCCTCACTTTTGACAGCAGCATGAGAATCATCCATAAGGTAGTTTGCTGCCACGGCTGCAGAGTCACCTGTGCCCAGAAGGATGATAAGTCCTTCATGTCAGCCTTTCTCAGCATTTCCTCTGGGATTATGTGTTCTGCAACAAGGACTATCAATCTCTCCACAGCTTTGGGATATCAGGTCTGTCCCTGATCATATTGATGGTCCTCATTCTTCTGCTTCCCTCTCCCCCCACTCCCCCACATTAAGAAATCAAAAACAAACTTAGGAGCAAAAAAAATACCTGAGTGTTTCATGAATGCTTCTATTGCAGCAATGGCACTGATTAAGCTTCCATGCCAAAGCCAACTCCACTGTGAGCTACAGAAACCCTTATTTTTTCCTCAGAAATTGTGCCTGGTTACGTTTCAGATTAATTTTTTTTTAAACTGCATCCTCTGTCCTCCTGTTCCCTCTATGCCTCATGCTTTAATCTGCAGGTTTGTACATACTGCAGTTTTGACAAACAGGCTACACTGTGTGGGGTGCATATTCCTCTGAGTTCCTCTTAGCAAATTTCTGTTTACATTCATTACAAGCAAAGGCCATAAGGCTCTATAGGTTTTTCTTTACGATTTTAAAATATGTTAATATAAGTTACTGAATTTTATGCCCAGGTTGGCTTTGATGGTTAATGTGTTTATTTGAGAAACAGAGTCCATAACTTTGTCACTGTGACAACTTTTACAGCATCTTTGGTATCTTGCTTGGTAAAGAACAAGGTTCTGCAATATTGATTTGTTGGTCTTAAAATCATCAAGACAAAGACTTCATTGATGCATCAACAAAACTGATAATATATATGCTAATATAATAATATCATAAATATTATAATTAATGCAATATAGATGGTAATGTAACACAGTCCTAGGGTTTTTAATCTCCAGCATTTTCTCCAGATGCTACAATGTTTTTGAATTTTCACTATAGAAAATTTCATAAGTGTCTTGTCTTTATTGTTCGTTCGCTTGCTCTAAAGAATTATCAGCTTCACAAACTTCTTTGTAGCTCCCAGTGGAACTAGCGCAATTATAAAGTTGTGCCAAATTGGCTTCTTAGCAGAAGGTATCTATTGGAAGAAAACAAATCTCTACATTAGATTCCATCATGAACAAACAAATCGTTTTAATTGGCTGCGTAACGAGATGGCCTTTTGCAGAATACGTACTTGGAAAGTTCAGTGTTACAGTGGGTCTCCTAAGTGCTGCACAGGATGAGTGTGGCAGCAAAACTAATTGTAAGAAATACAGCATGGCTGTATTTCAGCTTTTGAAATGTAGATCATTCATGTAGTGTTTTTCATTATCTGTTTAGCTGTTTTTATTAATTTATCCAACTCTAAATTCCCACTATTTTACAACATTATGTACTTGGGCTACACAGAAGCAGTGGCTGTGAGGGCACTGGGTATTAGTGCCAGATACCAATTCCTTGTTCCTATGCAGCTGAAAGCATCACATCCATGGATTTTTCTCCGAGTGCAGCATTAACTCAAGGTACCACTAATCTGGTCCAAATTAAGCCAGCAGATACTGCACTGAAGCAGAGGAGGAGCATGGAAACCTCTGCACCTGAGTCAGCAGTGCCCTGGCAGCCAGGAGGGCCAGCCTGGGGTGTCCTGGGGAACATCAGGCACGGCATCGGCAGCCGGGCAAGGGAGGGGATTGTCCTGCTCTGCTCTGGGCTGGGGCGGCCTCACCTCGAGTGCTGGGGGCAGGTTTGGGTGCCACAATATAAAACAGACATTAAATTATTAGAGAGCATCCAAAGGGCCACGAGGATGGTGAAGGGGCTTGAGGGGAAGCCGTGCAAGGAGCGGCTGAGGACACTCGGCCTGCTGAGCCTGGAGAGGAGCAGGCTGAGGGGAGGCCGCATTGCAGTGACAGCTGCCTCATGAGGGGAAGGGGAGGGGCAGACACTGATCTGCTCTCTCTGGTGATCAGTGACAGGACCTGAGGGAATGGCCTGAAGTTGTATCAGGGGAGGTTTAGGTCGGGCATTAGAAAAAAGTTTCCTCTCCCAGAAGGGCACTGGAAGAGGCTCCCCAGGGAAGTGTCACAGCACCAAACCTGACAGAGGTCAAGAAGTGTCTGGACAAAACTCTCAGGCACAGGGTGAGACTCTTGGATGTCCTGTGCAAGGCCAGGAGCTGGACTCGCTGACCCTGGGAGGTCACTTCCAACTCAGCATATTCTGTGATTCTGTGATTCTGTGATTCTGTGATTCTGTGATTCTGTGATTGAGTATGAAGTCGCTGTCTTGCTGCTGAAGCTGGACCCTGCCTGATGCTGGCATGGAGGAGCCTGGGACACCAGGGCACTCCTTGGCCTCTAAAGATCCCAGTATAGCAGTAGCCCCTGTTGCATCTCCAGCACTTCAGAAGAGGCAGAAATCTAGGAATTGGTATCCCAAGATCTGTTCTGTATGAAATTACGTTAACAGGTCATTTGGGCGTGTTTGCATGAATCAGATATGTTTGAATTATTTACAGGATGTGGTGGCTTCAAAGAACCTAATTAGAGTAGAGTAGCATGTTTTAGGACCTGAAAAGGCAAGCTCTGCTCCTGCAAGTAATTACTCTAATGAACAAACTCAGGAGAGTGAAATGCATAAACAGATTCTGTGGGATCAGTGCACAGAACGTATTTTCAAGTCCAAGCAGCATGGCAGTGTAATAGCTATGAAGCTCTAAAAGTATTAGTGGCAAAAGAAATAACAGCACTAAAACTTTATTGTGCAATATAGTCTATTCAACATCAAAGAGGCAAAGCATCTTTTTCAGTATGAATTAATAGAAAACCAGTATTTACCCACCTACAATGGAATACAAATATTTGCAGAAAATACTGTATTTTAATTTTATAACAAAATGCATCATACTTAGCCTCTGTGCTGCTGACACACCTGTTATCTCAAGTTCTTTGTCTTCATTTTAGCAGCCACAAACTCTGCCATAAACCTTAAGGACTTTCATATTCCACAATTCAATTTATAGCAGCTTCTGTTACTATAAGAAGTGTCCTTATAAAAATGACATCCAAAAACTCCCCACATATTTCTGCACCATAAATTCCATATGAATTCACTCATTTTTAAAGTCAATTCAAGATTTTTTGATCAAGAGTGAAAATTCAGCCTGATAACTTCAAGTTAAACTATGTTATTTCTGTGCTTTAAGTATCATTGCTCACTATAAAAATTGTAAAATAAAAACTTAACTGAAAATTCTCCAGGGAAGTGTTTGAGTCAGAATGCAGTATGTTCATGTGTAGCTATATTGCCTCTACTCTGGTGACAGAAAGAAAAATATGTTATATTTTCAGTAAACTGAATGCACATATTTCAAAAATCTCACAGGGAATGGTTATTTATAGCACTGAGCTGCCATTTTAAGATGGGTACTTTTTTTGTTTATTTTTGACTGCCACCAATAATAAAGATTCCAAGCAGCAGATCTGATCCTGTAACGGGTATTTTACCACCTTCATTCTTGTTGGTATTTTAGACAGTAATCGTGAACTTCTGTTGAGATACTAAGGCTGAAATTTGGACCAGTTCTGATCATTAAAAAACCCTGGTCCTAAACTTACCATGTCTGTAAAATATAGCCATATTGGTGATCAAGAACCCCTCAGCTGTGGACAGCTGTAAACCTACTTACTTATTACTGTTCCTAAATCCCTGCAAGGTGAAAGAGAAATGAAAGATATTATAGCTCTCTCCCTCTTTTATTCTTTTATTTGTGGCATGTCTGACCTGCACCTCAGCCCTTCAGTTATGATTTCACTGTGCACCATTTACTACGCACAGGTAACAGCAGCCTACCTTGTAATCTCCCAATCAAAATCTAAAGACCTTCTGTATGTCAGGGATATTCTGATATTAAACCCCAACATTATTAGTTTTTCTTTCCTTTTGACAACAGAAATAGAAATGTGTCAGTGAGAGAAACTCCTCAATTATATGGATTTTTTTGAAGGGCAGATCTGAGCCTTCTGAACCTTATCCTATTTTTAACAGTTTGCTACAAAAAGGGAAGAAGTGGCCTGGCTGGCTGCCAAATCCTCCAAATCCAACTTAAACACCCATTCACTGGCTTTGTCTAGACTAGGGTCTGTAGGGGATTCATTTGCAAATGTTTGCTCACCCTTTTTAACCTGTGTGAAAATTCAGGCACTTTTAAGGCAGTAATAAATACTGATCTGACCTATCTACCATGTCCCTGATGTCCATGGCCCTGGCCAGCCACTGAAGCAGTGGCTGTGAGGGCACTGGGTATTAGTGCCAGATACCAATTCCTTGTTCCTATGCAGCTGAAAGCATCACATCCATGGATTTTTCTCCGAGTGCAGCATTAACTCAATGTACCGCTAATCTGGTCCAAACTAAATCAGCAGATAACTGCACTGAGGCAGAGGAAGAGCATGGAAACCTCTGCACATGACTCAACCAGAAAATATTCCTTGTGGAGTGTCTGTTTGATCAGCTTGACAAAATCCATAGACCCTGGTGAGGGTCTTCTCCGAGGCAGAACTGCAGGACTGTACCTGGAGCAAATATTTGAGAAAGAAAGCCCTCAAAGAACATGGGGGCATATACATGCAGCCAGGGAGGTGGATCAGAAAAAGGGCACGTAGTCCTTTGTCTTGCCATCTCAGGGCTTCATTTAGGCACCCCTCACACAGAGTTAGGCTTTGGGTCGACTGAAAGTCATAATCAAAGCCTGCAGGTACCCAGCGTGTAGAAACTGTAAATGTTGAGCTGAAGGTCAGTTTCTGTGTTTTACTTTGAGTTTCTGGTCTTCCTCTTGAAAACATGTCCCAGTTATTAAATTCTTATCACAGGGACTTGGTCTTAAATGTTATAGACTGTTTATAGCCTCTAACCAGTACCATTGCCCTTAGGATCCCAGTATAAAGAAACACCGTCGATGAGGATGCTGAATAAGGTTTTTCTTCCTTATGAAGAATCTCACTGTTGTGAGTGGCAAGAGGCTTACAACCAGCATGCAGAAACCCTCTCGCCAAAGAGAAAATTGCTTGCTTTGCTGAATACCAAAGCCAGAGGGGCAGAGAGATGGATCTATGGAGGAGCAAACAAAAGGAGAGGCCAGACCTGAGATGGATGTTCTTTTCCACTGTGAAAGTCATTCTCATTATTTTCGGAGTCCAAACATTTATATAACAGGACATTCTCTTGACCAGCGTTTATCTCAGTTTTAAAATACAACTTTCATTATGTGTTAGAGCTCAGTAATATTTATAAACAAAAGTGTCTGCATTGCTTCACCTCCGACCTAAACTTCAAGCTGCTGAAATAGAAATTAGTTTCTGTTTTTAACTTGGCATAATTTTTGCAAATGATACACCTGGATTTGCTGAAGACTGGTTCTACAGATTACATCTTCACTCCAGAACAGAAATGATGGGCCAAATAAAAGGGGAGTGAAGGAACCTTTGTTTCTTTGACAGATATAATTGTTATGCCAACATGAAATTTTAGCTCATCCTCTGTTTTGAACAGGTGGATGGATTCTTCGAATCCCTATCTAGAAAAAAATACATGATTCTGACTCCTTACCTTAAATTAATTAAGGGTTTTCTTTAAATATTGGAATATAAGGCTTGAGTTGCTAAGTAAGACACATGGTTAAGTCTTGAAATATTACACTTTTTTGCTTTGCAAATATATCTGAAAGGTTAGCACCCACTGAAGCATGCAGAGTCATCTTAATGAAACCAAATCTGAGGTGCATCCATAAAGATTTTTATCCAAATTAAGACCTGATGTTTAAGCAGGTGCAGCTTCCCCATTATGTGGATGGAGCTTGCCATAAACTGCAGTCTTGAGTTATTGACATTAAAGAACAGGTGGAACAAGCTTATCCTGTTTTAATTGGACTATAATACTCTCTTGTCAGAAAGCAAAGCAGCCACCTTGGTATCACAGGCACAGATATCACGATTTTCTGCTGCCCAGAAAGGTTAGGAAGCTGCTGCTTTCTTCTGTTCTTGCCTTTTGATCAGGTATTTACAACAGAAACCTCACATTATGTTTCTTTCTCTCCCAGCCCTGGTGGTTTTTAGTACATTTTTTTCTTCCGCGGGCTGTGAAGCCTGAGCTCTTTTCTGGAAGAAGAAAGTAACCATTGTCCCTTGGTGACTGTTCAGGCGTGTCTGCAGCTTTTGTTGTTATACCCAAATTAGCTTGACCTGAGGTGCTGGGCAAATTCTTGAAATACCATACACTTCTCAGAATTAAGAATCCACTTCGTGGTGTTTAGTTTATGTAGGGTTTTTCATGTAAGATATTTATACATTTCATACAGACAATATCTGAAAAGTGAAAAATGGTTTGAGCATGAAGAATGTGACTGAGGCTCATGAGATTCACGTCCTCCTCCCCACTGCCACTCATTTCCCATCTGACTTTTGAGCAAGTCATTTACATCTCTTTGCATCTGTTTCCCAGTGCATATAAAGGAGAGTTTACAGCTACTTCAGAATAATTCATTAATAATATTAATATTATTTCCCATCCTCCCTGTATTGTTCCATTGGGATAGAGACCCTGTGCCTACAGAGTAATTGGCAGGAGAAACTCTGCTACAATTAGTATTTGTACAATTTAGAGTTTGTAAGTATCCAATTAATGAAAGCTTATTTGCCTAAACCATCCCGCCCTACACGTGGATGTGACACATGCCCTGGCAACGAGACACAACAGAAAAAATGGTGACTCTCCAGCTGTCACTCATCTTTCACCTGCCTCTGTTCCACTTTCAACTTCCTTTCCAATGTTAAGCAGGGAGACAATCCTTCCCATTTACAGCAAATTCAGGCTACAGATGCAGAGTCCATTCATTTCCACTCTCCATGTTACAACTCTAATGATCAAAGACTTCTGCAGTGCTGTGTGCTCTGCACTCCACATGAGGATGGAGAAAACTCAGTGTTTCTTTGGAGTCCTTCAACACCTTTCAGGTTTGGCCCCTTGGCAATTAATGAATGGCTTGAAAGCTTGCTAGGAAATGTTCTTTAGCACTGCAGCACTTCTTCATTTAGTGCTTTGCAAGTGAGTTGTAAAAATTTGCCCTGGAGACAGGGAAATGCAAATATAAATTAGATGGAGCACTAATAACATTACATTACAGAACAATGCAAACCATTTTTGACACCCCACAGAGAAGAAATCCATGCATTCCTTTCTGAATCATCTTTATGGAAATTTCTGTAAACGTGGTGTTATTAAAAGAGAGTAGCAATTATTTCCTTCTTTGGTTCATCAGTTGCAGGGAGGGGGAGAATAGGCAGGGGAATTAATTTTGTTTTCTTCCCTCTTCTTCTCCTTTTCTTGCATGTCCTTGTCAGAGAGCTCTCACATGGCAGGAACCAACAGCACAGAAGACACCGCTGGCAGGAGAGAACCAGAAGGATGGAAGAAGTGGTCAGTATTGTCAGGGATGGGGTTCCATAGGTGGAAGTAGTTAAGACAACAGCAGAAGCAGAGAAGGTTGCAGCTAGTAAGGCTACTCAGAGAGCTAAAGCTATTAAGACATGTTGACATAACATTTACAAGCTTCACGGGGGCCATTGTTATAATTTAGATTTAGTATTGATCAGTTCAGCATCAGGGCTGGAGGAAAACTGGACACAGGGTTCTTTACAAAAGCAACACTTCAGATGCTGCCTTCTTATTAACACAGAAAAGCAGAAATCCCCCATGCCCTGGCTGACCTGTGACTGCCGTCCTCTTCCTTGGGGCAGACAGAAAGTTGCAGTCACTTGGAGTTGGTATAATCTTTCGAAATTGCAGCTGCAGTCATAGCAAGGACATTAAAAATGTGTCTGTGAAATACAAGTTCAATCCAACACGTCTGCATTTGCTGGCAGCTCCCTGCTAATGAGGCCTACTGGAGATTTTGCAAGCGTATCATTCAGGATGAAAACCGGCTGGCTGTGCATTACAAGGTGTGCTGGGGAAGGGATCTTGTGATTTAACACATGGTGAGAAAGCAGCTTGTGAGGCTCATTAGATCAATAGGGTTTCCAGCCTTATACCTCAAATTATGCCCTCTCTTCCAACATTCACCTTTTATTGTGCAACACCCACGCCTTCATCTTTTTTCCTCTTTTCTCTCTTTTTCCCCCCTCCTTTGTTCCGTCAGTGCATTTTCAGGCCTTTCCAGTAAGCACCACCAAAGCAGAAAATACCTGAGGTTCAGGAAGAAACCAAAGGTAATTCACTCAGCAGAAATTTTCTTTGTCCAAAACGATGGTTCCGCTCTCCTCTGTATCACTTGGCAGTGTTTAAATTCCCAAAGAAAATTGCTGCTGGCAGTTTGACCAGCATGCAGGGCCCAGGAGTTCCCACCATGCCAAACCCTGAATAATAACACACACACAGCGAGGGGAGATGATGATGATCCACCACATCCCACTCTGATGCCCCAGCAGTCAAGATGCCTTCCATCTACTCCTCCAACATCTACCTGCAGGAGAAAGCACCTTCCCAGAGTCACTTCCAGCTCTTAGGTCTCTAGTGGGCACAGGAAAATGAGAAATGCCCTTCTGAAGACACATAGAGTAAACCAGGATTGTTCTGGGGACCTAAGGGGTGACTCAAAAGTAAATTAAAACTCTTAATTAAGAAGAACTGATTCTCTGTCAATCCCCAGAGCATCAGGCTTCAATGACCCTTATGGGGTATTTTTAAACACCCCTGGGCTTCAGGGACATGCAGAGCATGTGGCTGGCATGCTGGCAGCCATGGCTGGGAGCCAGGGATGGGGGGGAACAGCGTGGCCACATCCTTGAAAAAAGCCAAAGCACAGTAGGGCAGTCATCTCTGCCGGCCCACGAGCCATGGCAAAGAATTAGAGCTGAGTGGGGAGGCAGCCCAGAAGCAGGGGACAAAAGGGACAAAGCTCAGTGGAGGGAGAGGGGCTGCCATCCTCCTGCCTTTGCTTTGTGGTGGCATGAATGGGGGTGCTCGAGTCCCCAGGCACAAGAAGGAGGCTCTTTAAATGAGACTATTCAACCCTTTATGTCTCATCTCTGCACCCACAGTGCCCCAGCAAGGAGCAGAGACTGCCCATAAATTGCAGTTTAAATCCATAATACCTCTGCACCAGACTGTCATCAAATGGTTACAGGTAAAATAACAAGGCAAAAATGAAGGCTGAAGAAGGATTTTTATTGCTTTTAAAAGGTCTGTCTCACAAGTTGCTCACTTTTTATTTCAAAAGACAGTGCTGAAGAGTATAGAGAAAGCAGGGGGAAATACAGCCCCCACATCCGAAGTGGGGAAAATACAATACTTTATTCACCACTCCTATTTATAATGTAATATTTCTTACATTTTGCTTCAGTACATCTTTTGTAACTATTTCTCTACTGATTTTCAGGAAGATTATGCTAAATGTCAAAATGTCTCTTTGGGCTCATAAAATGATGCCATAATAAAGCATCATTTCAACTTATAATGGGTAAAACAACCTATAAAATAAAGTGGAACATTTTGACATTAATTGAGAAAGTTACCTGCTTTTTTAGTTTCAGCAGATTCATGTCAGCAGTAAAGAAAAAATAAATTAGGTTACAGTTTATTACAACATGTGATGACCTTTAAGTAATTTTATAGCACTTTATGGTTCTGCTGCAGTCTTCTAATCAGCATTGTGTCTGAGGGAAATGATAAGTAGACTTTCTTATTCCTCCAAAGTTCTGTTAATTTGAATCCCTACACACTAAGCATTCCTGCTGCAGCCAGGTGAGTCAGCTCATAGTACAGTTACTTGAGTCTTGTAATGTCTTCCTGATGCCTTTTTTTATTTCACATTTATTAACTTTTGAGAGTTTCAGGCCTTTTTTATTGCCAGCTAAATGTGAATAAAAACTAAATTTGGCTACTACAGCATTCAGACCTGTTCCTCTAACTTTGTACATCAATAAGTAGTTCTGCTAGAAACTGTGCATAATTTTCCACCGAAATATTTTCTTGTACTCGCTGCCATTTATAGAATGAATGAACCCTCAAGGTAAATTTATACTGGCAGTGTTGATGCATGTTTACAAAATGCACAACACCACACAAGCACATACACAGAAACACACACTAAGATGGTGTTTTGAAAAGGCTATCCAATTATTTTAGAAAGTCTTTGCAGGAAGACACCCTGCAAGTTTTTCTAAGTGGGTTTTGGTTTTTGTTGTTTTGGTGGTTTTTTTTGAGAGAAAAATGCATTAACCAAATGCTTCTAGCGGAAATTGAAATTACTATGATACCTTGCTGGAGTATAATAAATTCAACCCTTCTGTTTTTCCTGTGATCTAGTTATAACTGTCTTAGAATATAAAAGAAGATACATGATTTAAATTACAGAGGTCAGAATTGAACATTTTTTGACAGTTCAGTGAAAAGGAAAAGAAAATGGCGATGAAAAGCTGCAAAGCAGAGAAGTGAGCAACCAAAAAGTCAGTGAGGGACTGATGTTGCCTTCTTGGTATAGGCTGGTAATGGCTCCTAAGCCAGAGGAAACCTCAAGCCTCAGCTGACTGTTTAGATCAGTTTTCTTCCCAGCACATGTCTGATCATTTCTCTTCATGTGTCAGAGTTGTTATTATAAAACATTATAATTTCCACTGTCATACGACTAAGAGAAAATATTTCTAAAGCTTAGCAGTAAGAAGATGTAATAGTTTAGCTTCTATTGTCATCTTTAATCTGCTGAAGCATTTAATTCCTTTTGTTATAATGAAAATACTATACTTCTGATATTGTGTCCAGAGAATTCTGGTGAAAATTATAAGTTTTCTCAGACAAAGTTGTGTTTGACTATTTCTCTGATGAGGTGAAAGGTCAATTTGCTTATAGTTTCCATGCTTCATTAAAATTCAGCTTCTGTGCTGTGTAATGTGGGTAATATTAATTTTCTAAACATTGATGTACAGCAGCTGCTAACTAATTTCCATAATGGTTGTTCTATTCTAAGGGCATTAAACCTGAAACAAGGTGGATCCAAATGGAAAAAAATGTAGATGATTACTGGCCATCTGCCAAAAGGATGCTTGGGGATGTGAAATTTCTGGAACCACTGAAGCTTCATTTTGATCAAATATTCATATTCTGAGCCATGTGTCAACAATTTTACTGTTTCAAGACAAGGAGGTTGTGGAGGGGAATATTGACACCATTCTTCACATGGGAACTTGTTTTCAGACTTCTTATAGAAAGAAGAATATGTTGCTGAAGAAGAATGGAGTTAACATTAGGAGCATAAAGGTGCAAAAGAATCGGATAATTTCTTGCCTTGGGAAAAGGGGGAGTACAGGGAGAGAGGTCATAGAAATGCACTCAGCTTTGAAGTCAAGCATAGCCATATGCATGACCACTTGGGAAATGCTTCATGTATTTTCATTTCCACAGAATCATTATACTGATGCCAATAGACAGAACTGTTGGGTTTTTTTTTAACTGAGGGAGCCACAGTCCTGCCTTAGTAGACTCACATGCTCAGGTGGAATCCCAGGCTTGGGGTCCTGATCTGGTGAACCAGCCACCACCTTCTGATTGCTTTATCTCCATGATCCTTTACTGTCTGCTTCCAAAACACCTCCTTCTCAGAGGAATTTCCTGCTGCATCCCATTCAGTCCCATCCACATATTGCCAAATAATTCACCAAATATCCACTTGTAATCAGCAATGAGTTTCTCCAGCAGACTCTCTTCTTATTCCTGAGAATTTCTGAAAACACCTCTCATTTTCCCTGGTGGATTTGATAAGTGATCTTGCTCAAACACACAGCAGCCCACAAGGCAGGCAGAGTGTGATTGTAGGATTTGTCTTCATTTTTGCTCTGGTTTGACTGCACGTCTTGGTTACATGGGGCCACACACGATGGAGGTGTTTGGGTCCTTCCCTAGATGACAGCAATGTCATTCCCAGGCCTTATCAGCTTGGGTTCGTCAGAGACATAACCCAAACTCAACATCAGACCATGGGCAGAAATGAGCTTTTATACCAGCTTCTGAGTGCTCTAAACTACCAGGGTCTTGTATGTGGAAAATGTCAAATACAGCTTGACTGTGATCTGTTTTTAACCTTTAATTCCCTTGCTGGTTAGGCTTCCCTGATTTCAGCTTTTCTCTCCCTCCCTTATTCTTATCCCAGCAATGATTAGGTCAGCCACTGATAGGATTTGGCTGTGTATAACCCATGGTGTTAAAGTTTCTATGAACATCAGAAGCAGTTGCCCAGCTTCTCTGGGAACTACACTCACCACATCTGAATATTTCTGTGGCCTTCTACCTTCCTTGTCAGGGCCTTTCCCTACATGTGTGCAGAAATAATGAGTTGCTCCACTGACAACCTTCTTTAACTTAGAGCTTTGTGTGGCAGCGCAAAACATGGACTTCTTACTCCCAGCCTTTATTGATGTGTTGAACATCGACAACATGTCTCTGTTGATGCCATGCACGCCAACGAAATCTCCATGACAAACACTTTTAAAAGGTATTTTTGGTTCTTTGTCCCCCAGTTTTACAACATTAAAATGCCAAGCTGCACACAACGGTGCATCTAAGCCATCTCCCTCTGGTCTAAAGCAAGATTAAATCAAGGCAAGAGCCATGTGATATTTCAGTTTTCAGTAACCTTAGTGACTTATCTTACTGGCTTTCTAGGCCAAAAACTGAGTTTGCACCTTTGTTATTAATAGTTCTGGATGAATGATTCTTCTGTTAATTTATCTAACTGCCCTTTCAACTGCTTTATGCTATGGCCCGAGTAAAAACAACTTGGAAATGCAGACTTAACTAAGAAGACTACTCACTCTCTTACTTTTCTATATAGATATCATTTGAACAGAAGAGTAGTATTTGTTTAATCTTTCACAATAGCACTTTTCTGAAATTAAGAGAAACATAATAATTCCCAGCAAAAATGTAATATTTTAGGAAATGTAGACATTTCTGTAAATAAGGGCTATGAACAAAGGGGGGGGAAAAAAGACTTCTTAGCTTTAAATATAGCACTGAAATGAAAGATTATAACGTATAAAATTAATGACTGTGTTTTACCAAGCGGAACTGATTCTGCCTCTCTCCCCTCACAGGGGCCATTTGATTTTAACCCTGCTAAGAGCCCCACATAAATAAAGGTACCTGTTGGGATGAGCCTGAGGAAAGGGCAGTGGGCAGGCAGGGCTGAGACACTGCTCTCGCTCTGTGGGGCTGCATCCCCATTGCTCTCTCTACATGCAGAGGACTTGAGGACTGCTCCCCATTGGCCCTTAAATGACCTGCTTTACCCAGGGAGAAACAAGTCCAGAAATAATGATGATAATTCCATGTTTTGTAGGTAGGAAAAGTGAATTTTTGATGTAGAAAAGTATGGATGAGCTGCACAGGCATTGTTTTGGCAGAGAACTAATAAGATGGGAATGCCAGTAGTCTTTAAAAAAGTTGTGCTCAAAGCAAAGGTGTTACCAACAAGGAAGGAGAAGATGGTTTTGTGTTCTCCATTAAAAGTGTTTTTATGGTGCTCTCAGTTCTGTTACACATTTTATTAGGATAATAATTTCAGTAAACTACATCTGGCTTTCCTGAGGGTGGTCCCCTCAGGTTAAACAGGCTGTCTAAAAATATCTCCTTTTTTTAATGTTTCTCCTTTTTATCTTCCTTTTGATGGCTTTTCATTTGAATTATTTTCTTTTTTTTTAAGATTACATTAGCACGTTTTCCCCCTTAATTCTATAATCTTTTCAACTCTAGGTTCCTTTGTACTTTGTGCTTTTATACCCTTTTCTTCTCAAGTCCTTTTCATGTTTCCTCCCTTTTGTTTTTCCCTGGGAGCCTTTATTGTCATTTCATTCTTTATTTTTAGTCTTAAGCTGTACAGTAGGAAGTAATGCTAAGAAAATTGAAAAGGAAAAAGCTACATAAGCCAATGTAGTAAAGAACAGTCATATTCTGAGCCACAGAGCAACTTACAAATGAAGGCACAGTGGTGAAGCCCATATACTTCGGTCTCCGTGGTACAATACTCATGAAAAATAAAACAGTGACATTTCCTTAAAAAAAAAAAAAAAAAAAAAAAAAAAAAAAAAAAAAAAAAAAAAACAAAACCAAAAAAAAATAAAAAACCTACCCCTGTGTGTGACTATAAAAATGGCCTGGAAATGGACCTCTTTCCGATGAGAATCTGAGCTAAATCCCCCATGCATTGAGATAAATCTATTTTTAAGGCACAGATGTGAGAGAAATTGCCTGGAGACTCCTACCAAGTGATCAGAACCTGACAGTGACTGATTTTGGCTTGTGCTGGAAGCTGACTTACTGTTTTATGAGTTAACAACTTATTGTTTAAATGCTTTAATGCTGATTTATGCCAAGACTGCCTGCTTTGTATAAAGAGGTATAAAACCAGCAATCTTTTATATAAATCACATTCCTGATAAAGTCTCTTTTCAACTGAGGAGACAAACATGGCCAATTAATATTGGGAATTTGGCAGATTGTTGCCACTATTAAACTGAACTATCTCTGTGTGCATCAAATCCCTTCCTCCTATTTTACTTTTTCATGCTGCAACTAAAATTGAAGAAAAATGGAAGTTAAAATAAGGAGACTGAGCAGCAGGTCCCAGGGATGTTGCTGCATGGAGCTGAGCATTCCTGCAGGCTCCCGGTCTCAACCATCATGCAGTTGCAAATGGAAGCTGAGGACACCCAGCACCCGCCCAGAGCACTGGGACTGGGCTCTCAGGATGTCTGATCTCTTCACCATTGCTGACAGAAAGGCCTTTTCTTTCTTGCTTATTGTTTTTATGTCCCACTTTATGAATTGCTTCATTGCGTGCTGTTGGTTCTCACCAAGCCCAGAGCCACGGGCAGGTCTGGTCTCCATTTCACTTTTGGCAGAACTACCCCTTCACTCCTGGGGTCTGTGAAAGCCTTTATACCAGAGCTTATTTCAAAGGTTTTGATGGCATTAAGTATTATTAAGATATGTATGAAAGTATTCTCACTGCTTCAACATGACTTGGTGCGAAACTATCAGCTGAAGCTGTGAACTGGCAGGAAAAGAGTAGGATTGGGTTGTGGGGTAAAGTCAGCTCAAGCGTTTTCTCATCAGTGTTTAAACCATAAAGGTCAGGCAGGTTCTAGATACATCTAAAGCAACAAGGAGAGACCTGGACTGGAATTCAGCTTCTGGAGTCCAGAAGTCACTCAGCAGCACTTGTAGGCAGCAGGACAATGTTGAGATACAGTGCCTCATCCACAGGCTGCAGCTCAGACTCGGGCTTGCAGCCACTCCACTGCTCATCCCCTTTTGCACCAGGCCACTGTGGGAGGCAGAAGGCACAAAATGTCCAAAAAAAGTCTAGATGGCTTCCACAATGTATGTGTGGGGAGGATGTGATTAGCCAGCTGCATCCAACTGTTCTAGAAATATGTGCCCCCCAGCCAAAATTCATAAATAACCATCTAAGTTAAGTTCTTCAGTCAGAAACCCTGGCAAAATGATGTTGTCATAAATTTTTATGGAGACATAACCAGAGATGATGAGTTCTGGGGTTATGATGTTTATTAAAATGTTTATTGGAACCTTGTGGTACAGTAACAAATGGTATCATAAAACAAATTGGGCTGTTTCTAATCAGCAAAACAATGCAAAACTGGGATATCTGAGATACTTTTTTTTTCTTTCAATTTCCATTCCATTAAAAATTGCAAATATCTTTCTGAATTTTTTTCAATCACTTTGAACTTACAGCAATGTACTAGCAAATATGCCTTTTCTCCTATCCCATATATATTTCACCATCTATGCTGTAGTTATTTTGGCCTGCTTCAGAGGTGACACATCCCACTCTAAAATTTTCAACAGTCATGGATTATAAACTCAGAGGGGACCACTGTGAATATTTAATATGTCTTAATGTTTTATTCAGACTGTAACATCCTAAATTATTTTTTATTTGAGCTAGGTGTTTAGAGAGTTGAATTCAACTTTTTTGAGGATCACATGGCTGACCATAAAATCTTGCAACCCTGCATTCTGTGAGTCATGGTCCCCTAGCCATACCCTGCTCTTTTTGAGATGCAGGTCCACCTTAGCACATCCAGCTCTGAAGACATTACCCATGTCCTCTGTGTTGGGCTGTCAGTTTTCTTCTCTCTGCTTTCCTGTTTCCCTTCTCACAAACCTCTGCTCAACCTGTCTGCCGAGAGTGTAAATTCTTTTTTGCAGCAGCTTTCATGGCCAGAGCTTTTGTCAGCTTTTCAAGGCTGGCATCATGGTGCTCTGGGGCTGGGGCACAGCTGACAGCTCCAACTTGCTCCCTGTGGCTTCTCAGGCTGGCAGAACAGGGACAGAGCTGAGATATCAGAGGGGCAATACAGGAGCAGTTTGCTCAGAGGCCACAAATGTTTGTGCCAAGTTTGCCACATGCAGTAAGGGATATCTTTTAGCTTTGGAGACTGTCAAGTGAGCTGGGAGAATCACTTTAAATAGCATGAGATGCAGAAGCAAATTTGATCTATTTATCAGCATTTAATCTAAACCTACTATAATCTGTTTCTGAACATCTACAGATGTGGAATTGAGGTTCTGAACAAGTGGTGGTTTAGGCTGAGTGTGTTTGTCCTAAAGAAATCTCATCTTTTCCACAAACAATGCTTTTAAATTTGTGGAAAGAAGGTTCATGCTCGCCCCAGCGTGAATGAATGCTGAAGCTGCTGTCACACGCACTGTCACATCTCCAGCCACAGTCTTGCACGGGTACACAGTGCTCATTTTTCAGCCACAACTTCTACATTTTCCTGCCTAACACAAGCTGTGAAAGGGAATATCTCCCTTTGACATGCAGATTTTCTGTTTACATATGTAACTTCTATCTTGAAGTACAGGAGGTCCATCCCCACCAGAATTTTATAAATCTTGCTAAGATTTTTTTCATTACCATTCTCTCTTAATAGTAGTATGAATAATGCAATGGAGGTAACTACAAGCTTCATTTAAATTTGTTGCAACATGTAACAGTTTACAGCATGCAATTGCTATTATAACATATAACAAAACTTCCTCAGTTTTTCTTTCCTATTTTTGTTTCTAAGTGTCTGGAAGGCATTGCTGAGTTCTCACAGGTTTGTGCACTGGCACAGTAGTCTTCAGTGGGGATTTTGATGGTTAATCCATTCAGAGATTGGCATGTGGTGACAGGGGCTAAGCATGAAAAGGTGCACATGGGAGAAAGCTAGGATGTTAAAGGCCTTTTTTACCTGACACATAACAATTTAATATTCTTAAATTTTTAGTATTATCTTGACGATGGAAAGGGATTACCTTGACCTATAGAAAATGGCTTTCCTTGCATTGTGTCAGACAAAGCTCTGTTGAACCTCCCTTGCATTCCACATGCACATTCAAAAACAAATCAAAAATTTTCTGTTGCAATCCCTACCTGCTAAAGCTTGTCTTTGTCCATGAGTCAGCCCTAGAGTGAAACTGGGAAGATTTACAAAACTCACATTGAAACTTGCCTTGTAGCACCTTGTAACTGAAGAGAGGTCAGTGCCATCAACCCCTCTGTAGAGGAGATGTTTGATTTTTCTTAATTTGGACAACACAGTAGTCAATCAGGAGGCTCAGACCTGGCCCAGAGATGCCATGTGAATATGTCATTAAAAGCCAAAATTTTGATAATAATTGTTTTCAGCATTGCAGAAAGAAAGACCTGGGAAATCATAGCAATATTTGCCCATGTTATTCTCTAAATATTTCCTTGCTATCTCAATTCAGTCACACCCATAATTTATTTCCCTGTCCAACAAAAGACAAAACCAGCCTTTTTTCATAAAATGGTGGCAGGGGAGGGAAGGCAGGGATAAAAACAGGGAAAGGACAAAGTTGTATGCTGACTCCAAGACACGAGATGAGGCAAGGCCAGAGCTTGCAGAGGAAATGGAGAGCTGGGATGTGGCAACGGGCTTCCTGGTGTAAGTGGCATGGGGAGAGCCATGGGTGAGACAGAGAGGACTAAACAGCCATGTTTGAGAAGGTCTAGAGGGGAGGAAGTGTAATCAGTGTTAATTAATTATGCTGTGTTTATTTTTGCTCTGTTATTCAGTGCCCCAGGTGCTTTACTGGTGGAGAGGGAGGGCATGCTAATAAATTGGTATTGCTGCTTATTATTGTGTACTAATTTGTAGCAGCAGTTTGTGCGCTTCCTTTTTTTTTTTTTTAAAGCGAGTCAATAAAGATAATATTCCTCAAAGGTGTTTTCCAGATAAGAAGGCAGTTTATCAGTACTCCCAAATTTCATCCAGCTGTCATTAAGTGTGTCTCCTCTGCTTGTGAAGGGCTTTGTAGCTGGGTCAGGGCTGCTGGAGCCGGCTGTAAGGTTGCTAAGGGAACCGCTCTGTCCTGAGATTCTTCTTATGCATCAAACTTTCATCTTGAAAAATTTCTGTAGGCAAATCGCTGTGAGATGAATGCTAATATGCTACACAACTGGGACAAGTAGGCTGAGGTATCTGGAAGGACTGAATCACATTTGTTTGATTTCATTTTCATATTAGGTGTGTGCACAGTTGCATATCTAAGAGGTCATGAATATATGGTATTACACATGCATTTGTACTTCTGATATACTGTACCACAGGGATTGTCTTTAATAACATTTGTGTTGGGGGGGAACACCTAGAGTTTTATGGAAGATGTCATGCCAAAAAAAATCAATATAAAGGTTACAAGAACAACCTTAATTTTGCTGGGCTTTGGATCAAGCTGAAGTGCAGTCAGTCTCACTGAAACATTTCTGTCTAACTCAGGGGGTAACAGTCACTCAGACAAGCAATACAGGTTGAACTGCACATCTCTTGGAGCTGCAAACTTTTGGACAAGAATTTGAAACAAACTTGTCCTTGAGAAAAAGGCAGTGAGGCCTTTCATGTGTGCAGAGTAGATCGTATGTCTCTTTTTCAGGTCTCACCTTACCAGAGAGGTCCACAGATAGTTTAGTGCACTGCACACCATTTATCTGCCTCAAAAAGTAGAAGGGTTGAGTCAGCCCAGTTGGAATTTAAACCTTTGTTTCCAGGGTGTCTGGATATTTCAAAGTTGATACTGAGACTACTAAGCCAACCCCTCTGGCTTGGTTCATTATACAGTGGAGCAGCTTATAGTGAACTCTGACCTACAGTGAAACTGTTGAAAGTGAAAACCCAGAACAGTTCCAAAGATGGCGCTGGCTTCAGGCAAGAGTATAATTGGTTTATAAACAACCACAAAAGTTAAAGATTTTAGTGTATTTTAACTATTCTTTTCTTCAACCCTCTTGACACAATATTCAAATTTTCATCTTAAATTAGTCCTGAATTGAAATGACATGTCTATGACATGTCTATGATATGGGATTCAGTCCATCAAGAGAGGACTGTGATTCCTTTTTGGCCTCAGAAGTTCCCTTGCATTTCCAGCAACTAGCTAATGGGCTGATTTAAAATCAGTAAAAAATTAAAAATTAAATGTTTAAAAAGATTCCTTGTCAATCAAGATCACTAGCCCTAAAGAATACAGGCTTGAGAGACCATCTGAGTAGTATAAAATGCTCACCTCTGCAATTTCCAAGAGCACAGAAATCTGCTGCAGCATAGTCTTATGTTTGAACCGAGGAGCCTGAGATGGATGCAGTTCATAAAGACAAACAGGTAACTTTCAAAGGCTGACTTACAACAGCCTTCGGCAGATTGTAAGAAGTAAGTTTTGACCTATATCAGGATTAAGACTTGCACCATTCCAAATTGGAGCAAATTAAACTTCTTTTTGTGTCACATGGCTCCCCTAAAAAATGCACTTTACAGGCAGAGTGTGTATATGTGCCTCAATGTATGAAAATGGGTGGCAGTAGAAGAGAGGATTATGCTTTTTAAAAAAAAAAAACAACCCACGGTTCTTTCAAATTATTTAATTCAGAAAAGTGGCATTGTGTCTAAGTCATGATAATCTGTTATAACTGGTGAAAGGCTTGTAGGGAAAGATATATTTTATTAGACCCAGCAGATTGTCCTGCCAGGAAAAAGCAGACAGCCTTTTCAGTCATTCAGCTAGGAGAGTCATTTTTCAAAGCTGAAATAAATGCAGCATCTTCAGTGTTAAAGGCAATTGAGCAGCTGGTCTGAGCTTAACTTATGTTAAATAGTTAGACTATCTGGGCAAGAAAGTGGGGGGTACCTGTGGAGCATGTGGGTGGTGTGAGCAATGAAAAACTGATAAGGTCATTAGCTCCTAGTGGGCAAAAAGAGAAAAAGACAGGTAATTCATTGCCTGTGAAGGACAGAGGGGCTTGAGGAGGGAATTACAATGGGCTATAAAGCCAATCTCTCTATTTAGTCTGCAATTTTTAGTGTCCAGCTGGGGTGTGTATTTTACTTCCTAAACTCCTCTTATGAAGGTGCTTTGAACATCTCCCTGGACGGTTAGGCCTGAGCAGCCACAGATGAAACTGCTATTTTGTGAAAGAAAAAAAACAAAAGTAAACCTTCTGCTAACTGGACACTTCTGTCATTTACTGTTCAACTCTGTGAGTTTTTCCACTGTGTGGTTATTGTGCTTTTACTGCCATGGAAACAGCCTGGTATCTGCCTCACCAGACAGTGCACGGTGTGTTCTGGGATGTGTTTGTGCAGGAATCAGAGGTTTTGATGCTTCTGGAGTGGTGCTTTTAACATCATGGACATGGAGGTGTGTTGGCAGGTCTTGCATGCGTTGCTCATATGCAGTATGGCTCACAGAGCTGCTGGAATTTTGATTGGAAGAGTGCTCAATTAGTCCGAAGGCCTACTTAAGCAGGTGTATGGCAAGCACCACATCAGATTTTGTGGCTCTGTCTAGCCAAGCATTACTGAAAAACTTGCAAAAACAGAGATTCAACATCTCCCACATCTCTCTGGGAAGCCTGTTCCACTGTTGTCCTGTGCTCCTAATGAATGTAATTCCTGATGTCCACTCTGAATCTTTAAACCTGGGACTTGCAGCCATTGCATGTTTTTATACCATCTGCTGTCTGCTAGTAGATTGTGGCTCTGTTGGCTTTGCAATTCCCCTTCAAGCTGTCATAGGCTACTCTTGGATTATCCCTCCATGGGTCCTCTTTAGTAAACAAAATAAATTTTGCACTCCATCAAACCTTCCACAGCTTTTAGGAGGTGCATTCTGCATCATCATCCATTTTGCTGGTGAAGATATCAGACAGTATCAGCCTCATTATCAAACATTCAAGCACTCTGCAGACTGGTGTCTTGACCTTGAGTCATTGATTAATATTTTTTCAGCCTGGTCACCCAGACAATCTTCAGTTCATTTAGGAGTCCATTTGTCCATTATTCTTCTGCAGTTTCCAGACGGGAAGGATACAAACCCACATGCACAACTCAGTATCCACATCACCAGTTCTTTTACCGTGGAAAGGAATCGGGTTGTCTAAACACCGAATCATAAAAATATTGGAGGGTTTTGGTTGAAAGTGAACTCAAGATCATACTGTCTAGGATCCTGCTCAAGGCAGAGCTGACTTCAAAAGTGAGATCAGATTGGTCAGGGACCTCCCCATCTGAGCTTTGAATATGTCTGACTATTGCAGTGACCAAAATTGCTATTTCTATAGCATGTACTTTTGCCAGGCACTTTCAAGTCTCTCTCTTTGCCACCTTCATATGTACCTACTAGGTGGTAGAAAACAGCAATCAGACTTCCCTGTAGCCTTGTCTTCTCTGGGCCATGCTCCTCCCAATTATCCTGGAGACCCTCCCCAAGACTTATTTTAAGATGTCAGTTTTTTTCTTTATACTGCGGATAGAGGGGTGGTCAGACTAGTGTCCTAGATGTGGCCGCACAAGTGTCAAAAAGAGGGAAAAAATCGCCATCCCACCTGCACCCTGCTAGATGTGATCTTTTAACACAGCCCAGTACTCAGTCCAAGTTCATCTCCATAACTGTGATTTGCTTTGATAAATCTGTTGACTGCTCCTCATTGCTACCTGTCCTTCCTGTGTTCAGAAATGAATGTGTTCTGTTGTTTTTCTAAGGCCTGAAGTGAGGCTGATCAGCCTGCAGTTATCTAGATCTTCCTTCTCTTCTTTCTTAAAGCTGGGGTAACTTCAGCCCAGTCATCAGGGATCTCCCCCAAACACCACGATTTTTTAAAAATTATGGCAAGTCTCACAAGCATATCGGCCATATCTTTCAGCACCTGTTGAGGAGTCCCATTCAGCCCTACGAATTTTAACAGACTGTTGGCCTCCAATACTGTGTTGGTGTGTCCAGACATCTGGGAGTAGGTTTTCCCTGAGACAAAAAGTCATTGAGCAGCCTTTTCCATACTGTCCATCACTAGGTTTTCTTCCATTCAGAAATGGACGCACATTTTCTCTGGGTTTCTTTTCACTTCTGACATGCTTGTAAAATCACATCTTGTTAGCTTTTATGTTTGTCTCCAGTTTTAAATCCAACTGGGCTTTACTCTTTCTGGTTTTGTCCCAACATGTCTGAGCAGTACTTTTATACTTTTCCTTTGTTGTCTGCCCTTGTTTCCACTTCTTATGTGCTTTGCATTTTAGTTCATTAAGAAGCTCCTTGCTTAGCCAAGTGGACCTCCTGCCAAATTTCCCAGTCTTCCTGAACAATGCCCTGAACCAGTGGTGCATGTTGATCTCCAGGAAATTTTATTTGGGCAATGAACTGAGTGAGATTGGGGGCGGGGGGGGGNTTGGTTGGAGAGGGTGGGAGGGAATGTGCTGCCAATTTATTTTCCAATAAAGGAAATAAACTCCAACTTTCTTTGAGTGTGGATAATAATTCAGAGTTATTTTCAAGGCTGGGGTGTTACACAGGTAGCTGCATACTATCGAGGTGATTTTTTAAACTAAGAGACTTTGTATATGGTAGTGTTGTGGTTTGGTTACAGGTGGGGTACATTTTCACAGAATTGCCTCACAGGTGATGATCCTTTTTTTGGAAGCTCTGGAGGCAGTTGGGTAGATGTTGTAATATTTCCTCAAAGCTAATACAATGGCATTTCAGGTTCTGAGTGCTTATCCCAACATTTTTGCTTTGTTTTAAATTATTGATTGGTGGATAAATTATTGCAGAGGTGGGTGCACTGATCTTGGTTTTGTGTGTTTTCCATCTGTTCTTTATGTTGCTGCTTGTGAGGAGGAAATTAGTGTTTTACAGAAAGTGATTAATGAAGCTGTGGTAGAAATCGATAGATATTCCAGGTTTTCAACCCAGGTGATGAAGTTTTCTTAGGTTTTAGAATCTCTTCTTCATGGTGACTCCTACAGCATATTGCCCCCTATCACTAGGTTTCCTGTTCCACTGAGCCATGGGGACCCCATTTTCATTTACTGGGGGGGTTTTTGCTACCAATTTACATCTATCTGCTCTTCACATCCCTTGCTAGTTTCAGCTCCAGATTAATTTTCTTAATTCCATCCCTGAAGTCTCAGGCAATGTCTCCCTACTACCGCTAGGTAGGTGTTCCTATTTCTTCCTTATCTGTTGCACTTAATCAGGAGTTTCCTGCTCCTTCATGATGGTCATCTCCTTATTTTCTTGACTTCCTGCTAGTCTAGAGACAAAATGTGAAAGGGGACTTGTATTCAGAGGAAATCTTTCTCTTGGCTTTTGAATCTGATGAATTCAGGTATCAAGCAAGAAAAAATTATAGTAAGAATTTTCTTTTTGTTTTCAATTTACTTTGATCAAAATAATATGAATGATCTCTACTAAAAGAAACTCTCTTTTTACAAACAGTTGCAGTAAGTAACTGACAATCAATCAAGGAGCCAAAAGTTATCTTCTTCAGAATATTTTCCAGTTAAGACATCCAAAGTTGAAAACCACCTTTTATAAAACTTTAAAAAATTGATGTGGTAGAAACAGCTATTCTAGGTCTCTTACTTAAGCAGTTTTGTTTTGAAAAGTCTGCTGAGACATGTTTTATTTGCCCTTGTAGTTTTCTTTCCCTTATATTTAAATATAATTTTTATGTTTTATATGAGTCTTAGGGGCTTGTAAAGATATTTAAAACATATTCTGGTTTCACACCTAAAATAATACTCATGACATTGTATGTAAGACTTGATTTTGCACAGTGAAACTCCTACAAATTAAGTAATAAGCGTAAAAATTTTAAAATATCTGAAAAATCAGTAGTGAGCATGCTTGTATCTTCAGTTAAATATAAGCAGAATAGAGTCGAGTCCCAGCTCTTCTGCGATGCCATCCCACACCCTTTTTTCAGGACCAGGTTGAAGAATGGTGAAAACAGTCCCTGAGGCAATTCACAGGTGTCTCAGCACACGCACACACAAAAGTGTGATTTGTCTTACAGAAGTGAGAATGGTTCTTTGTTAGAAACCAAACTACTTTTATTCACATTTTCTAGCAATTTGTAAACTTCTCAGCAGAGAGGGAGAAGGGCTGTTGTGGTTTTTTTAAGTTAATAGTTCGATGTCCTTTCAGCTTTAAAGAAAACGCTATAAGGGAATTTCAGCTCAGGCTTAAAAATTTGATAGCCAGAAAGAGAAACCTGTGACTTGGGTCAGGAACTTGTAGACCACGTTAGCAATACAGAGATCCCTTGTATAGCAAGAGACTGGATTTCATTTCAGTCTGCAATATCAATGCTTCTTCTGTTTTCTGTCCTCTTGGTTGGAGGAAAATTATGCACAAAATTGAATATACAAGTACGAAACAGCCAAAAATAAAGGGAAAACCCAGAGATGTGCAGGACGAACTGAGGAGGTAAAACCAGTCTTGTAACTTGACATTAATTATTCCATTTCCATGTTTGTTGTAGATGAGTGATTAATATCCTTCACTTTTGATAGGAGTATAATACAAAGAGATGCATAAGGTAATTCCTTGAGACAGCAACACAGAGAGTATCAAGACACAGAAAAGGAAAAGATTCTACAGAAAGAAATACAGATTCATCTAGATTTCATTTCAGTCTGCATTAACAATATTTCTACCTCCACTGTGTTTCTGTTCTCTTGACTTGGTGATGTCCTTTCCTTACTACTAACCCTTTCCTCCAGTTTGAGTGCTGCACAAATCTTCCCAGTCCTGTCACAAAAGTGCTGCAGGTACAAATAAATGTCCACTCCCTGCATGTTATACTACAAAGTTATTTTACCCTCATTACACCTACACTGCTTGGGAACAGAGTAGAAATCATTCATCGAGTATTTCAAGGTTAAGCAAGCAGGGGTCTGCTGGCAAGGAATTTAAGTTCAGATTTCAATAACCATTTCCTTTTTGAGTTGACTGCCAAGATTATAACAAAGCCAAGAACTTTGAAGAGAGCAGAACAGATGGCATATGGGTTTGCAGGCCTCTGCTACGATACCGGTCCTGGTTGATGCCAAACTGTTGTGCCTTAATTGACTAGCATGGCTACCTTGCCGAGAGCATATATGCCCAGATCCAGACCCTGATGGGGTCTGGATGAAGGCAAAGTGTCCCCTCAACCAGAAGTCATCTGGCTTCATTTTGCATTCTGCAAATTAGCAGATAGACACCTCAGCGTCTATCATTACAAGTCTGGGGAATGACTTGGTCCCATTAAAGTGTTTTCAAGCAGTTAACTACAAAATGTAGCTGGCACTGGTTGAAAAGTCCCTGAAATCAGCTAATTGCTTGATTCTGACAGTGGCATATTCACTCCCTTGCTGTGAGCTCCATGGGCTGTTCTGCTTCTCACCAACTCTACTTCTACACCTCATCTACTTTTGGTCTTGCAAGCCTCGGCCTGGTTACCTGCACTGCTGCAGGGAGGTTTGGAGTGGACACAGAAAACCTCATTCAGCCCCAGGGCCTTTCATTGAAGTCTGCATGAGATTCTTACAGGACAGATGCAAGCAATGGGGTAAGTGCTTCTGGGGTGGAATTATGGTGGCCCAGATGGCTTGCAGTAGGATGGAAGTAGAAAAGGCACTGGCTCTTAGCAATCAGGTGAATGAAACAACATGAGTCTCTCTTGCCAAGTATCAAGGGACAGAGCAAAAGCAAATGGCCTCAAGTAACACCAGAGGCGATTTAGATTGGATATTTGGAATAATTCCTTCATGGAAAGGGTTGTCACACATTGGAACAGGCTGCCCAGGAAAGTGGTGGAATTGTCACCCCTGGAGGTATTTAGAAGATGTGAAGATGCCGTGTTTAGGGGCGTCGCTTATTTGTGGACTTGGTAGTGCTGGGTAACAGTTGGACTCAATGACCTTAAGGGTCTTTTCCAACCTAAATGATTCTATCACTTTATGAATATAAATGAGGGCCCATGGAGGCCCTGCAGTGCCTGCAGGAAGAACATGGATGATCATCTCTGGTGTGCTGTGTTGAATCATAGAATCATTAATGTTGGAAAAGACCTCTAAAGGCGTTGAACCCAACTGTCAACCCAGCACCACTGTGTTCACCACTAAACCATGTCCCCAGGTGCCTCACCCTAGGCATTTTTGGGTGATTCCACCACTTCTCTGTGCAGCTAAATTCTCCAAAAAGACAGAACTTGACTGTCCAAATTGATGGAGACCTGCTACAGATCTCCTATTGCTTCTTTTTCTAGTACCCAATAAATATACTAAGATTGTAACAACCACAATACTTCTCTATTAAAATGCTCATGGCTTTGTGCATCACAGTTCACCATGTAATTGCTTATCTTCCAAAAACTGTGATACAGAACATATCAAAATGGTACAGTAAATCAAAAATGATAATAAATGACCAGTACCACTGTCACACTGACTTCATGGGTGCTCCTCTTAAAAGTTTATCATATATTCAGTCCCTATGTAGACTGCTGTGCCTTTCTGGTTAAATTAAAGCAAACAAAGATTGTTCATTTCCATCTCTAAAGTAACACACAAGGCAAATTAGAAGGTAGGATAATGCTCTCTGTTAAAGAATTTGTAGACATAAGAAGCAATATCACACTGCACAATCTGGTTTAAATTCTGTATATTTACCTTCATAAAAGAAGCAAAATATAATCTAAGTACCTCTCAATTAAAATAATAATAATAAATGTTGCTATTTATAGTTGTATAATTACTGAATTTCCTCTACGTTGGACTGTTCTCTGCCTTTCAGTGTTTGGCATGACTGACACATTGGATATTGATAAAACATCTTTTGGAAAATCCTTTACAGATAATGTAAATACATGACTGATTTTGAGATCTTTTATTTGTTTTTCACTAATCTGGTTTCTTTTTAAATAGGGTTTTTAAAACCCACATCAGAATATATTAATGAAGGAAATCCAAAACTGCTTTTCAAACTTGTATGTCATTCCAAGCAAGAGGTAATTGCTTTCTGCATTAATTTTAAAGATCACTGCTAAGTGATAGTGACTGGAAGTTCAGAACTATCTTAAGAATGCGGGCAAAGAAAAACCGAAAACATGCCAGCAGTGCTCTCTTAGGGACTGAGAGGGGAAGTAGCATCCTCAAGGCCCAGCACTGTCAGATCTGTCAGAGGAGAATGCTGGGGGAAAACATTGAACTAAAAAAGTAAGTGATTTACAACCTCATTCTCATAAAATAAGCATCATTGTTCTTGCAGGCTAAAAAACTGGTGCAGGTATAGTGGGCCACTGAGCTAAAAATGCAGTACAAATGAGTTTCCATAATCTCAGCCAAGAAAATCCTGCAGCTGGGAATATCTTAGCCCTGCAAAGCGTTACGCTACTTTTGATATAGGTATCATGTATTTGTTGAATGAATTGGTACTTCAAAAATACCTTTTCAATGTAGAAAAATGACAGGCAGGACTTGGAGATAAGGGAAAACACTAGGATTAATTTTGTGTTATTTCACCTTCATTTCATCTGCACTTTGTCCCCCATTCTTCTTCTTCTCAAGGATTTGGGCACTAAAAACCAGTGTAGTGATTAAGATTATTTTGGTGTGGTTTGTATAGATTTTTTTCTCCCCTCTATAATCTGCATGTCTCACAGACAATGCCTGAAACCCAAGCAGTTACTTCAGTATTGCTTTATCATATGTGTCAATAGGGTTTAATCCACTGCCATTCATTGAATTTCTGAATCTGGGTTTGGGGGGGAAAAATTATCTTTTGTAAAACATATGCATCAATCAATAATAATAACCAAAGCTCTCCTAATCAAATATTTCCTTACGGCCCTTATGGAGCTTCTGCTCCTCAAGCTTCACATGTATTTTGCTTTGAGTCATTCCTGCAGCCTGTCCTAGTTTACAATTTCTGTATAACACAGCTATTTGTGCTGCTGCAGATCATGCTGATTTCTTATTAGTGCACCTGCAGATCCCTAAATCTGCTGTTACAAATGCCCAATGAGCAACTGATAGTTTTGCAGAGTTTAAGATGAATTTCTGTTTCAGGTGCCTAAAAACACAGATGAGTATCTAGTGGGATTTTTAAATGCCCATCATCACCTAGATACCATAGCTTTTATGATTTTGTCTGCATTTTCAGAAGATAGTTTTAACTCTTTGTCAGCCCTTCAAGGTCAAGCCGGTACACAGAGAGGAACTGAAATCCATTTTTGCAAAGCTGATAACATTTGAGATTTGGAACTTTAATTTAGACACTATTAAAAATGGAAAAGCCCTCCTTTTATTAAGCCATATTGTTTACCTAATAAATAAACTGTGACTTCTGGTTTTAGAAGAAATTTCTATTTTCTTACAGTTTCTCATAATATGTAACTTCCTGCAGAGCTGCTGCATCATTCATCCAACCTCACATAAAGAAACAAAAGAAAACATAAGTACAAGAACAATGAGAACTGTGCTTATTAAATCACTAGACATTGTCCATCTGCTGATGACAAAGAGCTGATAAAACTTGGGGAGCTGTACTTTGGCATATGCCATGAGACATCTACATTCTGCAAATATGTATAACTGGAATTTCTTAGAACAAAGCTATGAATAATTTTTTGCCGATTAGGATCATATAAAACACACAGGTTTTTGTAAAGTCTCACAAAGGTAGATAACTAACTAGTCCTGCAGTCTCTTGGCTTACAAAGCAGGCAGGAGGCCGAACATTCTTTGGACCACCAAACCTGCACATCTATAATTGCTCTTTTTGTAGCATGTCAGGATCATACCTGGAAAACTCTGGTACTTCAGTAATGAATATCAACCACCCATTTTATTTTACAGAAAATGGTTCTGGGCAGAGTTTCAGCTGACAGATCTTTTCTTTGACTTCTCTTGGTGTCAGCTCCTTTTTCCTCTCCAGCCAGTCAGTGAGGAAATTGTGGATTTTGGTAGTAATCAAGCACTGAATGAAAGAGATTAATACAATCAAGAATAAAATATCAATGCAATTGAACATAGTGGTCTAATGTCACTCCTGCCTTCAAACATAATGAGTATATGCAATATTTAAGTCTGAAATTCTTCTTTTTATCTTGGTTTTCTCAGAAAATGAGGAAATATATTTGCAAATACACTACATCTTCTGACATATTTCCTTCTCACTTTCTAAACAATATTGACCTCTAAAGGCCAAATTTATTTAATAATAATCATATCTAATAGGAAGAGAGTGATCTGAAAACATTCAGCTTTCATAAGAAAAAAGATTTCACTATTGACTTCACTCTATTGATTGCATGGAACCTTCTTCTCCCAATGGACAGAAGCAACCCCATGCCTACGGCTCCTTCCCCAGCCCTATATCAGCATGCCACCAGACCAGAGCTTAACCAGAATCCTCTCCTTTCCAAGGGACTTGGATCACTCATAAAAGTGGATAAGATCTACCATGGGAATTTTCTTTTCAATAGGCAATTTTATTTTCTGGAAATTTCAAACAAGTGAAAAGATCAGTATGGGGCTATTTTCTGCCAAAAGAATGCAGAGCACATAACCAAAACAATTAAGACAGGGTAGAAAATATCACTGTGTTAGGTACATTACTCCCAGGCCTCCAGGAGCATGATTTTATTTTAAACATGGTATTGCAAAGTATGTATAGAGCAGCTAATCCCTAATATTTCTTTTGCGTCTTGACTGGACTGGTCCTTGCATCATCCTTCATTGATCCCTGCTCCATCACATGACAGAGTGCAGCAAATTACATCCACCAACAGACAGTCAACTCCAGATGCTAACAGCTCCTAATTAGTAAGAGAGAGAGGGTGAGCACTGTTTTGCTACCTGTTGCCATAGCATCTAGTAGACTCTGCTCCCTCAAACCCCAGTTTCCCATCTCTCCTGCCCCACAGGTGCCATTAGTAGAGAATAATGGCTCCCAAGCTGAGGTCTGCAGATCACAGATGAGCTGCAAAGCCTCACTTTGAAAGGTTTCCTAATTGTTAGCACACACATGTTTTCCCAGCTGCTGCAGAGTATTAATGCTCCTGTCTTGGCAGGGTGAAAGCAGGTATGCTCTCCAGCATGTGAAAAGCCCATGTTAGGTCCAGCTGCTTCTTATTTGTCTGGGGAACTTACAGCAGAGGAGTTCAATAGAGGAATTTCTTGTTGAGCAGCAATATGTTGCTTCAATAACAAGCTGTGTCTAGAGGCAGTACTTCAAAACTTTCCTGGTTCATGTTATGAGCTTTCAATTCTATCAAACCAGGACAAAACCTGCATGTTGTCATATACTTTTAAAACACACTCATGGCATTTCTGAAATGCAATTACATAAGACTTCTGTTTGTTCATGTGTTTGGGTTTTGACTTTTTGTCTGTGTTTGCTGAACATCTATTTGTACCTGGGGAAAGCGATATTTATTTGAAAGAAGCTTACTGCTGAAAGTCAAGGTTAACCTGTGTTATGGCTTAAACCCAGCAAGCAACTAACCCCCACAGTCGATCAGTCATTCCCTCAGAAGATAGGGGAGAGAATGGGAAGAGTAAAAGTAAGAAAACTCATGGGTTGAGATAAAGACAGTTTAACAAGTAAGGCAAAAGTCATGCTCACAAGGAAAGCAAAGCAAGGAATTCATTCACCACATCCCATGGGCAGCAGGTGTTCAGCTATCTCCAGGAGAGCGGGGGTCCATCACATGGAATGGTGACTTGGGAAGACAAATATTATTCTGAACATCCCTCCCTTCCTTCTTCCCTCAGTTTTGTATGCTGAGCACGATGCCATATGGTAGGGGATATCTCTTTGGTCAGCAGCATCAGCTGTCCCCACTGTTTTCCCTCCCAGCTCCTTGTGCACTCCCAGACTCCTCGCTGGTGGGGTGGGGTGAGAAAGTGTGAGAAGCACAAAAGGCCTTGGCTCTGTGAAAGCACTGCTCAGCAACAGCTAAAACATTCCTGTGTAATCAACATTGTTCTTACCACAAATCCAAAACACAGCCCCATACCATAGAAAATTCACTCTATGCCAGTCAAAACCAGCACACCTGTCAGATGCTGAGGTAGCTATTACTGGTATGTGCAGTGACACCATGAAAACTTTCTTCTACAGAAGTGGTTCACATGGAAGATATTTATTTAGCCATGTGTTAGGAAATTCAAAGACTGGCCTGTTTTCTATATTTGTTCACCAATATTGGATCCTGCTACTGTTTGCTATGCAGAAGATGGAACACACCTGTTTCAAAATGTCTATATTAATTATATTTGCACACTAGCAAGAATTTTGTGAGATGTACTAGTCACAGAGAAATACTAAAAAGACAGGAAATTCTTTAAAACTTTTATCACTAGCAAAAAATGAACACCATATAACTTGACCTAATAAACATATTCTATTTTTCTGAAGACATAAACATAACAGCTTTAAATGGGGTTCATTATACTCATCATGCTGCACGAAGCAATTTGCTACTCTAGTTTTTCAATGCATCAAATACATAAATTTGTGGACTTTATTTTTGTATTCATGTGATCAGGTAAAATTTACACCATTTCAAAAAAGCATATTTTTTAAAAGTTGTTGAACAAAACAGTATTACTCTCTACAGTCACCACACACCGAAGGAAGCTGAAGCACTCCGAAGAACATAAGCACAGGAATTAACAACTTCCATGAATTGGTTTTAAGAATCAGTGGATAAAAACGCCTTCCCCAAATCTCAGATGCAAGTGTCAGCCCTCATAACTCTGATTTTTAATCAGCTAACTTTAATGAAAACTTTAGCTGAGTCCAGCACACTTGCTCAGGAGGAAAGGACACCCTTATTAACTACCTTAACATCCAAGCCCACAAGCAAACACTGGAGTTTCAGGAGATGCCTGGGCTGTTACAAGTGAAAATAAGCCCCAACAGTGAAATCCATTAAAGAAAATCTTATGCCATAGCTTTTCACTGTCCCGAAAATCTCCTGTAAACATTATAGAGTAGGCTGATGAGCTGTCAAGGAAGAAAGAAACATTGTCAAACTCACTTCATCTCTCCAAATTCCTGTCTGCTGGGAAGCTTTTCCAGATGATGACAAATGGCCATTCTGCATGGAAAACTAGACTCAGCTGCTACCCCACGCCCAGGCTCAGGATGAAGTAAGAGAAGATAGAAAAAAGATAATAAAAGAAAGATCACCTTCATAAAGTTCAAAAGCCCTCTTTTACCCACTAAATCCCTGCATTCCTGCTGAAGGGTGTGGGTGCAAAATGGTGCTGGCTGACTTGGGCATCAGCCTTGTGGGTTTTCAACTCTAGTGACAAGTAATAAAATACAGCTGGAAAAATCTACGAATTCAGAAGACAAGAGCTTTCTACCAAATCAATTCATATAGGTACCAGGACATTAATCCCTTGGAATCTTCCCTCTCAGTAGAGTAATGCCTGTTCCTGCTTCCACCTGACAGGAAACTGCAGAAGGCAGTCATCAGTTATCCAGTCTCAAAGGACTGTGTTTCAATCAATACAATTACCCTCCTCAAGCCAGGAGCTCCCACTTCATCAAGCACTTAAATCCATGGGCCAGTCTCCCCTGTGGCAGGTGTTGTGCTACCATCCCATGCTCTCAGGTTTAAAAAGAAGGTAAACCAAAGTCCAGGGAAAAAGATTTCTGGAGTATTGTGAGGGGTCATAATACAATGTACTGAGAAATTAAAATCATTGGTTTCTCACAGAAGATAATTTTTCATCATCTGTCAATGCAAAGGAAACATTTTCTTCTTCCTGGTTTGGTTTTTTTCCCTTATGCTGAATATACAAGCTCAGTTTTCAATTAAAATGTTTCACATATTTCTGCTCACTGCTTAGAAGTCAAAGCAGTATTGACTTAAAGGAAAAATTAAAACAGTGCTTGACAAGCACAGGACTATCAAAATTAGTTCATTAAGCTCCATTCAAATTATGTTTCTTGTTATGCTAAGTAACCAAAGTTGTTTAAGGATTTTGAAATAAAATTGTTAATTGTTTGGTTTTTTCCCCTCTTTTTAATACATTTCTGCTTTGATAGTTTGGGAATACAGTGCTAATTGAAAATCTTTCAGAAGAACTCAGTCCTACTCCATAGTCTGCAAAGCTGAGACAGACATTTAAACAAAGTGAAATGGAACACCCAGTTGGGGAAAGGCTGTTATTCATTACAGCAGGGATTTCCAGTACCACATGATCACCCATCTCCAAAATCCTCATTATCTGCCTGAAGTATCTGTCAAAGTATGTTTTCTCTATAAGAGTTACTAGGAAAGGAAATCATAGAAATCAAATACTGTTGTTGCTGAAAAATACTTGGTGGAAGAGATAGAAAGGCAAAATCCAATAATGGGGTGAAAAAAATAATTTTTTTTTTTTTAAAAAGAGACAAGGAATAAGTAGCTGGAGAATATTGTTTAGGAATTATAGAAAAAGGCAAAGCAGAACACCAAAGCTGAACTATATAACCAGGGTAGTGGCGATGGCAACAAAGCAATGCACACAAAAATATGAAGTGTTCAGTGTTTAGTTGGGGGACCAAAAGGAGAGATACTGCTTAGAAGAACACATGAAAGTGTGTTTCATAAAAACCATTATGGGTTCATAGATTTAAAGACTATTGACTCTTTCCAGAGGCTAAAAGTCTGAGTTGTTTCCCTGCAGGGTAGGTCCAACACTTAGGTTTAGGACACATAAGAGATTCTCAAAGGTGAAAATTTGGAGTAGCAATATTGAAAACAGAAAAGCTCTTATTTTTTAACAACTTTGTGCACTCATCATGGTGCTGTGCATCTCACTTGTGTATAAAATAACCCAACATACAAGGGCAGAGAGTGTCTGTGCATAATGAGGGAGTGGGGAAGGAGTAGAGACAGAGTATCTGTGATTCCTTCCCAGCTCTGCAAGCACAAACTTATTCACTCCATTAGAAGCACCAACCCCGATTATCCTTTCTCTGAAAGCATCCTGGAATTGAAAAAATGAAGAAAGGAGAAAAGTAAACTGTGTATGGAAGGAAATATTTTTTTAATTATTGCAGTTTTAATTATTTCTGGTAGCTGAAACTAACCCAAACAAATGCAACTTAGAAACATTTTCCCCTTTAACACATTGTTTAATGTTAATCTGTTTTCATCACTATATGGTGTTAGTGGATACACCACCCAGTGTGCTTTATGGTACATTTAAACCAGACATCTGGAGAAATAGCCATCAGAGTACTTATCTCAAACACCTTTTGTAAAAACAGACTTAATAAAATGAGAACAAAAAACAGTGCTGGCAATTACGCTTATCGTGTGTATTCTGGCAAGAAAGGTCAGAAGGTTGTTGGTCTGTATATATATGAACTGATTTTCTTTAATACAGTTTCTCACCTGATTTCCCATAGGTTTTTAGAAGCTTTTTGTTTGAGGGAACAGGGAAAGGAAAAGTTAGGTTAAGCTACAATATGCTAGACAATAATCAAGTAACTAATATGAGGATCTGGTCTCCCTACCAGGTAGTTCTTTACGTTAACAAAGAGAAAAATAACCTGTCAGAGTCTAGAAAGATAAAAGGTGCAGTAATTTCACAGATTTTACAGATATGTACAGATGTGGACAGAGAAGTCACAGTCTCAGCTTTATTATCACACCAAACTAAACTATGAATTTAATATTATTTTTTTGTTATAGATCTGTTCCAGGGAACATAATTTTATTGTTCTTTTTTTTTTTTCCAGATGGATTCAGAGCAGAGCTAATATCTGTTGTATGCAGCTCCAAGGATCCCAGGGCTCAATAACTCCAGAAGTATAATCAGATAGGAACTGAAGTAGTAAATACATGAAAATAGTTTAAATCGTTACATAGGTAATTCTCCTTTTCTCCCAGTTCAGAGTCAGCTTTAGGAAATTTCTATGAAGATGGTGAAGAGGGGTTTAAAATAAAGTTGCTGGGGGAGGGCGATCTCAATGCATCCTGCTCAAATCAGTTTGATGCCAGTGTCAGCACAGATATCCAGGGCCTGGAGGTCAGCAGGAGAGCACTTAAAGAGCAGCACAGAGGAATTCCAGTCTTTCCAGCCAGTCAGTCACCTCATGGGGGCCCTCAAATGCCTCTATGCAAGGGAATGTAGCATGAGAATTAAAGAAAAGGAGCTAAAGATGTGCACAGGCCTGCAGGGCTGTGATCTTACTGGCATCACAGAGATGTGATAGGATGGCTCTTTGACTGGAAAGTAGGAATGGAAGGATACCGGCTCTTTAGGAAGGACGGGCTAGGGAGATGAAGAAGGGACATCACCCTTTATGTGAGTGACAGCTGACATGTGCGGAACCCTGCCTGGGGATGGATGAGGAGCCGATCGAGAGTTTACGGGCCAGGATTAAAGGAAGCTCAAGGACAGGTGACAGAATAGTGAGGGTCAGCTACAAGCCACCTGACCAGGAAGACCAAGCAGATGAGGTCCTCTAGAGACAGATAGGAGCAGCCTCACATTCACAAAACTTGACCCCCATGGGGGATTTCAACCACTGTGACCTCCATTGAAAGGACAACACAGTCAGGTACAAGCAATCCAGGATATTATGGGATTGCCTTGATGATAACTTCCTTCTCCAAGTGATAAGAAGGTTAAGGTACTCAATGCCTTTTTTGTTCCAGTCTTCACCTGAAAGCGCTCCAGCCACAGTGCCCAAGGACAGAAGGCAAAGGCAGGGACTGGGAGAATAAAGAACTGCTCTCTGAACTTGTGAGGACTCCAAAAGCGCACAAGAATTGAAAGGCCCTGAACAAGGGCTTTAAACTGAAGATATTAGGAAGAAATTATTTACTGAGGATGACAAAACACTGGAACAGGTTGTGGATCAGAGAAATTGTGGATGCCCCATCCCTGGCGGTGCTCAAGGCCAGGTTGGATGGGGCTTTGAGCAACCTGGTCTGGTGGGAGATGTCCCTGCCCATGGTAGGGGCATTGGAATGAGATGATCTTTAAGGTCCCTTCTGACCCAAGCCATTCCATAGGTCTAAGTCCTTTTTCTAAAAACTAAAAGAGTGTGTTTCTTCATGATGATTGTAAGGAAATTAATCTGAATTATTTCAGGCATGAGGAGAATGTTTGCAAGATGCAAAACTATTTTTCCTTACAGATCCACTCTACTTCTGGAATAAGAATGTCCTTCTGTTTGATTAACCCAGGATCTTTGTGGACAATTAATCCAGAATAGCTGTCATAGTTAATTTTCCCTGGTAGATATGCCCAAAACAAAGGAAATTATCTTTTTTTACAAATCACAGACAAAGAAATAGATAATAGATGCTTTCCCCATATAATATATCTAAGAAAACTTAAGCTCTCACCTAATTCAAGTTTATTTCTCTCTAGAATCCATCTAGAGTACAAATATTCATTTGCATTCAGGCTCACATTTCCTCACTTTTTTTTTTTTTAATAATACTACGAACACTACAGTGCATTGCCATGTTGCATGGGCCAGGAAATATTGTATGGTCCCAGGAAAATGTAAACTAATTCTTAAATATTGCAGCAGACTGACCTACAGATACACAAGCTTTAATTGCAAGTTTGATGAATAGGTTAGTGAAATAAAAAAACCCCAAGGCATGAATCCCTTCTCAGATGAACTTCATTGAGCGCCTATACCATTCTGAACTTATGACCTAAAGTGGACTGAACATTTCACTAATGGTTTTTTGAAATTTATAATCTATTTTAATATCCTTTTATACAAACCAAGCAAAACCAGGCTGTTATAACACAGCAGCCTTATTCAAATGATGTTCATGTTTCTTGACTATTTTTTTCCTTGATTTTACAGAGAAGAGGCAAATGAATTAGATTAAATTTGGGGAGTATTCTCATTGTTGCAAGGAAACATCCTGGAGGACGAATGAGCTATTAACATTCTCTCCTCAAGCAAGAAGCCGTCCCAGGAGATACATAAGAAACAAGAAATAACAAAGACTGAAAAACAAATTGATGAAACTAGAGATGGCTGCAGACCTGCAAACAGCTTTTCACACTGTCACAGTTACTGTTTGAATTGAATAGTTTAGATTTGCAAATAGATTGAGAAATCCACTCATTTCTTTTAAAATCCTTGTGAAAAACATATTTCACATTAAATCCAATTTTAAAATGAATACCAATTCTTACTGCAAAATCATACCTAGTGCGATATTAAGGAGTGTTGAGGGGACAAACCACAACGGAATTTGAAATGTTGCTTTTAATACTTAAGCTGGGATTCATTGTTTCAGTGCTCACAAGTTAAGTTTCCAATGTTTTGTATAGGATTAGACTGCAAATCACTAAAGTATGTTAATTAGTTTCTCTTCTAACCTGGTTTACATCAATTCCATGTATCAATACTCTTTGGCTTGGTTTATTTATCTCTCATCAGTCCTATTTACAAGAGAGAAAAGTCTAATTCATTGCACAGAGGATCAGCAACGTTACAGATCATTATACATACAGATGTATTTAAACATACCCACCATTATAACAAATTTAGGAAATGAAAGAGCTTGGAATTATCAAAGCCTTTACCAGATGTAAAAATGCAAATATTTCATGAAAAATATTTGAAACCAAGCAACGATTAAACCATATTGGGATTTGTCCTTGGTGAAACCTGCTGCTGCAAACACCCTGCTATAATTCTTTTTTTTTCCTCTTCTCTCTGCAGGCTGCTGTTGATGTGTAGGTTCAAGTCATAAGCTTCAGCATCATTATGAATATTTCCCTTCTCACAAAGGACACCCTCATGTAAGAAATCTTCTCAACATCCCAAAATATTACAAAGAAACAATAATTATGGCTAATTACTCACTCCCAGTACACTTATTTGTGGTTTACAATTTCAAAAGAGTGAATTGAAGACAGGTGCATAAAATAGGCTTAATGAGAACATCAGAAAATAGTTGCTTTAGCTGTAAATTACTACTTTTACATGTTGTATTTTATTTTTAGAAGAGAATGTGTTGCTCATAAAAGATATAAAATCAGTAGGGCTAGAAACGGAGTTCTTTTATTTCACCCCAGAAAAGGCATAACATACTACCAGTGGTACTTAAAGCCTGCTGACGACATAATATTAATATTCCCTAATACCTGGTGGGGTAAAATAATATTGCTTGGCATTAGCTGTAACAAGCACCAAGTCCCACTGTCTCTCTCAAGGAGTTTCATTCACCTTCTGTATTTAGTGCTTGCTTTTATGATGCAAAATACATCATTTCTCCTATTATGATTATTTTTCCCACCCTAACTGAGAAGCTGCTCTTTGCTCTGTCTTTCCTTTTGGTCTTCTTCTCTAAGCAGGGACACTACCCTCTTCTGCTTTTTCCTTCCAAGAAAATCCTTCAGTATTAGGTTTCTGCCTTTCTCCTGGCTCAAACAGAGGTTCCCCTCTTTTATAATATATCATTTTCCTCCTTGCTTCATGGCCTCTATAAATACTGGTCTTTTTTCTCAAGGCTCCCACCTACGGGCTCTTTCTTTTTGACCTAGCAAGGGGCAAAGCCTTTGGACCACATGCCCATGCCTTCCTCCCCTCACTGGAACTGAGCTTAAAGCATTGATGTAGAACGAAGCGATTCCCCTCTGCCAGGATCCTGCCTTTGTTATGCCTCATTTTGCAGGGAGTTTCTATCAGCTAGATGCTAGATCAGACAACATGAGACAAGAGACAGCAGCTGAAAGCAAAAAAGCTTTAACCTGTGTTGGGAGCCTTGCCTTTTAGCTGCAGATAATTCCTCCTTGCTTTCCTCGTTCTCCTGTTTGAGCACTTCTGCAGCCTCAGGTCAGATTTGCAGATGCAAAAACCTAATCTTTGTCATTGAGCAAAGGCCTGAGACAAAAGCATTCTTTTTGCCTTCCGAGGATAGAAATGTATTTTGATCACAGTTAATCCGAGCCAGACTCAAAAACACTTCCCAAAAGATAGAAGACTCTTCAATTTTATCAGTTATACTGAAATTTTTTTTTTCTTTCCTTTTGCTTACATAGTTTCTAATAACATAGATTAACTTTCTTTCTCTTTGGGGAAAGTGTTAACATCTTCAGAAATCATTGTGAAATCATTGCATAGCAGGGTGCCTACTTAGTTTCCTGGAAGTCCCAAGGCTATCCCCTGCTCTAAGGCAAGGACAAAGTACCCTAAGAAGTAGGAAGTACTGACTGAAATTCCCTGGGTTTTGTCCTGTTGTTGGCCAGGGAGACCAGAACAACACTATCTGCTCCTCAGGCTTATGAGGGTACAAAACAGCCCTTGATTGAAAAGAAGGAAGGAATTACCAGGAAAATTATGATGAACTGCAGGCTGGTTTCTACCTCCAGCTGTGGCCCACACACTCCCGGTTCCTTGATGTGGCTGGAAGGCTTGCCCATTAATGCTGATGATGGATTATCATTAAAGCTTCCTGCAAACACAGAATATGTGTAGATATGTATGAGTGCATGTGTTATTTTTTCCCTCCCTTATATGTTTTTCCCTAGATTCTCTCTCAGAACAGTAAGCACTTGAGGTTTGGTTTTATTACAATGCACTTTTCTGCCTATCTACAATCATAATATCTCTGACCTTCATTAGGTAACCAGTTAGATTTGGGATGCACTTATTTCAATTTACCATACAGAGCTGATATAATTTCTTCAACATTTTCATCCCTCAGCATAAGTACCAATGAATAACGTCCTCAAAACAATAGGTAGCCTTTCTTAAATATTTATACATAATTGAAATTTCTAGTATCTTTTAAATTGTATTCTATCTGGACGTAAAATTGGTCCTATATTTTAAAGAGTCTATCTTCAACATTCAATATTTGATAGAGCCTCCTTGGCAGCAAGAACTGTCTCTTTGTCTTGTATATACTCAGGCTTAAGTAATACCTTTCTAATTGCTTTTTCCCTTTAACTTAACCACAAATGAGGAAAAATTGGGGCATACTTTGGAAAACAATTTCCTATCCTAATTTCTTGTGGCCAGCATCTCGTGGTTTACAGATTTCTGATTGACCAATAGTTTGAACATGTTAAAAATTCTGAATGCAAAAAATAAGGAAGAATGTGCTCCCAGCTGTTTCTCAGACTGGGAAAAAGTGGGCAAAAGTGAAATTTCATTATGTTTTATAGTGGTTGTATTAGTCTATCTGTAACAGATCCTACAGGATGTACAGCACTATGTAGGTGCAAGTATTGATAAAATTTCAGCAATACTCTCTTACCTCACATACTACATAGCTGTGCTAGACCTCTAATATACTTCTTGGCATAGTATCTCCTTACTAAACACATATTCTTTCTCTAGTTCCCTGGCAAAAGCAAGCCAAATCCAAATTCTTCGCAACAACTCTTCAGAATGAATTTTTCAGGTGTCATTATTACTTGCTTCTGGTTTCTCCTATCAGCTCTCACAACTGCGTTGGAAATGTGTCCTGTGCTGATGGTTAACGCATACCTGGGAAAGGATATCAAAGTCAGAAGCGTGGGGATTGTCCCACCATGCTCCAGAGGACCCCTTAATACAGGTGTAAATACTCAGGGCTGTGTAGTGGAATCTCAGCCCAAGTGACATGGGATTTGAGCAGAGTGTCCTCGGCTGTTTTGCAAAAGGGCAAGCGAGCTCTTGGCTCCTCTGCCCGATGCTGAGGGGCAGAAAGTCAGAGCCTGATTATTTGAACATCTCCTTTCATGGCATCGTGTTTTACTGTCTGGTTTACTTTACTGTGCTAGGGACATTTTTGTATGTTCAATTTTTAGTACAGATGGGACCACCAGGAGAGAGAGTTTCCCATAAGGAAGGATAAAGGTTACCAGCACAATAGAAATTAACACTAAATGCTGTACAGTGTTCTCTGATCTGTCCTTCTGTATGTTGTGGCCTATGAAATGTCACTCCAGGAGTTTGTAAAAAGCTCACAGACTGTAGTTTTACATTTCCCACAGAAAGCCATGTTGTGGGTCACTGAGGGAAGCGGCTGAGGTGTCACAGATACCCAGGACTGACAAGGACAGGGATGCATTCAGAGAAAAGCCCTCGGAGCCACGTCTGAGCCAAGACACAGGATGGAAAGGAGGGTTCTCCTGCTCCTCCAGCCGCCCAAAATACTCCTTCCCAGGCTTATCTGGCCATCACAGTTGCCCAGATGCTGGGCAGATGTCCAAGGGTGGCTGTGACCCCTGCAAAGGAGCAGCCCTTCCATTCAGGTCCTGCTTCTGATGCAGTAGGTTGAGTAAAAAGCCATGCTTCACTGCAAAGGCACACCACAACCCAAAGAACAAAAAATATTTAAAGAAATCAAATGTAGCCCAAGAGAAAAATTTCCTTATTTACCTTTCAGATGAGCATCTGAACCCAAGTTTTTCAAAATTATTTCTGCCTGCATGTGAAACTGTAAGCACTGGTGGCCTAAAGGGAAGGGGGAAACAGAAGGTGATGCATCCACAGATCCCAAGGCCAGGAATAAACACCACAGCCCACCTCTGTTACTTCATAAAAAAGTCAGGGCCAGGCATTTTAAAATTTGGTATTTTATCAGATGATCAATTTTAAACAGCAGCTTGAAGTAGTCATGTACAGGAAAAAAATGGAATTAATTTCTTTCTTTCTCTTCCCTGTGCCACTCAAGTGTTGTTTCAAATAGGATTATTTTGTCATTCAAGTTTCAAGGTTAAGATTTGTTCCTATTTATGACTCTAAAATCCTTCAAACCAGTAAACTATCACAGTAATTCCAGAAATATAATGAAAAAACTGAACTGAGAATTGAGAATCCTGTGGACCACGAGGAATGGAATATATTAACATTCACCTCTAAATGCTTTTCTCAGTTGCTTATATATTAAAATATAATAATAATAAAAAAAAAATCCTTGAAGCATCTATGCGATTGCATGTTGGTCTCCTTTTGAGAAACACAAATTACTCTTTATATTTCTTTGTGAGGGTTTGCAGCACAACAAAAGCCCAGTAAACAGTAATGAGTGGCTCTTCCTTCTCACTGGGGGAGCAGCTTTGGAGTGCCCACGTGCTAATCCTGCCCTTACCTGGCTGAAAGATAAATCGGGGGGTGAAATACTCAGACATTCAACCCCTCCTCCGGCTGAATGAGTCAATTCTGTTCACATGTGAGTTAAAGGATTTTGTTTTCCTCTTTCATTTTTTGCCTTTGAAGAGAGAGTAAATTGCAACAACCCATGCCTATTATTAAGACCTGAAGAGAAAATGTTTAAATTAAAGATTGTACAAACATTCAAGCAGCAGTGTAATAAGCTCCATTTGGGAGGCAATGTAGCAAGTTTTGTATTTTTTATTTGGTTCATTACTTAAAACTAAATAACAATTGCTAGTTTTATTGCTGCCATTTCACAAATGCTAGGATTTTCTCTGTTGGTGTTGAAATCTAGCATGATTTCAATTTTTTTTTTCTCCTTGACATTTTATTCTACTATTTTAATATTGATCAGCAGATACATATTGGAATCTCTGGTTTCTGCAAGCTGTAACAGAGCAAGAAAATACAAAAAAAAATCCTCTGGAAAAAGCCTAGCCACACTAGTTTTTATTGGAATATGAAGCTTGCATCTGAGACTACCACGTCATCTGTCTGGTTTTATTCCACTTTTTACCTTGAGTGAATTACTTAATGATGGGAGGCAAACCTTTGTTAAAAGGTAATGTGGTGTTTAAATAGCTAGACCAAAATTCTAGCAAACTGTACTTATTATTTCTGAAAAGGACTGTAAAAGGAAGTGCTTCTTCCAAAGCTGCTATTTTGAAATATGTTAAAGGACCAGCTTTTATCACTCACCCATTTGTCTGTCTATACATTTCCCTCTGTCTATTTACTTCTCAGAAGCTCATTCCATTCCAGTCCTCTGAAAGAAAATAACATTTTTCCCTTAGAAGTGTTTTTTGCACCAAACACTTGTCACACTCAAGCATTCAAACAGAGCCTCTGACAGAGATGCAGCATTACTGTGGCTTGGGTTATGAAATGGAATGCCGTGAATGGCTGCCTGGAATAGCCTCTCTTTCATGCAAGATTCTGCAGGTGACCCAAGGATAGTTTGTGCCTTTCATGAATGTCATGTAGGTGGAAAAGCGAAACTTCAGCACAAGCCAAACTAGCCATGGGACTGGGATAGGAGAAAACATTCCAGGAGCTCTATTGCCTTCTTCTTGGCTGGGACTGTAGGTGCGACGTGAGGTATGCACAGGGAAGTTGGGGTATGTTTGGGTGCAGAACCTGGCAGGACAGCCGGGGGACAGATGGTGCCAGGAGGTGTGGACTGGGCACCAAGAAGTAACATCCATTTAATGTAAATTAGTTAGCAAGGAGATGGCTTTTTTTTTGGTGGTTTATTCAGAAGTGAGAATTCCTGAAATGGCACAACTTTGAGCAAATATTCTAGAAGGCTTGTGGAGTCCCTCCTACCATTTTTATCCTCTTGTTGAAATCTCACAGCTGGTAATTCCATAAACCTTCTGAAAAAGACAAGGTCTGTTTGTTTTTCCAAAACTTTTGTTCTAATATTGCAATACCAATATTTCTCAGAACATGTTCCCTTCCTGAAGCCTTCAGTGGAAAGCACCCTAAGAAAGCATTGTTTGATGTGGTACAAGAGATCGTGGTTTGGGAACTGCTAGAATAAGTGATTTTAGGGAAAGAGAGAATGAATGAACAAAGACTATAAGAATTTTTTTCTAGCTAAAAGGCAGGCAGGCCAAGAGAGAGACCCAGTGCTTCTCTGCCCTAGGAACAGCAAAGTCATTACTCACAGGACTTCTCTGGACTGGAAATCACTTTAAAAATGCAAAATGCCTCATCACAGTCACAAAACAGAACAATTCTTGCTGCAAGGAGCTATCAACTTGCTTTGTGAAAAAGAGCTTGACATTTGGGGTAGTCTATAAACACCGAGAAGAGCAAGCTGGGACTGCAACCAAAAGCACAAACCCATTCTTGCAGAGTACAGATGGGGCCTACAGAAATACCAAACCAGAAGGATTGAATAAGAAAGTTACTCCCCTCTCTCACCCTCTCCCCCTCTATCTGTCTCTGTTTTTAACCATCCTGAGCTTTAGAAATGCCAGCTTTTTTAATCTCTAAAACCATCTGTGTAGCTTTTCTCAGTGGTATCCTTTCACTTACATCCTGTGTCATTGGTTTGTCAGTGTCTCCTGATGTTGATAATGTTGTTAGCAGCTTCTCTTGAACTATCCTATGAGCATACTTTGAATGACAAAGAGGTGTAGGGGGAAGGACAGGCAATGCAAAGCAAGTACAGAGATGATTTATGTAGCCTTGTGCATATTGAATAGGTTTAGTTCTGTGTTGGTCTATTTTTCTTTAGCAGCAAAATTTTTCACCACAGAGAATTTTGCAAGAATGGGTGATGTCCCCTGAGCTGCTTCTCCTCTGCCCTGCTCCTCAGGGAGGACCTCAAGGCACTGTAGAAGTCTGGCTATTGTGATACCATTGTTGTTTACACAATTATTTGATAAAACAGTCTCCATTATGTTTTCTCAAGCTGCATAAGAAAAGGGCCCTTTGGCTAACCACCTGAGACAGGGGATGCTCTTAAAATCAGGGTGGTTGTCTTTTTTTCTTTTTTTCTGAACAACAAATTAACTGTTTAGTTGTCATGTAATCCTGATATTTAAATAATACTGCCTGAACTGACCCTCTATGCGTCAAGTCTTCCTTTTTGCACAGACTAAGTGCCCCAAAGGCACTTAACTGTAGCCCAGAGTCTAAGGGCACTAAAATCCCTTTATTTCCCCCACTCCTCCAGGAATCCACACTAGCGCTTTTCCTTGAAAACAGCACATTTTACAGTTTATGTATCTCTGGTGCAGAAACTGTTCTGGTTGTATGAGGAGTGGTTAATTCCACAGTTAACCTCTCCTGATCTTTCTGCCACGGCAGATGAGTAGGCCTCAAGATCAGGAGGCCAGGGAATAGGGTGGTGAAGCAGCTATCAGCTCTAAAAATACATTCTATTTTGTTCTGTTCACACCATGCCACTTCCATTCCATCCAGTCTGTATCATCAGCCCAATGACTTAACTTTTCCCAGTCGATCTCCCTTTAGCCCTTGGCAAAATGAGCAAGTCAGACAACTGCAGCAACTGTGTCAGGGCTGGGCAGCCTCCTCCAGAGAGGCAGTAAAATGGGAATGGTGAAGCTGCCCAGAAGAATTTCTATGCATCTTTGGCACTGATAATCCATTTCAAAGGATAACAGAGAACAACACCTCCTCAGAGTCTCTGATCCTGTCACTGGGAGGTCTGTGCACCCTGAGCGCCTGCGCTGTGCTGCCCGAGGTGCCGGCTGCAGACAGGAGTCCTGCCCAGTGCCAAGCTCACAGGCAGCCCCTCGAGTTCTCCTCCCACGCCTGGAGCACCAGCGGCTAGGACAGATGTTAACTGCTGGATGTGGATGTTGCTTCAAGCCCAGCTCCTTGCTGCTCCTGGCAGGTGTGGAGTGTCACACTGTGTCTCAGCCTGTATTTTCCCTGCCAAGAAATAGATATTTCTTTGAGGAGCTAATAAACAAGCTGCTTTCTGTGTGTTCAGATGGCTCCATGCCAATGAATATATACACAGATGAGGAGAGATTTGACCAGTGTTTTCTCCATCTTGGGTATTTCCAAGTGTCCTCTGATGTTCATGGTGACTGTTAGGAATCGCAGGCTGGTTGGACAGGCCAAGGATTCCTCACTCTCCCTCCTCTATATTTCTCTTTCCATTTTTCCCTCAAGATTTATAAAAAACTTTGGAAACTCCTTCTATCTTGTTGGCTAGGAAATATGAGCACTCTCATGTGAATGACTTACCACAAGTTCTTCAAACTCAGCTACCCAAGGAAGTCAAGATTGGCTTTCAAACCCAGGGACTCACAAAGGATTTTCTGAGTCCCCTTTTGCAGCAGCAGAAACTTGGGAAGTGACTCAGGAATTGACACCTCCTAAAATACAAAGCTCTTCTCTGTCCTCAGCAATTCATACACTTAACAACTTGCTTCCTAAGGAGTCTTATCCAAACATGATAGTTCAAAGTTGCAATTACTGCACAAAGGGGCTAATGCTCAGTCTTCACAGTATTCCATAATTGGAACAAGCCCTCTTTGTCAGACCAAGGTACAAAATCAAGCCCTGAGACCTTGCTGTTCCGGCACATACTTAGAGTCCTTACAATCCTCCACTGTCAGAAGTCCATGACCTTTTTCCTTGCTTCCCATTCACCCCTGCAGTCTAGGTTTTTGCAGTGAAAAGATCCAATTCTTCTCACAGACATCAGAGAGTGCAGATTTTCAACCCTCAAAGTTGCCTCCACACCGTATCTTCAAACACCTGTCTGATCTTTTCTGACAATACCATTGTTACAAGCCTCCAGTTGTGTAGTTATCAGCCATGTACTTAATTGGAATGTGCTGGTTTAAATCCAGCTTCTATTTGCATGCCTGTCATTGTACTTCCACAACTAACCGTGAATAAAAGTACTGTTGCTCAGCAGTTAGCAAAACTGATTTCACTAGTACAAATTCTTTTTTAAATTCATTAGAAATCAGGATCATTAATGTTTTGCAAATTTTTTGCACAGCCTGGAAACCTTCTGCTATCACAATGTTGTGTTGGTCAATACAAATCCCACGCAACAGCTTCAGTAATTTTGCTGACAGGTCCTTCCCTCCCCCTGCAAAACTATGCTCCTAACTCTGATGTGATGTCCCCAGACAAGCAGAGCAGGTAGATATATTTATGGGTGTAAAAGGGAAGGAGATGAAGCATTTTCCTGTAAAAGGCAAATATTTGCGTTTGTTTCTTGACAATTATTTCAGCAATAATTCATCTGGTAAAAAAAAAAGCTGAAAAATACAAGTGCAGAAAAACACAACTTTCTGGACTGCCCATCTGTAGATAAGCAGAAAAACTCATCCTGGTTTCAGCAGTGCAAACTCACCCAATTGTGGGATACAATCAGTACAAGACTCTCCTCCACTGACAAAGTCCAAACTCAGAGCACGTGCTTCCCCAAAATGGTATTTTATCTTCTAAATTGAAATTTCTCCCATTTGAAAGAATTTGTCCAGCTTAATGTGGCATCATGTAGCTCCCACAATGCTGATTAATACCTACTTCTGTTGAGCAGGATGGAGACAGACGGACAATGAGATCCAAGGAAGTGGGGTAGGGCCATGGTTTTCCAGTCATAGCAGAGGGCAAATAACCTGTTCTTCAGGGAAGTTACCAGAAATCAAAAAAGGGGATGGAGAGACCTGCCTTGGGCACAGAAACAGTACAGGGATGGCCTGAGAAGCATGAGACAGTCAAGCACAGGCCAGTGACCACAGTTTTAAATGGCTTTGACTCATCTTCTTATCATCTTAATTTTGAGCTTCCCAGAAGCCAGAGGGGCTTACCAGGGATGCCCCAGGGACACTCTAGCATGATCCCCACTGCACCAGGACCTCACACTTGCTGCAGCCCCACATCACCATGATCAGCCCAGACACTTCACCCTGAGCAATTTCCATCCACCACACTTGGTCATCTCAGGAGCAACACCAGGCACTTCACTGAAATAAACCTGGCTCCTCAAGCCAAGCTGGGTTCACCAGTGGCAGGCACCACACAAACACACAGGTGGCCAAAAGGAGCTTAAGTCCAAAGAGGATTTGAGGTGAGTGCCTGCAACTGGAGTGCTGCTGACAGGCTTATTAGCCAATAAACTCTGTGAGGGGCAAAAACTGTTACCATTCTTCAAAAATAGGGGTCCTAAAAATCAGTGATCATGCCAGAAAGATAAAGGGAGGAATGTATCAGGATCTGCTCTTTCTACCTTGTGTTTGAAGCTCGTACTACTCACTCTCTTCAGACCCAAGGGTCTAGTTTGGCTTTTCAATTCATGATTCCCTAATATAGATACAGCCCATAGAATATTTTAGATCCCTTATCAGAATTTAGTGATGTTGTCTCACTGATGTCTAACAGTTGCTGTAACTTGTATATATGTTCATCTGTAGGAGATGAAAGTATACAGGCACTTAGCAGTGAGAGACTCTTGGACTTGAGAGCATCTCGACAGTACTCTGTACCAAAATCTCAGAGCTGAAATTCAAACTAAGCTTTTAAAATACTGAACAACTTTATTATTCTTCTGTTTGTTTCATTAGCAGGAAAATGCAAGTTCTTTCATGTAGAGTTACTGATAACAGAAGCTGGCTAGTGCCGAATGCCCTGCTGAATTCACAGTGGGGCTTGTGGAATGGGATTGTATAGCAACAAATGCCAACTGCTTAATGTCTCACTGAATTATAGATTTTGGAAGACTGTTTAATAAGAATGAAAACAGTTAAGGTGGTTTCCACTTAATTTTGCACATGTATAAAAAGCATGGGACTGACACTGACAACATAACTCAGGAGGATTAAATTACTGTTTCACACTTCTTCTAAATCTGAGCCCTTAATAATACATACATTACCCCCATTTATATTATGAATAAAGATATAATTAATATAAAAAGAATCTGGCAGGTCACTTTTTAAAAGACCTAACACCTTTTTTTTTTCATAAGCAAATTATTCTTTTTTTCCTCTATGTCTCAAGATTTTTCCTCCAAAGGTGTTAATGCATTTCAAAAGAGGAATGACAGCAGTAGGTTCCTTTGCTTTGTACTTCATTTGTTTGTATGAGTCTGTGTTTACCATTTAAATTCAAGTAATTTGCATTAGGCTACAGCATGCAGCTTTAAGCAATTCTGCACTGGTGAAACATGAGGAGGTCCTAGTTTGTTCAGGATTCCATCCATCACTAGGGTGGGAGTCACCTTCTGCCACAGTAGGTATGCTCAGCACGGTGCACAATTAATGCCATGGTGCTCTTCTGGATTTATTCAACATTGCCTTCTGATGGGTTCTGCTCTCAGCAGCTGAAAAGTTACACCAATTTGATACAAACTCCTGCCGTTTCCACCAGCCCACGATTAAAGCCAACTGTCTGCAAGATTAAGCTCTACAGAAAAGAACAAGTAAAATAAACGAGAGGGCATCCAGCATCGTGTTAATTATTGTGCCTGTGCATGCACACACAGTCTGTGTGTGGGTGCATACGTGCGTGTATCTGCCTTCTTATTAGCAGCAAGGCCACTACAGGAACTACTTAATAGTAAAGTCATCCAGGATTTTCCTGCTTCATCTGCTAACATTTTTGCTAGACTTTAACTTGGACCGAATTATTCTAGGCAGATTTTCCTGCAGGCTGTATACTTAGGAAAATATCCAACTTCAGACTGTTCTTTTTTTTTCTTTTTCTAAGAACAAGTTTAAGGAAAAAATATATATCCCAGCCTCATCTCGAAAGGTTAACAGGTCATTTGCTACTCCTGTGCAAGTCAACCCAAATCTGACCATGCTACATGCCTTCCTAAGATCACAGTCCAAGCACAGGAAAGCAGTTAAATTCCTTAAAGAGTCTGTGCTTTCAGGGCATGGTCCCCACTGGGGTGCCTCGGCATCGCCCAGCATCTGCTGTCCAAGGTTGCTGCTGCTCGGCTGGAGACAGCGCCCAGGGCTGGCAGCAGAGACCCCCCTTGGCTCCCTGTCGCTGATGAAACTGCCCCCTTCAGCTAGAGCCAAGGTGGGCTGCCCACGGAGCACTGGCTGTGGAGGGAGTGGCACGAGTCTGTCTGTCTGCGGTGTGTTTGTCTCAAAGAGCTCGGGAGGCGCTTTGGGGCTCCAGCGCTTTCCCTGTCACCAAGTGGCTGTGATGGCTGCTGCCAAGGCTTTGCTAGCTCTGAACCACATAAAGGCTGTAGCTAACTCTATCAGCTTTCCACAAGGGTAATTAGCAGAGATCTTTGGTGGCTGAAATTAGTGGCACCTCTGGACTGTAATCTTCCTGCTTCTTTCTGTTCCACCTGAAAAATTAAGATAACAATGTCCTTTGATCTTAGAGAGGGAAAACAGAATTCAATGCTATTTGTGGGTCACCTGGAAACAATAGCAGTGCCTGCCACCAAAAAGCTGCCAATGGAATTAATAATTATGTATCCAGATCACAGCTTGAATAGAGTGCAATACCCAAGACGTGGGGCCACGTGCTGAACTATGAAGATAAAACAGAATATTGAAAAGCTGCCCAGCAAGTGATCCTAATCCATCCCAGCCACCTGTGGGTAAAAAACATGTAGGTGTACCACTGAGCATTCATAATATGAACAGAACTCAATTAAATGTGCTCAGACAAACTTGATTCTGATATTTCCCAAGTTCTAATGGCTTGATTTTGTAAACAATCATATCCTTTAAATGTGTATTTTTGAACATTATATATATATATATGTCTTGTGGACTAATACAAGTAGGTATGCACACTTCGTTCCCTGATTTGGCTTTCACCTCACTCTGGAAAAAAATATTGCCTACAACAAGGTGGGGAGGTGGAAGGAAGGAAGGAAGGAAGGAAGGAAGGAAGGAGCCTACTCCTCTGTGAGGACTGAGGGAGAAATTTTCCTAGGGCGAATCTCTGCTGCCCATGGACCACACACCAGGGCGTTAAACTATTTCCCAGAGCCTGCAGCCTTCAGCACTAGGCATAGGAAGGATTGGTCNAAGGGAGGGAGGGAGAAAGGGAGGAAGGAAGGAAGGGGGCTCTACTTGACCTATTAAAGTGAACAGTGCAGCTAGTGATCTCCAGCGCTTTAAACAAAGGGATTAAAAAGAGTGCTTATTTGCATGCTCAGCCTACTTCCAAAGCCAGACATATTACGTGCCTGGACATATCCTTACCAACCTGATTATCATAGCAATCTCAAAATCTTCATCACACACTAAATTGGTGCAACTATCATGAATATCCTTGGGTGCACAGTTGCTGATGCCAGTAATTTCAAAGTTCAGCACATCTTCAATTTCCATATGCTGAAGACACCAGGGCAATCACTTTCAGCTGTAGGGACAGTTCATCCTGAGCAATTTGAAACCATCTCAATAGATTACTGTTTGCAGCACTCCTAAAAAAATCCCCAAATGGGGGTGCTTGCTTTAGCTACTTGGAAATTCAGTCTTGGGAGACATTCAACTCTTCTCTTGGTTTTGCTGCAGGGCAGCAGTGGCGGATTAGCCATCTGCATCAGAAATGGCCAGCTATTGTAGCTAAGGCAGCAGCAACATGAAGGGGAACAGTTTGAAAAAAGAGTCCAAGTGTGTCTGCAGGGCTCCCCAAATATGTAGCTCCACTGACTGAAAATCAGCAAGACATTCACTATTCACAGTCACTGTCACGGTGGCCTTTCTGGTTTCACAGGCTGCAGAGGAGGGATTTTTTCTTGACTTGACCCTACTTCTGTCAGCCCTGCAGAATCCTGGTAAAATGCTGCAAAGCATCTCATTAGTGACCACCCCAAACACTGCATGGACATCCTGGGTCTGTTGCTCACAAGATATTTGTCAAAGAGGACACTTACAGACATACACCAACCTAAAGTACTACACGTATGGGAACTGAAGAAAATACCATCTCAACATAATTTTTTTTCTAGCCAGAATTCTCTAACTAGTAATGAAATGGCATTAATGAAAATGTTCTGTAATAAAAATTCAAAGTCATTACTCTAAACGCTGTAATGATTTAGGATTACTAAGCAATTTGCACAAATTAATTGGAGGCAATAAGTTAAATGCAGTTTTCTACTATTGAATCAAGCCAAGCCTTTGGGTCAGGAAGAATTCACAAATACCTGTAGCAAACACATCCCTGCCTTGCAGTCCTGATGTTCTCTCCAGCACGGAAACATCCAGCATTTGAAGCACAAGTGACACAGCAGTGCTGGACTAGTGTACTTGTACTGGTGCAAATTACTGCCTAGGTAGTTGTGTCCAAAGTTTTCCAGTGAAACCTATAATCCAAATATGGTTGTGTAAAATCCTAAAGCCACCTTCATTATTGGGAAGGGGGAAAAAAAGGAAGTAGTGTTTCTTTTGGACAGGAAGTAAAGCTTACCTAGTAAATACCAGTAAGGATTTGTTATCTAAATTAGTTCTTCCCATGGTGAACTTCTCAGTGACCTGCCTGTCAATACTAATGAAATCAACACACCTTTCTTGTCTTGAGCAGTGCCTTTAAATTCCTAATTGAGTCCTCACAGCCATGTACTATGCCTGATCAGTCAAAGCTCAACATGTCTAACGAGTTTAGACTTTCTCAAACTTTGAAAAACAGTTCAGTAGCTACCTCTAAAATTGGTGAGGGCAATAAAATTGAAAAAAAAAAATCTAAAAATAAATCTCCTTACTTTATCTGCCTAAAAAAATTCTTAGTATACCTGACATAAATGCCACAGATATTTCAAAGGTAACATATAGACAATTCATCGCAAGATTCTTTATCAGAAAGCTCATATCCCACGCTAAAATAATGAAAAAAATTTTACACCTGAGTAATGAGTAATGAAAGTGGGCAGCGACAACACCTACAAATCAAAAATATTTTCTCAAGCTGACAACTTCTGATTAAGGTAGAGATTACACTAGTTTGTTGCTTCACTTACTATAACTAAGTATAAATGTAATATGAGGGTGTGTTTTTACAGTTATTTGGGTCTATAATTGACACCCCCTTCAGCAAAGGATTAATACATCACAAGAAAATGAAAATAATCTAATGGTGATATAGGTTGTTTAAAATATAATGGGTTTTCTGAGTTGCCAAACTCCTTATTCCATATGTTGCTGTTACAAAAGTACATATAATGTGAATTAGAGAAAGAAAAGGAGGCTTGTGTTCACATCTGGACTTCTAACTGTTACCATATAAAAGGGCTGTGAGGTACCTGTAGGTACAACTCATTCTTTTTTGACCAGTGCATTTAGCAGTTTATTCATCTTGGGGAGAGTTTATTTGTTATTTTGCAGGCTGGACTGTGCTGGAACTTTGTGGGTTGCTGTTCTCAGTGGAGTTTGATTTCCTGCTGTCTCTCTTCATCACCTTTCTCCTTTTGTAGATTCCCCTGCCATTCTCCTGGTTGTATCTCTGAACAGTAGGAATGCTTTTCATTTTAAAAATTACTCCTACTGTGAGCTCACTTAACGGGATTGAACATTCGTGATTTTTCTCTTCAGTGGGTCTTTCTGCTTTTGATGAAAGAGTTCAGGTGTGTTCTGGTCATTGCTGCTTCCCTCCAAAATGAACCCCATTTACCCTTTTTTTCCCTGCTGCCTCCTTGTCTCATTGGTTTCGAAAAAAGCCAATGTTTCTGGAAGGCTGTACATGCAGATACGTTTTAATTCTCATTCCCCACCCAGGAGACCCACACACACTGCTCATGGAAATATCTGCTGGGCCTGTCAGCCAACAGCACCAAGACATCACACACATTGGAGGTCCCGTGCAGTGAAGAATTTCCAGGTTTAGGACTATCATGGAGACACTGATGTCACTAGCTTTTGGATTCCTCACCACAGCACCTGGGCACTCCCTCTGCAAGTGGCTTCTGACAGCCCCTATGGTGGCACTTCTGGACAGGTGTTGCACTGTAGCCCTTCTGCACAAATTTACTTTGATGCCCAAAAGAAACACCACTGCTGGTCTTAAGACAAAGGATCATTTCTCAAATGGCAGCTTGTGGCCATTCTCCATGTGCTATATCAGGCAGTTATAACTGCCAAAATTGCTATTGTTTTTTCTGCCTATTGGACTACCCCTCAGTGCCACTCTGGTGGTAACTACCGCCTGGTAAAGCACCTTAGCTGTCTGTGACTAATTTTTATTCTGCTCTTTTGGTCCTTCCTTCATTCACTGTAAAGTCCAGCATGTTCCTTAGTCAATTGTTGCTCAGTGGTTCTTCCTCAGCCTAACATGCTTGCACAGGATGAAGTGCTTGATACACTCTCAAAAGAAATATTGGAGCCTTGGAGCAGAGATATTATCCTTTCACCCCATCTTTTACTTATTCCATGACAGTGCTATTTCCATCAGGGTATGGTATTGTTCTTTCAAATGCATAAATGTGGGTTTCATTTTAGATCTTTCTAAGTCAGGAACATGCTCCTGGGAAAGCAATGGTCTCACAGTAAGTGCAGTGCACAGGGATCACTGTGATTAGGCAAGTTTCATTCCTGGGTATTGAGAGCTCTGGACTGTAATGCCCAAGTCCTAAATAGGAAATTAAAATTACAGTTGCAGTATGCCAAGTGGAATTCTTTAATTCTCTTACATCCTCCTACTGTACCTGTGCATTTATTTTCTTTACAAAAAAAAACAACAAACTTTTCTAACAATTAGGAAAGTGAAGTAAAATTAGAATGTGGAAAATTAAGGATAACAGAAGAAATCTCAAATATTAATTCAGTCTTTTCATCCTCATGGAGTGATGTGATCTATCACAATGAAGGTGAGGGATTGTTACTGCCCTTGTTTGCATGCACACAGGTGGAATAGTGTGGGTACATCCCTCTTCCACAGCCATAGAGAGATGTGAGTTCAGGGCTTTCTGCCCATGCTTAGATAACACCTTTCCTAAATAATTTTCTTTATGAGAAAAGAGTTGACAGCTACATTATCAAGTACCTCACAGTACAGTGCAAAGAAATAAACTTGGAACTGTGAATTGTATGTTACTTGGCACCTCTAGGCCATATATCAGACAGCTCTTTAGTTTACGCATTGGTTTCTGAAAGGTCAAAATTAAAGTTGGATGTTTCCACCCCCTTAACAATAATATTAGAAATGTTAGTGTGATTTAATGGCATCTAGCCCTGTTCTCTGCAGGCTTAGGGTACAAAATTATAATATTTTGTCTTTTATATGCCAATTACATAAGCAGTAATATTGGTGTAGTGGCACTATTTCTGAAACCCTCTACTAGAAGGGCTCAGGACCACAGACTCCACTATTGGGCTTTTACTTTACCTAGGAGAAAGGAACTACAAATGTAAAGGTATGAGTTGTACTGGGGACAAGATCAGAAGAGGAAAAGCCTCTACTCTTCATTGTATTCTCAGCTGCTGACTTTAAACAGCACCCACGGTGAGGGATCACTCCTTGGGGCTCTGTGGTGTGTGGGAGCAAGAAAGACGTCTGAGGAGACACACTTCAGAGAAATAGCAAGGAGGCCTTTGGGACCACACATATAATGAGCTGAACTCACCTGTGTGACACTGGAATAACTTTCTTGGATTCAACAGCTGGCACAAGGTCACAGGAAGCGAAGAGCTGCACTTTGCATGTTAGCACTGAAATTTGTTGCTCCAAAAGGAAACTGTGAGAAGTGATGATAACCAGGTATAAAGCTTATTTTGAAAAGAGAGGGATTTTTGAAATCTGGGCTAGAGGTTATGACAAATGAGAGTGATATCACGATTCAATAGCTATAGAAAGATAAGAAAAGATGAAGATGTGATAAAAGAAGAGACTTGTACAGTAGAAAGCTGTCTGCTAGCATAATACCACATGAAGAAGCTAAGAATACTTTACTGCACAATTAAAGTTACGAAGGATAAGGGAAAAGTAGCTTAGTGTTCTTCAAGTCAAAGCTAAAGAGGGTGTACATGATCAGAAATTATACCATTCCTTCCTGGAAATAAGACTTAGTGGAGATTTTTAATAGGTCTCCTCTGGAACATTCTGCTAAAATAAGCACAGAAAAATCAGGTTGTCCTGGTTTTTTTCAGAGGTGCTCTTGTCTTTTTACAGAAAAACGTTCCTTGTCCTTCCACAAATTGTTATTGTCTGTCATTGGCCACTACCATTTAAAAAGCAGCATGTTTCTCTTAAGTGCTTTTTGTTCGCAGAGCACCTTGAACGTAAAAGAAATGGAGGCCTTTAGAAAGCTAATGGAAGTTTAAGGAGCTCAACACCTGTGAAAAGAAGGCTCTGGTTTTCTAGTTTCTCTCCACTCCCTTTTAAGATACGTTTAATAAAAATATAATGTTGAATTGCTCACAGTAATGTACACACACAGGACTCTGGCTGAGTGAGGATTCTTGTCTTTTGTTTCTGATGTTTGTGACACAGCCCTTTACTTATGTTTCAGAAAGCTGAGAGGCAAGAGGAAGACCTTCTGTAACAACACAGTAAAGACAGGAACGTGAAAAGCTGTACAACAGATTCAAAATAGGCAGTCACCTGATGACTGTTCCATTCCTGGATTTATGCTGAAATGTGAGAGAGAGTGCCAATGCATTTGTTGAATGCATAAAATCTATGAGGCTGTCTGTCAGGTGGGAATCAGTCAGGAAGCCTGGAGCAAGGATACCCATGATTATGCCGTCAAAAAGCTTGCAATAAGCAGCAGAATATTTTATTTGCCGTCAATCCTACAAAAAGTCTTTTATAACATCTGTGTCAGCAGATTCCAGGTCCCAAGAGGTGCCACATTTTGAAAGCAGCAGAGAACTCAGTAAGGGTTTGTGTTGTGTTTGCCAAGTACATAATGTGGAAAACCTCACTGGTTTAATGAAGTTATAGGTGCCAAAGGACATTTCAGTTTTGCCTGTGTTTAAGGCATTGCTTCTCAAGGTGAGTTGGACTTGTATGTTGATGCTCATTTAATTTTCATTGTTATAGTAAATAGGGATCATTCTCCAGCCCTGAGATCCACTGGCACAACACCACTCTCATTTGCATGGCTACACTTCTTTGCAAAATGGGGGGGTCACATCTGACCTTCAGTCAGGCAGGTCCTTAGCCTGTGCTAACCCTCGGGCTGTGTCTGAAACCTGAGGGGGATGCTAACTGACACAGGTCAAAACCATGGCAAGGACCTTGTAATGTAAATTCCAGTATGAATAATCCCAAGCCAACATGCAGACCCATGCCCTTGCCTGGTACACTGCCATAGACAAAGCCATATAATAACAGTAGCTTAAAAATCTGAACTTTTCATTTTGGTGACTGTAAATATACGTATCCCACCTCATCTCAAAGAAGTTGGAAAACACAGCTCACCATTTGTATTCTGACTACTCCTATCTCCTAATTTATTTCTCCTGCCTTGATAAACCACTCTAAGGTCAATAGTATCTAATTCAGCTAAATTGTGTCATAAAACCTCTCTTATGACAATTTGTAGTTACGATGTAATTATCTTAATACTGTCTCTGATGAGTCTCTTTCACAGATAGAGGTTTTGATTGACTGTATCTGTGCCTAAAAAGAAAAAAAAAAAAAAACAAAACAAAACATGGCCATGCCTTGCTGAAGCTTTTTTCACTGACTGTTTCATATGGTGCCTGCTTTACTGGAGCTCTGTAAGTGGTATGTGAAGCAAAAGATTCTGCTTGTCAGCCTGCTTCACAGATCCACTGAAAATAAACACATCAGACACTGAGCTGAGCTAATGGCACACTTGCTTATGGTTGCTCATTTTTGTTTTGGGTTAATGTTGTGCCCCTGCATGTACCATCTGGAGAGGGGAAAAAGATTTAATCAAAAATAAAAATAGCTGGTTTAGGCTTAAGTTTTTCTTTTGTACTATGAAGTGCAGGAAGGGAAAATGAAAGGGTGTCATTTGCTGTGACCATTGAATAGAATAAGAGCTGTGAATGCCAGCAGGTCTGCTTCTCACCCATGAATCCAGTGCTTCATTTGTTTGGGGGAAAAAGCTCTGCGCACCTTTCCGCTGAACCTCAGCAGTGCTCCTCAGCATAAACAATAGCTCATATTGTTGAGGAGGCTTATCGAGAAAGTTATGTCAGTAATGATGGGGATTTTCAGCTGGCATTCTCCGGGATTTGTGAAGCATTTGCTGCTGGTAAGTGTGCTGATAAGCTGCTCGCTGATTAGAATATTCTATCTGCAGCACAATCGGGCTCCTGTTTCCCTGACATGTCTCCTCTGTGTCTTAAAAATACCAGAAGCACATCAACAGCTTATCACAAGAAGCTATATGAATTCAGAACATGATTCTTTTGCAAGATCGTTCAGGTTAGGTGTCAGCACAGACTGAAAAAACAAGGCACTAGCAAAAGGTGAATGTAACAAGCATATCTCATAATCTTTTGGTTGTTATAGCCCTCATTCTCTCATTCCTGCACTTTTTGAATATTTGTAACCTTCCCTATTCTGGTGTCTGCTTTTGACTGCAGGCTCCTCAGGGCAAGTGTGCCTTTGTGTCAGTAATACACTCTACCCACTTATGGCACTGCACAGGCAGTAATGAACAAGCCCATAACAAGCAGCCGCAAACCCAAATACCAGCAATAGTCTGGATGCTCTGTTCTGTACCGAGATGCTTAAAACAGGATCACCTGATAGCTCATCTAAACAATCACACAGGGGACCTGTATGTTTAACAAGACTCATGTAAATCCAACAGCAGTCGTGCAGGAGACTTTCCCATCCCCATGATGGCATCTGACAGAAGAGCCATAAAGGACTGCGGTGATGACTCCCACGTGGAAAGCTGACATGCCTAAAACAATCAGCACTGTCTGGGTTCATTCAAACATTGTGGTGGACACTGTGGGCTCTTGAAAACTTCATTTCTTCTCCTAGTAGATGTGGAGAAGGCCAATGAAAAATAGACGCGCACACCAACACACATTTGGCACTTGTCAATGCTGTTTATAGTTGCAAAGATAAAATGTCACCAGTGTTCAAGCGCTCACCTCAGGAGCTAATAGCTGCTCACTGTTAGGGCTTTCACTCCTTTTTTTTCTAAAAGCTCTTTAAACTGGTAGAATTTTGCTTCAAAATTGAAACTGTTGTAATATCTTTGTAGTGTCTAGTGACTGAGCTTTCCTGTGTTGTCTTAACAGCAAATGTCTTCTCTGCATTTGCCATGTGTGTGTACAGAAAAACAGATTGACTCAGCCAGACAGCTCTGGTTTTATTTTTATCTGCTGTACTTTATCTGCTATATTTATATTTTAAATAATTTATGTAATTTTTGATATATCCAAATTCTCGGAAGCCTGTAGGGTGAGAATTCATCTCACTCTCTACCTCTGAGAGTGTTGAAGTCCTAACTCAGATACATGGAATAACCATTGGGTTGTGTCGTAATTCAGATAACCTCAGATCAGTTACCTCTTTATGTTTTCCTTCAAGCAGGGAGACCTTGGGCCAGTCCTGGGAGCAATGAAGAGGATTTCCCATGCCAGATCAGGAGGGATAGCCCCTCTTGCAACAATCTGGAGTGAACTGTCTTCTCGTCCAAGCCCTTGTGCAGAGTTCTGATGAGCAAACTGCCCTGCCTGCTGCCTCCAGCCAGGACATGAGGAACACAGAGGAACAGATACCCTGATATGCGGGGCCCACAACCAGAGGGAGAAAGAGCCTATTTCTTTCTCAGTATAAACTAAAATTTCTTTTGTATTTTTGTTATGGAAACTTCCCTGATGCTGGCAGTCACACCCACACCACCTGAGCTAGGACTGAGACCCCTTCACAGCTCCAGTGACTGATGGGTGCCCAGCTTGACTCCCTACACTCACCGCACTCACACAGTCAGTCCAGGTTTCCTCACCAGTTTGACCCCAGGTTTCCCAGAACAGTCTCAGACATCCAAATCCTTAAAATAATTTAGTCGTGGTGCAACAACAGAGTAAGAGCTCGATCTGGTGCCTCTGAGGAGGGACCCTGAGCAAAGGAACCCCTGGGCTTTTACACCCTCATAGTCTGAGTGAGTCTGGAGTCTTCCAGCTGAATCTTCAGCTGCTGCTGTGTCTGAGTGTCCAGTCCCCTGGCTGGTGCCACACCTCCCTCCTGTCCTTTGTTGTACAAAGGGCTGGCGCCACTGTACAGCGTCTTGCCTAGGGCTCCAGCCACCCAGAGCTCTATCTGCAGCTCAAACTGCAGCTGCGCTCCAAGCTACCTGCACTAAATGTATTCTTCAATATTTTTTTTCTCTCAGACTGCTCAGGCCAAAATTTCCATGAATTGCAATACAAATTTCTGTTGTACACAATACGCAGGGTCTAAGTGACCACTGTTTGTGTGTCCATTAGAGCACTTGTGCAGGTAAAACCTTTAACATGGCATCTCAAACCCGCTTTTAAAATATTGGTTCTGTTTTTGAAACACTTTTAAATAGGCTCAGTTCTAGTGCCATGGAGATAAAAACCTTTGAAGAAGTTTTTATTTCTCTATGAAAAGTTTCTTTCATTTAGCTAAGCAGACCTTAGAGCTCCATGTATTTATTAGTGTATATATTTAATAGCAATTACCTGTACCTGCAGCAGAGCTACAACAACAGCACCGATATGCTCGGCAGCAATTTAGCACAGCCACAGTAGGGTGGGGGAGGACATGTCATCTCTGATTGATATGTAGACTTTTTTTGTAGGAATAAAACTAGGACACCTTGACTGCACAAGGAACTTTACTTTCTGATTTGCTCCCTCTGATAAACATTTTCACCTACTCAGTGGCTATAAGAAGAGTTTGGGCTGTTCTCTATGTGCTTTTCTCATCTCGCCTGAGGTCTGGAAATATCTGCGGAACATCTGAGTGGGATTGTCCTAGGTATAAATGGGATTCCTAGCCATCAAACCTTTTCTTCTTCCTTTTGTTTTTAGTTGTAAGATGAAGGTCACCTTTCCGTTTATAAGTTACCCCTACATTTGAACAAAAAAAACATTTTATTTTCCAGAAAGCAGAGGGCTAAGTCCACACGAGTGCTGAAACGCTGCTTCCAGAATGCAAGTATTTGTAAGCCTTGCTCCTTTTACTCCAAAGCACCTTAAAGGAGTGGATTTTATAGTTCAAACATCACCTTTTTCTAGTCCAGTATCTGACTCTGCATCATCCAGAGAAGCCTCTCTCCCAGCCTCAGTGAAGTGGCTCAACCCTGACTCAGACAGGGGCACAGTTGGGACCCCCAGACTAGGGACTGTGCTCCTCTGCAGGGCTTGCTGCAGTGGAGGTACCCCAGGGTGCTTTTTCTACCAGGGATTCAACTGAGTTGTTCCTATCACACACCTGTACCAGAAGGGATTAACCCCTTGCTCTGCCTGACAGGCTCGAAGATGCCCTTACCATGGCAGCTTGGACTGTATCCCAAGCTGGGCTTGAACTAACTCTGCTCTGGTCAAGTTGTGCTCTGTACAGAATAATCAAACACTTCTTGGAAATGGGAGAGGGAAAGGTAGAACTTGATGGTCTGTTCATGCGATTCAGCTCTTCTTTGAAAGCAGAAAATACATGGTCTGAGATCCCAGTTATGTATGAAGCATTTAATAGTCAGTACCCAAGAAGAGCTTGGAAGCAGAGCTTCCTGCTATTCAGAAGTTGAATATGCTTTTCACAAGGGACACTCAAAAGCCTATCTCCAGAAAGGGAGAGCCTTCCCAAAAGCACAGAGCCTTCCTGAAGGCTTCCAAGGGGCAAACATTCTTTAGACATGTGCACTATCCAGCAGTGTTAGCTGTTGCCTATCTTCATCTTCTCACAATAGAGGAGACACAGTCTCCTTGGACTCCACCTCAAGGCAGGCACATCTTTCCATGTGCTGGACTGGGAGTCACGTGCAGATGTTGGGAATGCAGCAAGGTGACTAGGAACACGGCTGTGATCCCCAAGCAACCATTTTGGCACCAGAAACACTTCTTACAGGGTTTTGAAAGCCTGTCAATGTTGTGTCCATTTTATAAATGCTGGATAACATTTTTGTGTTTAATTTTTCCTGTCTGTATGAAGTGATTATTTCTAGACCCACATGACCATCAGTACAGATTAATATTCATGAAAATTGCATTCAACAAGGCAGTTACCTGAGCTCTGCAACATCACCATGCACACAGCAATCATTTTTAAAATAAAGGGCTTTTAGCTTGAATCTCATTGAATCAAAATTACTGATCTACAAAAATGGATACTGTGTTTCAGAAAACATAATTGCAAGTGCAAAACTGGTTTCAAAAAATTGGAGCCGGGTTTTTCACAATGACCACATGAATTTAGCTCTTGTTTTGTGAATTGTTGGAAACTGTATAAAATTTTTTTCACCTCAATGCAATTCACTGCTAGAATCTATTTGTCATATAATTCAAGCATATATTCTTGATTTATAGTTTGTTCAGAGAAATTTACGGCAGCATTCAACATTCTTTGTCGAGCTGTATTGGCTAATATTGATTGATAGTGCGTATCAGATGATAGTTTTCTGTTCCCTGATTAGATTATGTTCTTACAGAAAGAGTTTTCCAATGCCAGTTCTAATGCTTTTTAATCCCAAAATTACTTTTGATGAGAATTCTCTTGCAATCATTCAAAATGTCACTTGTTTTTCACCTATCACTCTTGCTAGCTAACATGTATCATAGATTATTGAAACAAGAAAAGTTTTTTAAAAAATGAGCTAGTACCTCTGAAACAAATTCTAATGGAATATGATGAATTTTTCACCTCCAAAAAGAGCACCAAACTTATTCACATCATTGTACACATTCATAAGCCATAACGTTTCTGAGTTTGGGATTTAATAAGTCTCAAAAAAATGCCCATAAGGGGAACAATTTCCTCTCCAAGAAAGGAGTATTTTTGCAAGAACTACTCCTGAGCACAAAGATGCTCAAACAAATCAGCGCCCCATAGTTTTCACCCCAGAGGCAGGGAGGGAGTAGGGTGTGAGTACTCCTTTTATCTTAAACGTCCTATCCCACCCTGTGCTGGGAGGGTGCGGGAATTCTGCCTTTGTTCTGGATGCACCGCGAACACGCGTGTTTGGGCGCTTTAGCTCAGCACAGAGGCCCGTGCGGGCCGTGCGGCTGCGGTGCGGGTGGACGGTGCAGGCAGGGTCGGGACGGTGCGGAGCGGTGCAGTGCGGAGCGGAGCGGGGCAGTGTGGAGCGGAGCGGTGCGGTGCGGTGTAGTGAGGTGAGGGCCGGTGCGGTGAGGGAAGGGCAGGGCAGGGCAGTGCGGTGAGGGCCGGTGCGGCGCGTTGCGAGCCATGGCGATGTGGAGCAGGGCGGTGCGGTGCAGGCCGGGGCGCTGCGGAGCAGTGCGAGCCATGGCGATGCGGGGCGGAGAGGGCAGGGCAGGGCGGTGCGGTGCGGTGCGGTGCGGTGCGGTGCGGTGCGGNCCTGGGCGGCAGCGCCCCCTGGCGCCCGAGCGGCCCCGCGGCTCCCCCGCCGCCGCCCTGACGTCTCGGAGGGGATTTCGCGGGGTTTTCGGGCTCTGTGGCTTCGCCCGCACCGACGGTCCCGGCTCGTCCCGGTGGATGGGTGCTGAGCCGCCCGCCGTGCCGCCCCACAGCCGCGATCCGCTGAGGGAGAGCCCCGTGCTGCCAAGGGAAACATGGCCCCAGAATAACTGATGTAATAAATAACCCGATTTGCGCGTTGGCCAGACCAAAAGGTAATTTCAAATGACCTGAGTCTTTGCGAACAGAGTAGAGATGGTTTTGGACGTACTGTGGTGCCATCCCGCCCCTTAACAACCTCACCGCACGGAGCCCTGAGCAGCCCATCCTGCCTCTGCAGCCGAAGGGTCTGTGGGGCTGCAGAACCCTCCCCTCACAGCCCTGCGGAACCGCTGTGCCTCTGCGGGCAGCACTTGGCCCGCAGGACTGGGCCGGGCTGGCCGAAGGGAGCTTCTAGAGAGACAGTCACCTGGAAAACTCATTCAGGGACAAATGGCATAGCAGCCTTGTCACAGGAACACAACATCATTTCTCCCCAGGGAGGAGAGCCTGCCTGAGTTCACATGCTGGACTTTGTCAGCTAATGATGCTAGACCCCGAGTGGAGCTTCAAAAAACCAAAGGGTGGGAGGAAAGCATCCTATGAAAGGGCAGTCTTTTATTGACCAGTCAGGCAGATGAGAAGAGTGAGACAAAACACTACTGGAGGTTACTCTGTAATCAGATGTTTCACATGTTATTTGTACAACTGAACTCTGAGGACTCCCTGATTTGCCACAGCTGTTGGGGTTTTTTTTTTCCCCCTAAATTTATGTTCCTTTTATCCAGTTAAAATTTCCTTTGTTTCAGACACAGGCTTGTTGTTCACAAAGGGGAAAGTGTAGTTTCTCAAGGGACACCAAAGATACTTTTTTTTCCCAGTGTCAGAATTTGGGTGTCAGGCTGAAAGCAACCACTAACTTTTTGAGGCCAGCCCAACACTGCTGCTGCATGGGTTATCCTTGTCATTCAGCCAGGGTCATCCTCCTAGAGGATGGGCTTCTGCAGCAGTTCCCTCTGAAAGGCCTGATGAGCTGTAGAAAAATTGCCAATATCCAAGGACATCCATGTGCTCTGCTAGAAGCCATATGCTGTGGTCGTCTCTGTGCAACAGTTCACTGCCCCTTTATAGCCCTTTGTGCTCAAGAAATCTGTTGTCATGGGCTTCTTCTCTCAACTGCCCTGAGCTTTCTGCCAAAGTTGTCCTTGTTCTTGACTCTAGGCCATGGCTTCTTGCCCATCTAGCAAACTTCTTAAACAGCTTCTGATTTTCAGGCAATTTTTTCTGCCTTTTATCCACCCTCTGGTCAAATTCTCTTTAATATCCATTAAGGATGAGAAGTTCAGCTCTGTGAACCTCCAAATATAAATATTTCTAGTTAGAATTGTCATTTGTTCATAATGAATGTAATGAGATCATTTAAGCTTAGGCAATCAACAACATGTAGCCCTAGAATTAATGTATTAGAAAGAGTCTCCAAAAAGAGATTGCTGTCACATGCAATCTCCTTTTGTGGAAAGAAAAAAATTCAGTCTTGTAACGTTTTACTACTGGTTGCATGAGATCCTCCAAACTTAAGTTCCCTATAACAATGCAATTTTTATCCTTCAGTGCAGACAGATGCTTTAGGAGTAATTCATCCTACTTTCTGTTTTGATTCAGTGTTTTGTAGCAGATCTCATCACTTCATTGCTCCTCACTCCCCCAACATCCTTTCGGGAGTTTATCATTTGCATGTTTTCGCACTCCTCCAGCTACTGATCGTTGTAGAGGGGGTAGTGCAGGGTGCCATCCCTCCCCCTCAGTCCTTCCTACAAGAACTACTCACTGATTTCAAAGATTCCGTGCACATGAATCACCCTGTTAATGCTCTGCAATGACAGTTTCATCAGACTTCCTCTCATCAACAAGAATTTCCAAGTCTTTTAGCACAATAACTACCCAGCTATTATTTACACATGAACTGTTCACTTGATCTGCTTCCCAGCCAGCTCCAGCACTGTTCAATACAAATGTAACTTCCTAAGGCTGAAATACATTTTGCTTCCCAGTATCCTTCATCTTCCACTCTCTCCTGTTTACCCTCCTGATTAGACTATCCCTTTTCCCTCTCTTGCTATGTTTTCTTGTCTGGAGGGGAAAGCACTGCAGCCCTGAGGCATGATAGCTGCTGTGGGAGAGCAGCTCCACAGCTGGCAGGGAAGAGTTCCCTGTGTCCCTACTTGAAAGTTCTGGGAGGTTTCCTGACAGCCAAGCTAGTGAATACTCTGTCAGTGCAGGGCTATGCTTGTAGATGTGCTTTCCTGCTGAGGCTGAATGTTGTGCATGGCACACTTGGCTCTGCTGGGCTACTCCACCGAGAGTAAAGCTCTGAGAGTGCAGCGTGATTATCTGTATCCTCAGGAGAGGCTGCAGTCCCAGAAGTCAGACTCTTCTTTCATTAGGCGGTGAATGGGAAGAAAGTGAATGTTTCGGTTGGCTACAGCAGCTTGTCCATCGTGTCCCAGGACCCTGTGTCCTCCTGCTGCTCTGGGCTGCCAGCAGCTACCTCTGAGGCTGCCAGCATCAGCTCTCTGCTCTATTTCCAGTCTTTGTAGTTTCTGCTCAGCAGCCCATTGGGGAATTAATCCCTAATACAGCACTGCCCAGGGCTAAGCAGCATGATACAAAAATTATCGATTTGCAAATACACATTCAGCTATAAACCACTTGGGGTTAGAAGCACCCCCTGGGAAACTGTGGCAAGTGTGTAAAGCTTATATCCTGCATAAGCAAGCAATGGGGGAGCTTGCAGGGAGCCTCAAGGCAGCTGAGTAGAGAGGGATCAGGGACTAATCATTAGAGGGAAAAGATGGTAGGACAGACCTGTGGGGAAGACCATGGGATTCAGTCAACCAATCCAATTTTGGGAGAAAAGGGCTTTCCTTTCCTCACATCCTTCCAACTCTGGTGCTCTCTGCACAAAAGAGAGCAGAAAAGCTGCCTCCTCAGCAGAGACACATTGAACCTACAGTGTTTAAATTTTGCCGTTTATGAATCCCAGAGGATTTGTGACATGTATGTCTGTGATTTAGCCTGAGCAGCACAAGCAGAGTAAGAATAAACATGGCAGGTGAGAGCTTATTGGCTCTACACACATCTTCTGTGCTGCTGGGGTAAACAGGGTCTTTATGACTTCCCAGGAACCTGAGTCCTTATGAGATCCTCAGAAAATGGTGTTTGGAGGTTCCTGGGTAGGCTACTGAGCTGTCAAAAAGGCAATCCTTCAAAGTGATACCCGTGTCTGTATCCTTGGCCAATCTGTATGTTGGCTTTCGGTAGCTGGCACTATATAGATAGGATATGATCAAGACACAGCTAGTGCCTGAGCGACATTACTTCTCTTTGAGCTGCAGTGGTGGCAGCACAGACCCTTGCATTGAATTTGACACTTTGGATCCTAGCTGTGGTCTATAATATTCACTAAAGGTTTATTTTAACACTCACATTGAAAATATTTGAGCATTCAGGAGGGAGAAATTCAGAATCATTCATTTCTCCTCTTCTGGCTTTAAGTCAGCTCTTCTGCAGTGGGATTTCCAGAGCTTTATTATGTTTCCCTCCCTTCTTCTCTGTGATCACTTGACTGAAGAAGAACCCCAAATTCACACTTACATTTTTCACTTCTTTAAATAGAGACCAATTTGCCTTTAATTAGCTTCATAGATTCACTGAAGTCCTCTGTAAATGTACACAAACATCAATAATTAGTAACCCCTCAGAAATCTCCAAGAGACTTTTGGATAATCCAGACTGTGGATTCAAGGCCACGATGAATGAGTGGATGATAGTTGGTGGTGGGGTAAGTCCTATGGGCTATCATCAAATTGTTTTGTATCCTATGATGGTTTTAGTGGGTTGGCTGACCAGAACACTTGTTATTATGAAAAGGAGATACCTTCACTAGGTGCATGTGCCAGTATTTCTTGAAGACTTCCTAGTGATACAAATTAAGGCCCTAGACTTCTCAAGAGGTAGATTTGTTTATTTAGATGTTTTCTGTGCTCTCTGACTTGGAAGATCCAAAAGGACAGAAGTTACCATCTCCTGAGATTTCTGAACTGATGAAAACATGGCTTCGTCTCTATAGAGACAGAGGGGAAACCTCTGGGCTCCACTGCTTCCTGGTGGCAGTAAAGCATAAGGGTCAAACAGGGAATCAACATTCCACTAATTTTTACTGCTGAAAATAGTCTGGATCTTTTGATCTAAGTGACTTTGTAGCTGGCCACCATCCTCTTCTGGGCATCACATAATGGCAATAATAAAGACACTTCAGAGAGTGTGGTAATTAGCGCCCACTCATCTTCTAGCAAAGCAATCTTTTATGACTAGCTTTGGGTGTGGAATTCTGCCCCACATCCTCATAAGATGTAGCAGCTCTCAGGATGGTCTATGTATGCACTTGGATTTCAGATCACTTTCAGAAGCTGGCTGTAAACAAGCTGCTCTCAGACTTAGGTCTGGAGCTGTTTGTTACTGCCCTACAGCAGGACTAAAGCTTTAAATAATGAATGTACAACAAAAGACACACATATTCTTGGGTATATGCAAAATAAATACAGAAAATATCTGACATTTTCACAGTAATAGGACATATGTGAATACCACTCCACAATAAGATGACTGTTACTGGTTAAAACATGCATTTTTCCCCATAATATTATCCTAGTGTTTGATAATTCATTTTTAGAGAAAAATATGTCAAGTGAATTTGGATATGCTGAAAATTTGCATTTGAGCACCGTTCTACATAAAAGTCCTTCCAAAGCCCTTGAATATAAATGAATCTAAGTTATTTCCATAACATGTTGAACCATTATGCCAATGAATGAAAAGCTCCTCCTAATGCTGTCAATTTATGTTTCAGATTGTGTAACAGGAGCAGAGTCATACTCTAAAAGTTTCCAAAGCAGGAATACTCACATAGAGTGTGCTGTATGTTAGCCTAGTCTAAAATGGATTTTACTTATTCTTGTGCTGGTAAAATTGTACCTTGCTGTAAATACTTCTTCAGTAATGGAGAATTTCGGTTAACCTCTTTATTATCAGCCATATAAAATTTAGAAGAGATACTATTTCTGATTTTTGCCATCCAAAACAGTAATGCTGTCAGGCTTATCAGTAAATATCCTGCACATTGCTTTAAGAAATTACCTCTGACACCTGCAGTGTGTTGTCACGTATAAGGAGCAATAGCATTGTCACTAGAAGCAAATTATTAATAATGCTTCATGTAATGCAGAGTTATATTTATTACAATTTTGTGATACGTTCCTATCCATTAGTCTAAAACTAAAAGCAGGAAATTTATTTAAAATATATTTCTAGCTGAAATAATCTGTGTTTTTAATTATTAAATGCAGTTTTCTGAATAACAGTGCCAACTTTTTTTGTTTTATAGCCTCTGGGACTATTCTGTCAGAAGTTCAGCCCTGGTAAATCAGTTTAACTTATTTGTAGGACCTAGGGATGAAGAAAATATAGGGAACTTTGTTTCAGTCTGCCAGCACCAGGCCAGATATACTATCTTGTCCTGCAACCTCAGCTCTGCTATACAGCTTAAGAAACTGGGATTAGGACTTTGCAAGTGTTAGGAGCCTTGGGGAAATGGCAACTTTATAAACGTTTATTGATTAGTTGACTTTAACCTTCCTTCCTGCAGATTCTGTTTAAATTCCTGATAACTTTCATTCCTCCATTAAATTTGCTTCTCTGCTGAGACATCTTTTCTCTTCGAAGATTTATGTCATTTATTTGGCTGTCATTTACTTTGTTGTTCATTCACTTTATTACATTCTTTTGAGTTTTTTCTGCTACCATTAAGTCTGCAAAGCCTAGTATTCCAGACCCACCTTCAAAGATAAATTCCTAAGACAAATGAGAAATCCTACTAACTGGAAAGCCATTCAACCAGGACACTGAAAGCCATTCCAAACTTACCACTTGAACAACACATGATAAACTCTTCCACCAAGTGGCTAAGGAAATGGTTGCCTCTTCTTTGGGGGATGTGGTAGCATGGTCCAGGTGAAATATCTAACATTTACCTATTTTTCATGGTTAGCGCAAAAGATGATGCTACTAACTTTGTAAATAATCACTGCTGGGAGCCCAAGAGGACGTCTTGCAAAAAGTTGGGAGGGTGGGAGGCTGAGGAGTAACGAATCCTGCAGACCTGTAACAGAGATTTCCCAAAGCAGTTTTGGAGGGAGCTGCCCAACAGCCAAGAGGCCGGTTCTTGTCTCTGACTTCTGCATGTAGGGTCAGCTGTCTCAGCACTGCTGCCCTCAGGGTTTGACTGTGATTCCACTCTCCCGCTCAGAGAGTCATGTGGGACACTGTTCACTCTTTCCCATCGCCCCACTCCAGGTCCTGCCTGACCAGGAAGTTGCCCATCTGCAAATCCCTCCAACCAAGGAATCAAGATTACAATTCAGCTTGTCTTCCCAAAGGGGATATGAGGAAACACATTTCTTCTGTCACATTAAAGCCCCCAGTAGTTCAGTATTTTACCAAGAGTCTTCTCCTTCAGTCTCAACAGTCTTCTTACTTATCTTTGTGTTCATAAATCTTTTGGCATAAACCTATTTGTATGAAAACTATCTTCCGTGGGCCAGATGGCCTTTAAGTGTATTTCAGTATAACTGCCAACGGTCTGAGTAACGGGAAAGGAATTACACTCCTTTTCACAACTTCTATCAGTGCATTTTAATGATGTAAGTGTTCTAAAAGACTCCTATGATCAGATGAAACAAGGTTGGTTAGAGCTCTCTGAAGAAAAAAAGAGCATATTCATGAAGAGGAGGAAGGTACATGACACCCAAACTGTGCGCCATCTATCCTTGCTTCTGGTAAGCTTTCAGAAAAGAAATTGAAATTTAGCTGATTTTTGCACAAAGATTTTTCAGCCAGCATCATGTGTTAGTCCCCAGGATACATAATGAAAAAAAAATATGACAATCAAGTGTTATAAATATCTTAAATCAGGATAAAAATATTTTGAAAAGTATTCTTTTCCTAAACCCTAATCTGCCTGAAAGGAGCAGGTAGCAATTCTGATGGGTTCAGGGGGAAAAAAAACAAAAGTGAAATCAGAGAAAAAAAGTGACTTAAAGCCCTGACTACCTGGAAGAAAGAAAAAAAAAAGCAAACCACAACCAACCCTACAGTACCCCAGGGTCTGATTTGTTGAAACCATTTCAGTTTAATGCTAAATTATCTATATTTTAAAAAGGCAATACAAATAAGATATGATCAAGAATAATAGGAAGAATATATTTGTTTAGGATATTAATGCAGACATTTCCTGCGATTCAGCAATTTCTGAGCAACAAAATGGGTCCCATTTGCACTGAGCTTCTGACCTGCAATATAGCTATAAAGATACCTTGGAGATTTGTCTGTTCTCCTGGAGCTAATCTGCTGGCTTGATTCCTGAGGTTTGTTGAGGAACATGATATGTATTGCATGATAAACACCACATAGAGGGTTTCCTGAGAAAGCTCTGTCTCAAAAATAAAATAGTGACATTTTAAATGCCAAGGATTATCAACAGGTGGAAAATAATAAGATATCGCTCTGTTGGGATTTCTTTAATGCCTTTAATCCAGCAATGAAAATTCAGGACAGATGTGTATGGCTGGGTAAAAAAAGGAGAAGCCTGATTCTTTAGAAAAGAATCTAGGTGAATCCTTTTCACTTGCCATTCTTCTTCAAGAATATTTAATATCCATTTACTTGATGTGCACAGAAGTTCTCAGGTATGTGGGGGGGAAAAAATGCTTTTTATTTCTAACCTGATCAGAATTGAAATTACTAGAAATGCTATAAAAGAGCTTGTGCTCAGGAGATCTGTGACCTGATGACTTAACTGAAGAGGTCCAGAGAAGAAAAATAGAATTAGCCATAGACCTTCTGAACATCTGGCCAAATCAACCTCAAAAGCTTTGGAGATTTCTCTATTCCTACTTAAATATGACAAGAAGAGATATTTCACACCAAATACTCTTAACTCTCTCTAGTGTGGAGAAGCCCTCAGAGCTCTGCACTTCACCCATTCTCAGTCTAAGCAACTAAAGGACTTCAGACTACAGGATGACAGCCTGGTTCCAGGAAAAGTGGGGGTATAGCTCTCACTGAGTTCTGTGGAGCCAGAATTTCAGACTAGGGGTGTCTATCCCCATTTCTGCACAGCATGCTGCTGCTTACTTCCATTTACACACATGCACACTTACGCACTCGCACACATGACTGCACTGACGTTATCCAAAGCCGTACTACAGGTTGGAACATCACTGGCCAGAGAGAAAAATCCTTACAGTTCTAAGGAAGCAAACTTCCTGAAGTCCAAAAGAACTGGAATATCAGCATCCTGAAACTATTACTTTTGATTTGCCTTTCAGCCAAAGCTATGAGCTGCCTTCTTTCTTGGTTATCTTTTAAAATGGAAGTTTGGATAGCAACAGTATTGCTGCATAAGAACAGTGTGCCTGCATAAGGGCAGAGCTTGTCACAATGAGGATGGGAGTCCTTCTGCCCAGAGACAATTTCCTGCACCAGTCAGTGCTTTGACTTCAGAGCTCAGACCCATTAGCATGCATACCACCTTTACAAGTTTTATTTGTAGAAGTAATGTAGAAGCAGAAAATGCATAGGTTCTGTGCTTGGGGAAAGAAGAGGGTGTGCTGTTCATTGCATTCAAATTAGACTGCCTTTATGGACAGAAGTCCTACTTGTGTGATAAAAGGCAGGGCATTTATCAATGTTCCTCTTCCCTATTGCTATTCAGTCCTTTATGAAAGTCAGCCTGGTAGCATCTGCTGAAACTCTCTTCCTCTTACAATTTACCTGCTTTAAATAAAAAGGACTTTGGATAGAGCTAAACCATTTTCTTCTTCCATTGTTAATACTGACTTTGCTTTCCAATTGCTGAAATCTGTCTGCAGCTCACTGCTTCCCTTTCTGAACATGTAGTTCCAAGACCTCCTTTTTTAAGCAAAGATTCACCTGGGGACTGTCTCCTAGAGTATTTAGATGAAGATTTAAGAAGAATATCAAATTTTAATCGGAATTGTGCACTTTGCATACAAATAAATTGTCACATAACAATGAAGATTTTCCTATTAATAAGAAAATGTATTAATAATAAAATGGAAAATACTAGTGCAAAATAGACTGGCATTTAGACCTTATTAATAATTAAAGAAATCAACAAGTTGACAGTTATTCTAGAATGGGAATCTGATTTAAATAGTTTTGATCTAATGCAATACCACTAACTTCATTACCTGCAAAATAAGCAAATGTATGATACTTATGTTGTAAGGCACTCCTGTATGCAACACTTTGGTCAGGTAAATGCAGAATAAACTAATTTAACTAATCCTAAAATTCATGGTTATTTTGTAGTTTTATTGCATTTGCTGGGGTTTATTTCATTGACCACTTCACAAAAATTTCTGTTTATTAAATACAAACATCCCCACTCATGGAAAAAATATTAATCCAGCATATATCTATGAAAAGGGCTTTAGAACATGATAGAGGTTTTGTTAGTCTGAGGGTAATGAAGTCACCATTACAACTTTTTCACCTGTTTTTTATGATCTTTACATAGACACAGATGGATTAAAAAGGGATTTAGCTTTGAATTGCCCGTTTTCCCTCTGCAAAATTGGCTCTGTGTGCCTGCTGTGGTTTGAAACAAAACCCCTTCTGAACAGGAATTCCAAATCTTCCAAATCACATTAGGAAGGAAGAACTTGGTATCAAAAGGCCAAGCTGTCACTATTTCTTCCTGATGACTCTCATTTAACAGCCATTAAAATGCAAATAGAACTATGATTTTCAGATCACAAAATTAACATTAACAGCTGGAATGATTGATTAAAGGTCATGGCAACTGTATAACTTAATTTCTTATGTAATTGTGTTCAGTTTTGTACAGATTGTTTGGATTTGTGAATTAATTTTAGCTGTTGCTGAACACTGACAGGTGCATTTATTGGTCTCTCATTTTTGTTAATATCTTCCTGTGTGAATGATTCCCTTCTTTCAAAGAACCAGAAGAGTACCCAGAGGGGACACTAAAATTACTATCTTCAACTAACAGGTTTTGCAGCATATTAGCAGATCTCTCAGAAGTTTTTTATTGACCCAGACAAGACCAAAATGATGGGTATCTAACGAGTTACTCCTCCAGGAGTTTTCTCATGCATGTGTTTACAGAATGGAATAAAAATGGCACTTAAATTCCCAAGAGGCTTTGAGCTAAGAGCTCAGATCCTATCTGAGCAGACCATCTCAGATGTAGCTTGCTTTATTGGATGAAATAAGCCACAGATAGACCAACTTTCATATTACTTTTGAGTCAAGGCATCGACGGGATGAGAAAGGAAAGATTTCAGGCAGTATCTGCCTGCACTGTATGTGCAAAAATGAATCTCAGTCATAATTCTTATTCTACTGAAAGAGTCAGACTCATTTTTCAAGGGCTTTTAGAGCAAGGCCTATGAATACTCATCACCTACAAATGCATCCAGAATTTCGGAAGAATTCAGTCCTAGAGTTTGAGTTTTTTGAACTCCACCTCCTTATTTCAGTACTCAACTGAAAGCACATTTGAAAAACAGAGCCCAGGGACAGGTGCTAAGCATTTTCAAAAATAATCCAAATGAATAGGACTTGAGGCCTGAAAGAGTGTAAGCTAGCACGAGTTGTACCTGATCTCTTTCCCACACCCCAGCAAGAACGTGGCATTGGTTCCCACGCCTGTACCTCTTCCCAGTGCGAGCTGTTCTCTGCCTTTGGCTGCTCAGTCCAGTTTGCCTGCTAAGACACACAGTTGTTGTGTCTATCGGGAGTCAGAAGAGATTACCAAAATATTTCAACATTTGAAAAGATATGGGGAGTGTGTCAGTGTGAAGTCAGGGAGAGACAAATTGGCACAGAGATAAAACATGACATATTTTATTTTTTACTTGCCTTGGTACCTCTGGGTACCGACCTCTTTCAGAGCCATTCTCGACTGACAAACTCCATGGACTTGGAAAATTGCAAAGCAGCATTGATGTACCTGCTCCCATTCTGGGGCAAAGAGGAGCTTCTGAGCCTTCTGCCCTTTCTACTGAATTTTGTTATAGAGTATTGAAGGGTTTTTTTGGACCGCAGGTGAGGCAAAGAGCCCGGGTTGCATGTGCCTGCAGGCAGCTTCCAGACTTGTACCAGGTTTTGGGTCCTACACTTTCCTTAAAAACACCCTCACACCCTGCCCTTTCAGAATGAGAAAAAGTAGATTTAGAACATGTGCGTCAGGGAAGGGGATGTTTTAATAGCAGTGAGCTTAAGCAATCCCCACATGGGGGAAGTTACTGGATAGTTTTTATTTTGGAGGCTTCCTCACTCCTTGAAGTATGACGGTTTAGCTGTAAAAATCCAGACTGCTTCAGCAATGCCCAAAGGTGTAATTGTTGTTAAAATCAGGAAACACAGATCCTGAAATTACTCTGTTCAGGCAAATGAGACCAAACAGGATATAGAATGGTTAGTTTTCTGCAGGCAGACAAAAGGACTGAAACAAAATTAGCCTTTAAAGTTTTGTCAGAGAAGGCACAATAATGAGTCCTTTTCTGCTTAAATGAACTGAGTGTTCTCACAGCAAAAATCTCATCTCAAAGCTACATCAGTGCTTTCGTAGTCATTATTCTCTGCTACCCACCTTCTGAGATGGCTCGTACCTGAGGGAGAACAGAGGATCTTGACACTTATGAGAAGAGGATTTTTACCTTGTGGGTTTACAACTAGCAGTTGTAAAAACCTGAACTTTTGCCCTTGAAAGTCTTTGTTTGTCAGTCAAATACAGATTGCATGAGGAGCATCACAAAAGCAATCCCCTAGCCATTGTCCACATAGTATTATCCCAGTACAGAAGGACTATCTCTAGTGAGGAGAAGGTAATTATTTTCAGGCACACTAATTCTTTATTTCTATAGTAAAATTGCCAAAGAGGGTCATCAATATAGGTTATAATGGACTTGACTGCTCCCACATCCCATCTTTTACATACACTATTCAGCAGCTGTGGAGGGAATCCTTTTGGGTTATGCAACACTCTCAGGGATAAACCAGCCTCTCTTCATGTGAAATTGAAACACATTAGTCACATTTTTCAGGATTTCATTAATACAGAGAGAATTTAACCCTGTTGAGAAATTATATGTTATTGTCATACATGCTTTTCATTATATAGCTCTCAGAGAATGTCAGGAAAGTACCACAATGACTCTAGCTCACATCAGTGTAGCTTTATAGACTTATGTTACATTATACTTAATTACATATATTAAAACTATATTTAAGTTAATAGTTAATTTTTGAATTAATTTTTTAATATCTATTATTAGTATATAAGGAGAATTGATCTGTATAAAAATAGCATTGAATTTTTACAGTACTGCAGTTAGTGGACAAAAGAACTTGTACTTTTGCCTGCATGAAAATACTTGGCAAAAATACACTTGTGAAAAAACTAATTGGCCCAAGAGTATTTTGTGTTTAGTACCTAAAAACCTTTGTGAGGGCACCTAAAAACATGCCTGAAAAGAGATGGTTCAGTAACACAGCTTTATTTATAGAAAATTGTCATTTCAGGATATAAGGTCAGTTCTGGGTAACACAGAATTTTCTCTAGGTGCAGAACATGCATTTCCCAAGATCAGTACTACTGTAAAATACAGTTGTAAAATACAGTTCTAAGAATCATGCCAATTCAATTAAAATGTCCTTTTGGCTTAAACTGTCAGAGTAAATGATTTCTAATTTGCAAAAATGGTAAGGCTAAAATTATGCAAAAAGGTGCAGTTATGTATATATACATATTTGAACAACCAGAAGGATTAATTAGCTGTTAGTAGAACACTCTTGCAGAGCTCGAAATATGGGTGATTCAAACTCAGAAAGGTGAGTTTTTAATATCCCAATAAGAAATCAAATAACTTTTTGATATGCATGTTGACAATACTCCTTTTTTTTCACCCACAATTTTGCTAAATTGCACTACTACTGAACCCTTGGCAAAAGTGTTTCCTTCATTATGTAAGTGATAAGTAGTCATATTATTATTCATCGAAATTCCCTGAATGGTTTTATTTTTGCAAGAGCCAGCTTGCTTTGAAATACACTTTTTGCTTTGTTTTGCCAATATATCCAGTACCTGTGGGTTTTCTGTGAATGTGGGGGAAAGTTTTCATATGACAGACATTTGGGTGGTTTGGATGCTTTATTGCTTTTCTTCAGTACTCTTATATATTTCATCTATACTCCTGCAATATCTCTCTAATTTAATTTGTAAGTCAGAAGTTTAAGTGCACTTATAGTACACTTTATATGTATCATCATCTTGCTGCTACTTGCTTTCAATTAAGGTAAAAAGCCCATATTTTTGTTTTGTTGATATTGGTTCATATTTCTGTAATTGTTTGTATTTTCATTTAAGGTTTTGGCACTCTTCTGAAACACTAACTGAAGCCTCACAACCATTTCAGAAAGAAATGAAGGCTATAAAGTAGAAATACCTTGTCCAAATTTACAGACTAAGTGAGGATCAGACTAGGGATAAGATGCCCCAGTTTCAATCCCAACCCACTGAAGCCTGCAGATGATCTGCCATTGATTTCCTTTGACTTTTGACCAAGCTCTGTATCATCTGTCTCTTCTCACTGATTTCAGATGGTGCATTACTGTAGTCTTGCTAGGGGTTATGAACTTCACTCTTTTCTAACATTGCAGCTAGTGTGTGCCTCTGTTATGAGGGTCTTCAACTACCTGGTGGAATAAATAAACAATTTTTTTTTTTTTTTAACTGATCCTTGAATGGATGAAAGCACCCCTGGCTTAAATGCAGGATACTGCAACCACATCAGGTAATGCAGGATTGTGCATTTTGCTACCCACTGCTTGTGAAGGCTGCTAGGCTGCTGAAGCTTTCTTTCAGTTTGCTGGTACATTCTGTGGCTGATCCTACCTCTGAGTGACAAACTATTCTTCCAAGTGGAAAAGATATATGTCTTTTCTTACCTTGTTATTATTTGACTATGGAGTTTGTGAATGTATGCATAATTTCAAACAATATGTTGACTGCTTATTCAAAAAGAAATTCCTGCCTGCATTTTGTGCTTAATCCATAGAAGGAATTCATTGTTTGAAATGTCATGTTCTAGCCCTTTGGATTGAGTATATAGTTTTCTGTGTACAACTTTATGCCTTGATTACGTATTACAACTCTTAGGCTAGTATTTCTACTTTAAAAGATCACTTTTTTAAAAAATCCTTTTGTTGGATTTTGGGTTTTTTTACTTGTGAATTTACTCATCAGTTCATGAAAATTTACTTAAGATATGAGCTTTCAATAAGCAATCTTGCCAGAAAGTTCAGTTGCCAGAATTTCAATTTTGAATAATTAATCTACCTGGAAGTTTTGAAACAGAGTCTAAGGAGTTAAATACCAAGTTTGCCAGTGCACACAGAAAAGTTTTAGGGATATTTATCCAACCCTCTTACTTATATGAAGTACACAAGCCACTGATAGATTTCCATTCTGGCGCTAAGAGAGAGGATTTTTTGTAGCAGATCCCTCTGCAGAAGGAATTATAAAAGTGCATCAGAAATACAACTGAATCTTTTGACATCATAGAAATGTGGTCGGTGTGATTTGATTCCTCTCTTCTCTCTAGGACAAAGCACTTGTAGCAGGTAGTGAAACTAAAAGCCTTATTCAGCCCCTATCATGGGGAATATGAAGTGGTAACTTTTAATCATTTTTTCATAGTGGCTCTTATAATTGGGAAAAGAGTGTATTTTTGTGAGAGAGAGACAAAAGAGACAGGGAAAAAAGAGGGGGAATTTTGCTAACATTTGTTCCAAAGCCAGTAAGACCCCTGTGTTTTATGCTTACAGTGTGACTTCCTTGAAGTTCAGACTCTCTCTTAGTTGTATGCTTTCGTTAGATTTTGAACATTGAAAGAATACTAAGTAGTACTGTCCCACAACCACTTAACAGTAACAAGCAACCCCAAATTTGATTCATATGATTTGCCAATCTGACATCTTTGCTGTCAGTAAATATTCATGCAGTCAAGCTTCACTTCCACTGATGTTCAAAACATTGATTTTCACCTTTGAATTCTGAGTTATGCAGAAAGCAAACAAAAAAACCACACATTTAAGCTTCATTGTTATAATTTTTATTGACATGGATGGTTACCTAAGTCAGTCAACCAGAGAGCAGAAACAATGCATGTGACTTACATAATTAACACCAGTCTGTGAAGTAATAAATGTGAAACCTCTTTGCTATTCCAATGGTGAAAATATATTTGGGAAGAAATTCTTAACCATTTAAAACATATGAAAAGCAGACCCACTTTATTCCCTTTTGTTCACTGCTCTTTCTCTGGATTCGCACAATTGTTGGTAGAGCTAGCCATGAAGTAGTCAATCACCCTTCTCATTTGCTTCAAATTTTTAAAACAACAGGGTTTCTCCATGTTGCTTAATAAAGACTGAGCTCCCAAAAGACTTTGTGTCTCAGCCTTGCAATTGGCAGGGACTAGGAGCCACTAAAGCTGTTCAAAAAGAGGCAGCTGCCAGCATCACATAACCTGCCATGACCAGCTGATCCCATTATGCAAACAAGAGCGTCCCCTGGCAAAGAAATCCAGCAAGCTCCAGAGTGTATAGCTGGACTTCAGTTAGTAGCTTTGAATGAAAATGAGAAGTTGCAGAAAGGAAAGGTGCTGTGTAGAAGTACTTTTCACCCATCCTTTCTCCATTGTTGGTGGGCGAATGTCTTTCCAGCCTTTTCCTGGAAAAGGGAGCTATTAATTACAGGTGTTAATTAAAGGATTTTCCTGCAAAGCCAGCATGGACCACATGGTGATCTGAGGAGTGAGCTGTCTTTGGAATGCTTTTGCTGTGACCATGGTCACTGTGACCTGACAACTTTCTTGTGAGAAATACCTTAAAACCCTTTCTGTCTCCTGTGAGGCTTTCACAGAACTGCTAACAAGGAGTGCAATGTGTGATGATCAATCTTCCCTAGACCCACTGAACTCCAGACAAACTGATGTAAATATTTCGGTGGGGAAATCAGCCACCCACTGGTCCCCCTTCTCAGATTCCAGCAAACAAGTTAAGCAAATGCTAAAAGTAATGGTGGCAATAAACAATGTCATTTGAATGGAAAAGTCTGAATCAAAGGAAAAGCAAGATGTACTAGAGGTCTGGACTCACTGAACAAGTTTGTCTTTTCCCTGCATAGAATAATCTTATCTTTAAATTATGTTTCTTAATTCTGTTTCTCTCACAATCCCATAACTACACAAGTATGATTACCAGAGCTGCCCTAGAGAGTTATCTGGGCAATTGCCAGTGTCTTCAACAGATCTCTTGACAAATCCATCATCAGCATAATTTTGTACAAAAAGTTTGAATTGCTATCAAGAACCAAGATGCAAATTCCTTACATAGAGTAGGACTTTTCAATAGAAGCTTTTGCCTCTCATTGCTTTGCTTCCAGCCACTGCTCAGACCGACTAACACTAGCACTGCAGAAAAAAACTCATTCTCACATTTTAATGTTATAAACATGCATTTTTACTTCTCGCTGTCCTGATCAGTGAAGATGTTTTGTTTGTTTATGCAGCACGACAGGCATCTGGCACCTCACAGAAAAGAAAAATATAAGCAAAAGATCAAGACTCCTGCTGATGAAGCTTTTGGAAACCACTGGAGCACTATTCTCTGGCTCTCCCAGGGCATTAATTCAAATTCTGTTGCCACTTGAGCATCCAAAACCAGGCTGTGATTCTTTACACTAAGTATGTCTAAGACTAGATTCTCCAAAGAACCTATCCTATTTTGTTTCAGGGGAAAAAATACTGACTATTCTATTATGAAAATAACTAGGCAGGTTATAACAAATTTCTTGGACATGATATAGTAATTTTCCTTTCTTTCATATGGGAAATACATTCCTCTGATCCAAAATGAAGCCTTCCTAAATATACGAATATCTTTGCTTTTTCTTTCTTCTCTTATTCATAAGTCATAATGTAACAGAAGCTGTTCTCTGTACTCCAGACTGAAAGATGTTTTGCACTTTCACTGTTTTTTAGATTCTGAAAATGCTTTAGCTGGTGATTTTAAACTTCCTATTTCCTATCAAAGTTGCTGAGGCTGGAGAATCGATCTCTGCAATGGTTACCATCCTCAAGTCTGTCCCAAATATCAGCAAACAGGTATATAATTTTCAATTTATTCTCTTGTGTCTGGAATTAAGGTGGAAATTAGGCCTTCATTATAGATTTACAGCTAAAGGTTTTTTCAAGGTGTTGTCAAATAAAGCTAACAAACAGTACAATTGCACTGGGTGTTTGCAAGAAGCCATTTATTGGATTAAAATTGAAGGGATTGTTTTAAAAAATATGAACTTGCTAAGTGGTATCACAGCTACAGATTGATATACCATAGCAAAATGCAACCAGAGATCTTGTCTACTCTGAAAACTGAACTTGAACACAAACTCACAGCTATAGGCAGAAGAGCAGCAGTGAGAGAGGGGACCATTTAGCATTTGACTCTCTGACACTGTAGAAACTGTTTCCAACTTTTCTTTATAAGTGTGACAGAGCTTCTTTGCAAAAAAAAAAAAAAAAAATTCTGTAGGTCCACTTTGCAAACTCAGTTGTAGACCAAAATAATGAAAAGAGGAAATGGCAAAATAAAGAGTTTAATGGAGACTGTGGCAAGAATGTGAAAAGAAATAGATGAAAATGTTCTACTAGGAAATGAAGGCACATAAAATAGCTGTTGAAGGCTTTTGTTTCCTGGTAAAAGCCACAGTTGCTGCTGACAAAATAACAAAATCAAAAAATGTTCCATTTTCAGCCTTCAAGACATTTGGTCTTTGGCTTACAAAACCCCAAAACATCCTCTCCATTTTACAAGTTTTCAAAGAAATACTTCACTATTTCCCTTCCCATAGGGAAAAACAAGCTTCTGCCAGGGCATGAAATGTTTGATATTTCCCACATCTAATTTGCAGTGCAACTAAGAAAACAAAAAGCCAGCTTCTTTTTGAACATTTTCAAGCTTCTGTCTCTCTCTGCCTTCCAATCTTGTTGCAGAAGGACTGGTCTCACAAATTTTCTGGGAAACTTGCCTTTGACCTCAGTGGTTACAAGGTTTCATATTCCACCTCTTTTGCACTTCTATTCACAAGGAATTTTGTCCTCCCTATCTTCTGAGATTTCTTATTCCTCTCACATCTGTCAAAAGGCAGGGAAAGGACATATTTCTGAAATGCCCTCGTTGCCCACAGCCTCCCTTTCCGGTCAAAGAAAAGCAAAGCCACGGGAGAACTTCTCTGCCTGCGTCCGTCTGACACTGAGGGGTGGGTCGGACAAAGTGCCGAGGGGTGGGCGGCACCACACAAGGGATGAAGGTGCGAGGAAGGCCGGGGAGCCAGGAGCCTGCTGGCCAGTTTTGAAGGACCTGGTGTCCTGCTGACCTTCCAAACCTTGCTCAGCCTCAAAGCAAGGGGACTGGGCTGGCATTCCTTCCTTTCACACCACTCTGCTTTGTAGAAGACCGTGTCAACATCCCCTCTGGGGTGTCACACTTTGGGGAAAGAACCATTTTCCTAAAGCAGCCTGGAGGGGAAACACTATTCCCGCATTAAAGAGGATAACTGTGTTCTAATCACATTCCTTCTGCAGAGCTAATGAGCCAACAGCTGATGAAGCAAAGTAAGACATTTGTCTAAAAGTTCAGTCATTCACCAATTATCCCATTTCTTGAAGCTTCCTTGAAAGCCTCAGGCATGGAGTAGCTGTCAGCTCCTGGAACAGCTGAATCTCCATCATGGCAGTCCTTCTGTCCACTCAGCTCTACAAGAACACATCACTAACAGTATCCTAAGTCTTATGTGTCCTCCTATGCAGCCTGATCCTTCTTTTGCCTTTTCCTGTTATTTAATGAGTTCTTGGATTTGACAGCTACTATTCCTGAACAGGTGTCAGTACACACACAAATCTGATGTGGAGAAAGTATAAGGGTTTGTCATAGTCAATAAGAAATATATGAAATCTCTCAAGTCACTTTGATGTCATTAATACCACCAAAAAAATGTTAATAGCAAGAATTTATGTGATGATTTCACTGCATTTTCAAGTCGATCTATCTCCCTCACATCAAGTTGACTTCATGGCACCATAAAAGTTACCACAATGAATTCCAGTCTCATTTTTTGTACTGTTTCACAGTGGCTCTGGATCACTCTTGTGTTTGGTGATGATGCACTACAGAGGGTTTCCCTCTAAGAAAGTCTTCCTACTGCCTCTTAGAATATTTATACTGGGACATTAATATCTCAAACCCTTTTTAATTTTTACAATTCCACAGGAAATACAGTTTCATATCCAAAAGTCTCTCGTAAGTTTTAAGTGCCCTCCTTCTTTCTGTCCTAAGTCACCCCTAAGTGTTACTTATGGAAGTATTGTTCTTCAGTGTTTTCTGAATTTCCTTAATTTCATTTTCTTCCTGAGAATTTAGTGTGTGCTTCTATGGGGAGAGTATTTTAGAATTGTCTTCTTTGATGACAAGGAGAAAATTACTAGTTTATTTGACATACCACAAATAGTGGGGAAAATTTTACACTTTTAATTCAGGAGATGTCCTGATGACTTCCTTAAGAGGTTTTCTAAAATTTTAAATTATAGGTACCATTTCTATAATTCTGCCTAATTTGAGCCCACCACAACATACTTGCCATATAACCTTGATGCTGAAGACTTAAACCTGCATGATTACCTTCAAACATATGCACAGTTAATTCAGGAGTCATTCAATACCTGAAGGGATGCATCGGGACAACTATAATTGTGATTTGTGTTAATATGTAATCTGTCCTGAGTCAAGGTCTCAAAATAAAATACTCCGTTTTTATCCAGAGACGCAAACATTGATGTTCTCAAAAGAGGAAAAAAAAAACGTTTGAATCTTTTGTTATTTCAGTATCACTGAGTATTCCCATGTCCCTGCCAAAGGGGTCCTATCTGATTTTGGGCAGGGCATTTAGACTAAAATATTTATAGGTGATCACTATTTGCCTGTTCCACATGCACAAAATGTATAATGTGAATTGCTTGGGCCAGATTTGGATGCGTGACTATAGCTGCATATTAGACCTATGGCTTGAACTCACACATTTCAATAAAATCATTAACTTTAAAAAGTCAGGCTCTGGGTATTTTGAGCAGGTTATCTGAGTGGCTGTTGAGTGCTGTTGAGATTTACCATTTCTGTATGACTGACTTGCTGCATCAGCCAAGAACCTGAGCTCCAAGGCTGTCAGCAGATGCTTGTTAACAAAAACTCCTTTATGATATACCCTGTAAAATATATTTTGGTAAAATGTCCAGGGTTTTAATAATCTACTTTCATTGCACGAACACATAATTATTTTTAAAGTATTTTCCTTTTTAAATAATTTACTTGAATGTACCCAAACTGATGAAAGTCCTGTCAAAACAAATATTCACACTCAGATTGCTAACACCTAACGCAATAGTTCCTTAGAGAAATGGTGACATTATTAATGAATTTAAGTGACACAAAGGGTATCACTATGCTACTGCTAGGACTAGGTTACATCACTTTCTCAGAACGGTCTAGGCAATGTAAGTCTAATTTATTTTCTGCCTTACTGCCTGGCTGTACCTCAGTTTTGTGTTAAAACATACTTTTCTGGCATGTCACTGTTTATGATCAAAAAATGTGGAAGTGCCAAGTTTGAAAAAGTTTGATCAAATACAGATTTACTTTCTGAATTTAGCTGTACACAGCAGCAAAGAAAAAGAAGTGTTGTACTCCCCAGACAGAAGCTTGTGTACAGTGTAAGAGTGTCTGTCAGTATCAGAGAAGTAAAATATAAGAGCACTTTAATTCTCTGAGAGAGACATTACAGTGTTAGGGTACACACTGTAAGACTAAACTGAGAATGCTTGAAAGTGGAAGTGATTTTCAGGTGTAGTTCTAATCTTAGCTCTCTTCCACAGCAATACCAGGCTTTCAGTCTTCCCCTCTGTGTACCTTTTTATCTGTTACACAAGAACTGCTAGGAGCATTCTCTATGATCTTTGGAAGTAAAGCAAAGGATTCAAAGGTTGTGCCAATATAGGAATGAGATTGGACTTTTCCCATATAGAGCTGTTCTGAATTCTCTGAGGGCAGGTATAAAAAGCTTGTTGCTCAAAACCAGTGGCAGAGTAGAAAGCGTATCCATTCCTGGATGATTGCATCATCAAGAAATATCTCAAGAGACAATCATCTTCCAAAGGAGCTGGTTTCCTCAGACCCAGTAAACACCACAGCAAATTGACCCAGGCAGGGAGGAATGTACTGTAAACATGATTCCCACAATTACAACTCAAACCTGCACCAAAACAGGAAACAAGGATTTGTGGATAATTTCTTTTGCACAGTGGTTTTCTGTTTGCTGGCTTGGCATATGGCATACCTGTCAGGTGCATGTTGGTCAGCAACAGATAACAAAACTGGATGTATAAAAAGAAAGGAGGCTTTTGCAACATGGTGAGTGAAGCAAGGTAAATGATATCATCAGTGATTTTGATTGTTTTGATTTTTCACAATGAATACTTCCAATAATCAGGATTCTTCAAATTTCTTATCTCATACTGTCTTTCAATGTTGCTTTTTTTATTAAAGAGTAAAAAAAACCGAGTGGATGGATATGCCACCTTAATTCTCTAAGCATTCAGCATTTTCTTTTTGAGCTGTGTTGGTCAGCTGTAATTTGCCAGCCAAGTCACCCGATTTATGCTGTGCTTGTTTCCTAGCTGAATCCAGGTGTGAGTGCTCCCAGCATGAATACTGACAGATGAGTGTAAAAAATTGCTTCCTCAGAACACTTGCACCTGTCCCTGTGTTACTTGTCACTAGATTTTCATTTTCTGAAAATGTTCAGAAATGTTAGGTGAATTTCCACTGCAGTCAAATATAAAGAAAGAAGGGTGAATTCAGCTGGAGGAACTTCACCTCCCGTTTTACCCAGTAAGCCTTACAGATCCAGTCTGTTGTCCTGGGGGTCTTGAATTTCATAGGAAGTTTCAGAGACGAGATACTGCAAAGCGTGGCAAAAAGAAGTTTTAGGCATTTTAACACCAGAGCGTCCACAGACCTGAACCAAATAAACACCCTGCTTAACTTATCTGAAATGGGAACAAAACGTCTCTCTTTGCTGCTCATTGTGGTCCCAATATGTGAAAGAGGAATGGTCTTTACTGAGAATTTCAGAGTTGAGGCCAAAATTGAGTTTATAATAGAAAACAAGTTTCGACCTTAGCAATGCAGAGCCAGTAGCCTCTCCATAATGCAACTGTCAGTTCAATTTCTGTCAGCGACATAAACATGGAATTGAAATAAGTGTTAGACTAGGATTTGGATGAAAGTTTTAATCAGATGAGCACCTGCACTCCAAGTCTTACTAAGCCGTTGAGACTGAAATTGTGTGTGAAACATTGCCATCCAGTGGCTGCTTGTACAATTTCCAACCTGCCACAAAAACATTTGTGGAAGAGAAAAATGTTGTGGATTATGTCATTCATCTTCTCTTTTAAGACACCACAGTGGTCTCTGTATTAGCACCACAATTCTAGACAGAAAATTCAATTGGACTGAAATTCCTTGAAGTTTTCTTTTTAAGTAAACATTTGTTTCTTATAACAGTGCATGGTATCAACATTTATGTCTCAGAAAAAGATTTCATTACTGCATCTACAGCATATCCATCAAAAGAGGAGTTTGCAACTAAGGGGTGAAACCCCAAAGGAATGAAATGTCGAAGGCCATGCAGGCCAGATCCTGAAATCACAATAAAACATCGTTTTTCTAGCTGAATGACATTGCTCACTCTCCTTTGTGCCAAGCTGTGCCTTGGGTGTCCTCGTCTTTTCTCCTTGAAAGATCCACTTCTGATTTTTTCCTTATAGGGGTTTGAAACTTTTGAAAGATGCACATGCTGCTGTGGGAACTAACTTCCACTTTACTGAAGAAGAGTAGAGCATGGACTGATAGTGACTTTTCTTCTGCCCCCTTGTCACCCAAAATCAGCACTGATCTGATTTGAACAAATTTGGTCTTTATTAAGTCCTCTGTCCCTCTGCTACTCTGGGATTTTCAGATGGCCAGAGCGAGGCACAGCTGCAGAAATTCAACCAAAGGCTTCATTTCTGCAGAGAACACTGCTGGTTATCAACAAAAGCATCTGCTGCAGCACCCACATTTTTGCAATGGGAGTGCTAATCCAAAGGAAATGAGATTGAGTGTAGCTGTATTAGTTATTGCTATGACTCAGTTCGATTGAGTCATGGCCCATACTTGGTGGAATTAAGAAACTCTGCTCCTATTTCAGGTCCATAAACGACCTGGTTTTACTTTCTTATCACCACATTCACCTCATCTCCACTAGGTTGCGTAAATCTGTTTTCTCATCCTATGCCTGTTGCTATGTCTGGAATCCCATGACAATGAAGTCCTGATCCCCATTAAGGAAAACTGATGCTCACAAGTATAACCATCATCTCACCCAGCTGAAAAGCTGTCCTTATAGCACAAGATTTGAGCTTGTTCCTCTGCTCTATGGAGTTGCAGCATTCATACTGGATGCTACAAATGGACACAAGATCTTTGAGAATAAACATTTGCTTTCTCTGTGATACCAGACTGGATTGTATATGGCAGCTAAGATAAAGGTCACACTTATTACTGAAGATAAGAGAGTTAGTACAAAAATGTAATTTATTTTGTTAAAAATAAAAGTAACAACAGGATTGCAATACTCAGGCAAGTAAAACAAAGAAATCAGAAACTTTTAAATAGGCCTGTACTCCCAAACTGTTTCAAGTTTTTCCTTTTGGAAGTCTGGCCCTGGCTAGCCAAACTCAGGAGCAATCTTACAATCCTATTAATGCTATCTTAACAGAATAAATTAAAAAGACACTGAATAATGTGTAGCTCTGGGACTGATTCATGAAGCATTACCCTGTTTTATAAACATTCACCAAGTAGTAGCCCATCCCCTCCCTTAAAGAAGAGGAACCCATGAGTCCTGGTGTAAATCTGCAGAACATCAGAGGATTATAGTATTTAAACAAAACATCAGAGCCTTTCAGGCTCTCTGCTTTCTTTGCTTTGCTAATTAACTTTTATGTAACTCATTGTATTACCTGGCTGCAACAGGGAGCTGGCACACTAATCCATCTGCAAGGTGACCCCTGTTGTGTGCTATGCAGATTGGGATATTGATATGCTGTTGTGGACTGCAAGACATATCTGTTTCTGTCCCTTGCCTGTCATTTGTAGATGCAAAGGGAGGAATGGCTGAGTGTTTAACAAGGGAGTTTGATCCCACTGTATGTCTAGGCTAATGCAGGGAAGAGTAAGACTTGGATAACCATCCTCACTCAGACATTATGGTGATTGGCTTCAATGCCATGCCTACGATTGATCTGTGCTCTGAGAGACTTAGTCAAATCAAAGCTCTAAATAGATACAGCTTTTGTGATTGTTAATTTTAAGGCTGGATTCAGTGCTTTTTAGCTCCTGGGCTTATCTTTGCTCTCTCTGCATTTGACTCCATATAATCAAAGTACCTTTGGGAGCTGTGACTTACTGCAGTCAGACTCACTGCAGTTATGAAAGGCCCAGAGAAAAGATCAACACTATTTCTTAAGTCCTCTGGACTTATTGTAAAGGCATCTGAAGTGATGATCACTATAAATATTTTTCAGTGGGATTTACTCTGCTGTGAAAAAAAAAGGCAGGTGTTAAAGTTATTAGAAGTACGTCAAAAGTTTACCACTTAATACCAGCCTAGAGGTATGTTTACCAATGATAACACCAAAAATGAAGGAAAAAGTTCTGCAGGAATTAGGATTTGTCAGGTTATTTCAGAAAGTTTGGGATCGTTTGGGGAAAACCAATTTTTAGAAGAGAAGGCTGTATGAAAGTAGCATTTCAGCAGTCAGACTCTCTAAATCCAAAATGTAGGAAACCTTTCTTGCATGAAATAGTGTGTTTCAGTCTCTACTGATATCTTTAAAAGAGTCAATCAAAGATTATAGAGTTTACTCATCCTGGGATCCCCAGGTGACAGCACAATTGTGGACAATGACTTGTAAAAAGCCATTTTTCACCTGCACAGATCCTGGGCAGAACCAAGACTTTCCTGCCATTTCCATCACAGCATTTAAAATGTGCACCTGAACATCTTCCTTGTTTGTACAGCACCCCACCTTTATGCCTGCCAAAGAAACTGGAGTAATAACAGAGTTGAGAGCTTAATTCTAAAAGAGCTATGCACAGATTCCTAGTCATGAGCTTTGCTCCTGCGATTGCTACAGTGGTCTTCTGAGCAGCCCAGATTTTGTAATCTGAGTGGGGAAAAGGGAGTTAAAAACCAGAGAGATGCAAGTTAATTCTCTGGAATGTTTCAAAGTGGGGTTTGAGCGTAGATTTCCAAGAATGTGCTCTTTTAGAGAAAGATGAGATTTTTGCTGAGAGCAGTGGGTGTTACTGATTTACTGAAGTTGATATTGACTAAGCTGCCTGGTTACAGTCCCAGGCACAGAATTATTTGCCTTCCAGGCTGCCAACATTAAGTCCTTCAACTCATCTCTATTTACTTCAGACACAGTCCAGGAGGTAGGAAAAGAGATGCAGATTTTCAAAAATTCAAGGCACAGACAAACTGGGAAAACAATGGTTACATTTACTATCAGTTCAAATTTTCGCAGGTTTGCTCCAAATGCCACAAGCCCATGTCTGGATCCTATGAAAGAGGATACAGGGGAGTATTGCTGTGTGAGAAGTGGGGCGTCATGCAAGCAGTTCTTTGGAGGTTGTATTTATCACAGGAACTGACCTGGTAGATTGAAAAACCTGGTAGCTTGATTTTTATCCTGATACTTAACAAAAGTAGTGTTTGCTGAAACTTTGGCTGCCATTTCCCGTGGTTTGTGGTGATGAGCAGTGAGAACAATTGATCACTGTCCTCTTTCCTTATAATAATCTTTTTAATTTTACTGATTTGAAAGGTTATCAGCATTACCTGTTCCCAGTCATAGTTATTTGTCTTCCAAAAGTAACAAATCCTTTCCTTTTCCATTTCTCACAGATAACACTTTTTAAATGCATCTGACTATTCTCATTGCTCTTTTTGGGCATGTCTTGCTTTTAATGTTTGGTGCTTTGACCTCTCCAAATAATGTCACACCAGCACTGCAAAGAGCAAGTTCTGCTCAGTTCAGTGACACTCTTGCTAATACATCCCAGAGGGATATTGATTTTCTATATCACAGTATCTCACTGACTGGCTTTTTTTTCAGTTTGTGACCCAGTGTAAGCACCGACCCTATTCTGCAACTCTGCTACCTTGCCAGGCATTGGATATTTTGTGCTTGATTTAATCTTATTATCATCTTCTACACTTCTACTAAACTTAACTTTGTTGACTTCAGACAATCAGTTTCTCCATCCAGGCCGGTTCTGCACTTGGTACAAAGCCAACAATTACAGTTGCAGGCACTGTTTTTAGCTGTAGAGATTCTGCTGCTCAGCAAGTGTCCCAGCAAAGCAGAGCCAAAGGTGGAGCTGGGCTCTCCAGGATTTGGGTCCCTCATTAAGGAAGACCTCTCAGGAGCATGTAGAGAAGAAATAGCAGTGATGCTAGAGATATAAATGTAACACTCTCTATGACTGCATTTGTTTTCTTCCGTTATAACTCTGAGAGCAAAAAAAATAAGGAAAACCCCACAAATCACAGTTGAACTGACCCCTTTTAACTGGCAGCCTTCTGAAAGCAGTTCACATGCTAATGGAAGACAATGTCACAGTCCAGGAAGGTCTTTGTGACTCGATGGAGCTACCAGCTCCTGACAGCACACTTTATTGTACTGAGTAGAACAGGTCGCTTTTAAAACACAACTGTGATTAAGACCTGTAGATATCAAATTAGACCTAATGTACAATGACTTTTTAAAGTGTTTAAACCAGCAGATGCAAAAATTAAAAATAATGTCAATGCCTATATTCACCAAATTCTTGGATTCTAGGAGAATGGAGCTTCCATCAAGGACCAATTATAGGGAAAAGATATTCTTGAACTTCTTGAAAAGACACGAGTTGAATAATGTTACTGCAATAGGCAGGAATCAGTCTAAATTACTGTCCCAGTGACCAAGTTTTGCTGCTAGTAAAATGCCTTCATAGATACCCATGTCACAGCAGATGACATGAATATTTCACAGTGCTGAAAGGAATGTTCTGTTTCTCCACCCCCCAGCAAAAGCAGACACTGTTTACTGAAGTACTCAATGCATTTGAAGTACATTCACTCAAGACTAAAGAGAAGCCTTTTCCTCTTCTGACTCATCCTAACCTCCTTGTATTTTCTTTAATAACAGCTACCTTCAAGCATGTCCTGTATATAAGAGCTTGCAGCAAGTGTGTTCAGCCAAGTGGGTCTTAATTTTATGAACACAATTTATAAAGAAAAAGTTTTACATACATAAACATATATATACATATATATATATGTTTCTTTTCATTTGTAAACTGTGCCACAACTGAGTTTTTTCAAACTGTGTTACACTGGCCTGAGACCCTACAAGTGCAAAACTATCCAGAACTGCATTTTACTTTATTACAGAGAACACCTCAGGCATAGGCAGGGGATATCCCACACTGTCTCTGTTTCTCTTGGCTTCTTTTTATTCACTGTCTAGAACAGACAGTAAAGTGTTCACACATAATACCATTCTACTTTTAATTTCCTACAGCTTGCTTTGTAGTCTGGCTTTTGTTTGGATCATAGACTGAACTCTCTGCAGCTGATAACAATTGAAATTCCAGTCCAGTCAAAGGAGAATATCTACTTTTACTGCCGCCAGGCCTTTAATATGCCTCATGAAACAAGGACTCAGACACTTCTGGCTATGCCTGCTTTGCACACACACCATCACTGCTTCTAGTTAAAATGTGTATTAAGAACGGTATGAATTCTATTTTATGGATCAATCATTACTAAAAAAAAATTACACAGCATTAAGCAGCAGCCACTTTCAAAATGTCATTATCACAACTGCTGGATGAATCTAAAAAGGAATACCAAAGTGATTCATTTGTATTAAGGGGGAATAGGCTGCAGCCTTTAATTTCAAAAACCATTTTTTTTACACACAGAAATAAAACAAATGTATTAAAATGCAGTGACTTGTTACAAAACAGTGTCACACAGTTCTGGTGACATGTCATTTACACCACCAGTAGACAAGAAGAGCTTGGTCAGTGGTCCTTTCCAGCCATCTGTACCCATTCAGTCAGTACACTGGGACCAGCAGCCATGGCAAACATCTCCTGAAAAACTGCTGTGCAGGTTCAAATATGCCAAAAAGCACATTCCCAATACATGGGGAGTTTAATTCTCATACATTTGTGTTACAACTTTCTGAGAGATTCTTGCCCACAGGTGAGGCAACAGCAGCAGCTGTGTGGTGGCACTTCAGACTCTGGTACAGCAGCTGGAACTGCTACCGTTAGACTCAAACTGTGCAAACCAATGTGTCAGGCTTTGAACCATGTCAGCTGGGAATCCACAACACACCCAGTCCTGAGCTACGCTGAGCCCACCAGTGCTCTGGCTACAGCAGCTCCCACATCTGATGGGCTAGGCAGACAGCTCCAGGCAACACCTCTGGAACTACAAGAGCTTCCTTTGCTGTGGCACTGATAACACTTCATGCTTTAGACTCCTGTGCTATTTTGGCGGTAAGAGATAGCAAAGGTTGTGGGGTGAACGCGACCAAGGTCAGGCTGAAGGTGAGCTCAATCAGCATAGTTATTTCCCTACCATCAAGTCAGTGTGAAACATTGTTTTTTCTGTGAAAGCAGACTCAAACTACATACAACTGTGCCCTGCAGATATTTGGATGCTGTCTAGCTTTGATTCATAGTTAAATATATTACATAACACACAGAATATGTTCTACAAAACCTGAGACTGAACTGTCTAATTTCACGCATTCCTTTCAGTGTAAATGTGCGAGACACAAAAAAAGCCATTCCCAAACTTACTGGGATATGAGATAAACCTAAAGATACATTTAGGCCATGACTGTGCAAAATAAGTCTATTTTCTGTTGCAAATGTGATTAGACATGCGTTAAATATGTGGATATTGTTAGATATGCTCTGTATGTTAATAAGTCAGGCAATAACAGACTAGCGGAGAGTCTACCATTCTCTGCAACTGGAAGAACTTTTGTTTCATTGCTGTTTGCTTTGATTTCACATTTGTTTTTCTGGCTCCTACAGTTGCCCTCTTTGCCTTAGCAAAAAATCACTGACTGATTACTCTTATTTTTTCTCATGAAACATACAGTATCCCTCTCTGAGGAGATCAGTGTATACAACCAGCAGTAGAAGCAAATTGTGCTGACTGAAAGAAAATGGTTTAAAATACAGTCACTGGAAGAAGAAAGTAAAAGCAGTCCTGGAATTTAAACTGATCATGGAGAAAAACACATGGTTTTGGGGAGCCTACTCAATAATAAATATAGAGGACAATAAACAAGAACTTGTTAGTCAGACAGTCTGTCCACCTGCAAAATAAACTGAAAAATCCTAATTTTAAAAATGCAGCTCAAAAATTAATGTTCAAAGATCAAAGACAAACCAAGAAAATGTTACACTTCAATGTCAAGTGAAAAGCTCTAGCAGTAGCAATACAGTAAAATACATATGTATATAAAAAAGCCTGTAACAAGAAGTAGAGGAAAATGCACTCATAAAACAAGTGTCCATGTTCCTGTATCCATACCAGCATCAGAGGCAAACATTGTTTGTCTTCTTTAAGCTATATAGCTTTAAGATATATATGTATCTATTTTATATATATACACATATATATATATATAAAATATATACATATTTTTCCAGATTAATAACAGCTCCTACTTCTTCAGCAGCCTAGCTAAATCTGTACAGCACTCTGAAGAAAAGGTCAAGTTATTTTAATCTGCAAGAACAAAGGTTTCAAGGTGGTCTCTTTGGCAGCAGTAATCTCCATGAGAAAACTGTTTTACAATTTCTGTCCACAACTCAGCTGCACAATGCCACAGGAGCTGGACATGCTGCTAAGGGTCATCATGTCAGCAAAATTCATGGCCACTAATTGTATTACTGGTGTTCTGTAATTACTTCTACCCTACTGTGGCAGTGCCTGTAGCCTCAGGATCTCATTACATTAAATACTTTATAAGAACATGAAAATTAGATGGTCAGGTGTTTACATCATGTTAATAGAGGCAGTGGCACAGGGCACAAGGAAACAGTTAGGCGGTAGTCCTCACTGACATAAAAGGTTTGCACAGAACTGTGGGTGTCATCCCAATCTTGGGATTTGCAGCAAAGACCTTAGGATGGGATTGTGGGGTAGAAGAAGAAACAAAACACCTTTGGACAACAAATGACCTAACATAGCAAAATACTTATTTCTATTATAGTGAGCTGACATATCAGAACAAATGTTTAATTTCAGTGATTAAAACAGTAAGGTGCACATCTGCTTATCCCAGCTACAGAATTAAATTGAGATAAAACATGGGAGTCTACATTTTCCATGTTAGTCTTTGTCAGATCCACAAAAAGCAGACTTTAGCAAGTTCAGTCAGCATGCCCTTGACTAATCTCACCTTTCTACAGAAGAGTGTCAAAATGTGGCAGCTGACAATACTTATCTATTTTTAGAAATAGATATAAAATGAGAAAAATCAGCCTTATTTTGGTAGACTTTGAACAAACACAATGTAAATACTCTTTAACCCAAAAGGGCATATGAAGAACATGGAGAAATCACACAGAAAGCTAAGTGCAGGTTTAGTTAATACCTTTTAAAGTGCAGAGCAGGGCTTTCTACTACCAGCCCCCAGGAAAGGCCAGCATGCTATGCATTGCTGTTTCTCCATTTTGCTCTTTTCCTCCATCCTTCTGTAGCCCTGGTTAAAACAACAGTCATTTTTGACACAGTGTTTTCCCAGATTCTCCTTCTCCCCTTGGACACAGCTGAGGATTTGCTGTGTTTGGGATTCCATGTGCCTGGGTGGGCAGAACTGGTGGGTGCTGTTAGTGTGAGGACAGCAGGACAAACGCAGACACGTGGTGCCACCGTGAGCTCTGATCAGCCTCGGTGGGCTGACAGCCCCAGGAACCTGCTGCCCATCCCTCCTCAGCCAGGCCACCCCTCAGCACTGCCTCCAGTGTTTACATTTATATGCTTTTTGAACACTTCCAGGGATGGTAATTCCACTAATTCCCTGGGCAACTTTCTTCAAAGTCTGACCACTCAGTGAAGAAATTTTTCTGAATGTCCAAACTAAACCTGCCAGGGTGCATCTTGAGGCCATTTCCATTTGTGCTACCACTTGTAACCAGAGAGAAGAGACCAATCTTCGCCTCGATAAAACCTTCTTTCAGGTGATTGTAGAGAGAAATAACACCCCCCTGTGCCTCCTTTTCTCCAGGCCAGACCACACTTACTCCCTCAGCTGTTCCTCATCACACTTGTGCTCCAGCCAATTCACCAGCTCCGTTGCCCTTCTCTGGACGTGCTCCAGCACCTCAGTGTCTGTCTTGTAGAGAGGGGCCCAAAACTGAATATGGTATTTGAGGTGCAGAATTCAAACCACTGATTGCCAACAGCATCTGGCTTGAGAGGCTTTGTCATGCTCCCTGCCTCGGGTTACATTTCCAAGGCAGGTTTTTATCCCTATGTCCTGATGCAAGCTACACCCTACTTCCCTGATGGCACAAAACACCCTCCACATGGAGCAACTTTCATACAACTATAGAATTTGCTGCGTTGGAAGGGACCTGTCAGGATCATTGAATCCAACTGCTGGCCCTGCACAGGACCATCCCCAAGAGTCACACCCTGTGCCTGAGAGTGTAGCCCAAACACTTCTTGAACTCTGTCAGGCTTGGTGCTGTGACCACTTCCCTGGGCAGCCTGTTGCAGTGCCCAGCCACTCTCTGGGCGAAAAACCTTTTCCTGATATCCAAATTAAACCTCCCCTGACTCAGTTTCATGCCTGAACTTTGTTGAGGCTGATGGCTGTGGCAAGGAGAGACTAAGTCTCTGTCAACGCCAGACAATTTTTTCATGAGCCCTGGTGTCTCACAGCTCCCCCAGCTCAGCTGGGAGCAGGGAGGTCACTCCTCTGTCCAGCGAGGCTGGGCAGGTCTGGGGGTCCCCAGCGGGCGGGAGGCAGCCACGGCTGCAGCGGCCGGAGCGGGCGAGCTTCCCCCGCTGCCCACGAGGTGTCCCCCCGCACCAAGGCAAGCCCCGCAGCGCCGCCCGGCACGGAGCTGCGTCCTCTCCTCGGGTTAAGGGTGGTGATGCTCGCTTTTCCCGCTGCGGTCCAGCTCGGTGTCCGTGTGCTGAAACGCGTGCAGCCCCTGGCTGGGGTTGGGGCCGGCGGCGGGAGCTGTGCGCTCCCCGGAGCACCGCAGGGGTTGGCTCTCTCTGAAATGATGCTGCAGGGCTTTGGACATCCGATGAGAGAAATGAAAGGCTTTGTACTAGAAACAGTTAGCAGGCAGAGAGCAAACAGTGTATTTAGCAAAATGTTTATCGTATTATTAATTGACTCTGAGTTCCATTCATGCCCGGATTTTGCTGATGAGGTTGGCAGGCAGCATCTCCCTTCCCATTCCTTTACACTGCCCTCAGCCAGAGAGACAATTTCGGTATAAAACCGGGGCAACAAGTGACAGGCAGAGGGTACAGAACAGAACAAACCAAAGAAACGCAACTGTTCTGTACATGGGGTCATACCACAGCCAGCGCACAAGGGTGACAAGGAAAACCACGAGAGTGTGCTGAAGGTCAGTGTCAGCATGGGGCACCATCTGTTTTGAAGTTAACACTGCTTGGCCTCTGTACTCGGCAACCAGAGTTTTCTGTCCCCGCAGGCAGGTGAAAGTGGGTAAAGTACATCAGCTGGGTTTGGATATGGTCCAGTGAGCCCAAGTCCAAAATGGGTGACCTCCACTGACTGTGAACTGATCAATTTTATGTATTCGAACAAAAAAAGGTAGTCCTGCCTAACCTTTCCAGATTATTCTCCCATAGCTATTGAAATGCCACCACATTTTGTTTATCTCCAGAGCAAAGTTCACATGTCATTACATGGTATTCACAGCACCCGTTTTCTTTAAAAAACTTATTTGCATTCAAGGATAGACAAGGGAACATATGTGATACTAAAATAGTAAAATATGTCCAACTGTTTTATAATTTGGGAGTCAAATATCCTTCACTATTGAAAAAAATGCAGAAATGTGGTTTAATTTTCCCAAATTTAAACTAAAATTTGAATACAACTCTCAGTATTTCAGCCATAAAAGACCAGTAGTAGCAACACTTACACAGATGCAAGAGTATTGTAGGTAATATGAAAATTAACTATTTAAATATTAGAAAGATAGAAGGGGACGTTATAAGTGTTTTGAACTTTAAAGGCATTCATTCTATTTCCTGGTATGACAGTATTAAATTCCACATATAATTAACCATTAAGGATCATGAGAAATTTTCTGAATAAGTACTTTCTAAACTCCTGGTTGAGAGAAGAACTTCATGGCCTGACATGGACTATGGAAATTTTGAGTCAAATGAAAGAAGCAAAATCCAGATCAAAAGTGAAGAACCCCTATATGCCCTTCTAGTTCTCCAAACAGGCTCTGACATTTGTATAAAGATAGGAACACTGCTCATTTTAAACACTAATATCACATAAAGTCTCTCTTTAGACATTCATAAACTTTATGACTACCAGAAGCCAGGACCATGTATTAGGAACTGCAATTCTACACGTGGACTTTTCTCACATTCCTATCCAACTTCCCACAGTACAAACCAGCATATTTTGGCCAATCAAGAATTAAAATTCTTATGTTATTGCCTTGCATAGTTCAAGGAATGTCTGATAATCACAGCCAGATTTTCAGTATAACTGTGTGATGACTGGGAAAGCAACACAATGTTAGAATAAACTAATGACCAGCAGCCTCAAGAAAGTGAGCAGTTCCCTTTCAATAATTGTTGCTCCTCTCCTGAGGTTACTCACTGCAGTCTTCCTCCTGGCACTTTATAGGATGTTTTAGATAAGCTGGGACATGCCCTGAAGCATCTTGAATTTAGACACCGAAACAAGTAAACTGCACTGAGCACTATGGAAAGTGCTTATAGAGACAGGAAGCCAAGTCTGAAAGGGGGCACTGATCCATCCTGTATCAACGAAATTTTCATTCTTTCCTGATCAGAACAACTAAATACTGAAAGTTTCAAGTGCTAGTAAACACAGTACTGTAGGCTAGCCAAGAATTACATCATTGCATTGCTCTAAAAGAGAGAGCTTCAGGGGAAAAAAAAAAGTTCATCCTGGGTGAGTTATACAAATATTACCTTAGCAGTGTAATTGTAGTAGTGTAATTGTGTAGACAACTATTTAAGTTACCTTTGTAAGTGTCTCTCTTGTTTTATATAACTGCTCAGTATGAAACAATATTTAAAACAATGTTTTGTAATTTCAGAATTTGTTGAATAGTAGGAGGTTGTGGTTCGGCTGCCAAGTAAATTACAGAGATGAGTACTCTTCTTGGATAAGAACAAAGGAGACAGTTCAATAGCAAGCTTGTTCAGGGAACTGTGAGTAGTTATTTCACAGTTTCTGACCCTGGATCTTTAGAGTCACTGTTCAGAGGAACAGAGAAGATGCTCTGCTTGTGCTTTGTCCAAAGGCAAATACAACAAAGTGAAACTGCAAGTATTAAATGCAGCAACCCAGAGATGAAGAGAGCATGACAGGGGTGTGTATATACCCCAAAACTCCTGTGAATGGCATCTACCAATGCATGCGTTCTTAATTTCCTTCCAAAAACAGTATAACTGCAGTGTGGGATTTCTATTTGGTTAGTCCATACTGTGCTGCTGTAAGTATTTTCCCAAGGTGACTGCTGCTGTGTTTCTCATAACCTCTATTTTCATGGAACAGGTAGGGTTTAAGAAGCCCTGTGGAGACAGTTTAGGAAAACTAATGCTGCATGCATATATTTGCAGACATTATTGTCTAGTCACAGGAATTTTTCTGCTGAGAAAATGTAAAAAGCTCCATCTCTTTCAGACTAAAAACTCAAATTGTCACATCAAAGAAATTTTAAAATCACAGTTTTCAGAAGTCCAGATCACTTTGTGTTTTGACTTTTCCACAAAGTTCCCTCATGTTCCCCAAGCCTTGCTACACCAGTGTTCGGGATGGGTGAGCAGTTCGGGGCTGAACACTGAGGATTTTCCCGCTGATGGCTCCTGGCAGTCCGGAGGTGAGATTTGTAAAAGCTGAGAACAGAAAAGCCAAGTTTACAAAGAGCCACATGCCTGGCTCCAGAGCTGTGAGTTCTCAATTTGCCATTGTCCCTTGCTCTATCAAGCTGGCAGATTCTCCTCATACCTCTCAGCAGACAGATCTATTCAATTTTTGCTAAAACATCTTCCCACAAAACACTCCAGTTTTGATAAATCAGCACTTTTAGATGAAAAATAGTTCTACCTGAAAATAAACAACTAGCTTCACCTTTGAGAGCTGCAGATTGGTTAATTGTGTCAGCAAGTGCTGACTTTGAAGCCCAGATATAAACACCTCTAATACCCAACCAAGCTCTGCTAAGAAGAAAGGATGATTTATAGAGCAATGCAGATGCTGGCAGAGCCTGAGGCTTGAGATTAAACCCTGTCTTAATACTGGTTGACAATACTGCATCCTGTGACACCCAGAAGGGGTGATACAATGCAGCAGAGAGGGACAAGGGGCTTTTGCTCATGCTGTTTTCTGCCTGTTAGTTATCTCCTAGGTCGAGGTGTACATATTCAGCATATGCATCTGCTAATGGCAAAGAATCTGTTACAGTCACGCTAAAAACATTTTGCAATCTGACCTGAGTAATAAGATACGACAATGTTACCTCTTGCTCACAAAGAATGTCCTTCTGTTTGGGTTCACTTCACAAATTATGTCCTAAATGCTTTCATCACTCTGTATTGACCCCTGAAAGTAAACTCAAAAATTCAATCTTTCTCTCCCATTTCAATTAAACTGAGGATGGGCTTATGCCTTTTTATAGGAAGCAGTGATGAGCTATTTTTCTTAGAAAAAGTTAAAAGTAACACCTGGCAGATTTAAAGTTCATGCCACCTGGCCACCACGTGGATTATATTCTTAACACCATGAATTTAAAGTAGGGGAAATGCATCAAAAGCAGCTGAATATCTGACCTTGATTGCCTTCGCTTTTATGCAGCTTTGCACAGAAGAGGGTGCACAATGGTACTGCAGCCCTTGGCTCCTACAGACACCAAAGTCTGGAGGTATGTGAAAATCCACTGGCTCCATATCGACTTAAAAGCATGGGTTAGGCATCAATGGTACTATGAATGTGAACACAGACCTCTAGGGCAGTGGCTGGAACACATATTCAAAAACTCTAAAGTATTTCTGTGAGCTGTTCTGATTCCATAACTGCAGTTGTGCAACTCTCTGGCTCCAGGTCTAATTGCTGGCATTTTCTGTTAGGATAATACACAAAAGTCTACTCTACAAAGTGTATCCTACTCATCCAACATTTAAATTGGTTTTAACTTCAAAACAAATGAAATTAAAATTGAGTTTGGCAATATCATATGAGGTCTTCTTAATCACATGCAACATCTACTACATACATTATTCACTGTGCATCATATTTCAGAGCCCTCAAGCAGCATACCAAAGTCTCCACGTTACAAAAAGCAGCCCTGCTGGCATCTGCTGCTCAGGTGGCACCGATATGCCAAGGCACTTGGGGGTGGTGCACAGCAGCCTTCCTTACCCTCATTACACAGAAAAGCTGCATCCCCTGCTGTACCTGCTGCAATCAGAAAGAACAGCTTGCCCCAAAGCATACTTAGATCTCTGTTACTATTTTTTCTTTCTTTAATTAGAAATTTGTTTTTCTTTCTCCTAGCTTGCAAATCTCTCCTATCTGCAAGTGTTAACTACAGAACAATTTAACTATCCCTCTGCAAGATTTCTGAAGCTATTAAACCATGCAGAGATTCAAAAGAGGGAAGAAAATCTGATCCAGAGAATGGGAGAACTGTTGAAATTACGGTGTTATATTTTGAAATTCTCCTTGGAGGAAATACATAGCTGAGAATAGCAAATATATATGCTGGTTATTTAAGAACTCCCTGCTTACATATCTTTGCCCTGCTAGTTAATACTTAGATTTTTATTAAACATTGCTACTTCCTTGCCCAAATCATGTTCAAACTTAACTGGCAATTCTTCTTATTTACATATTTTTATTTACCATATTTTTCTCTTCCTCCAGGCCAGCTGGGTTTAGTCATAGAGCCCCATTTTGCTAACCTCCAAAACAACCCATTCCTTTTTACATCTTCATTTTTTTCCTGTTATTATGCAGTTTTATCCTGTTGTATTTTTATTCCTCTCCAGCTACCATATAATTTTTCCTGAGCACCAGCATTACGTAGGCTTGAATTTTGAGGTAAATGTCATAACTCCAAAGAGTTTGTACAGGTATATCTGTGTTCTGAGGCCTTAAACTAGAAATGATCCCCAAATTTAGATCAGATCAGTTACACAAATCAGCTGTTTATGTAATTTTTTCCTGGTATCCCGAGTATCATAGTATCCTGTGGTGGTGTATGCAATCAACAGAAGCCAGTTATGTCTCTAACACTCACTGTAGCTTAATAAAAAACAGAAGGAACACACTGAGATCTCATTGTCTCAGCAGCAGCAGCTATGTCAGTGGTGAAGAACTGGTGGTAATTAGAGCCCCTAGATCTTCTGAATGTAGGTGTCGAAGGGCTCTTTAGAGCTTTGGAAGGACTTGCATGGAAGGATTTGAGACAGATCTGGAAAACAGTCCTTGCTGCCTATAGCTTGTTAACTAGCACCATTATGGAGGGAATGTATTCCATGTTGGTAAAGATCTATACTTTCTTTTCTACCCAGACCCTTGAGTAAATACTAAAATCCTGGCTCAGCCACACAGGGAAATGGTGACATTCTTAAAAACGTATTGGAATCCACTGGTACCTGATGAGCTAAAGGCTTTTTCCTGAGCAGAACAAAAAGTAATTACTTTAATAAAATGTTACATTAAAAATATATGTAAAATAATTTCATGCAAAACCTTATGACATATTTATGATAGAAGGAACCCACACATACACAGGTGAAATTAGTACGTTTTTATCTTAAAAGCTGCAGTTCAGTTCAGTCCAAGTTATTTGTGTCTTTCATTTTGCAAATCTTGATTACAAATGGCTTATTCCCTGAAGAATGCTTGACAATACTTGATCATTTATTTGCCTCCCAGATTATTATTCTTCAAGGCCAAATGAAGAGCTATCTGTTTCCCTAAGCTAAAAATCAAAATGGTTCAGTCTTGGCTCTTGAGTAGAATATTACTGATTTGTCATGTTGCAAGAAAGATGCTGCCTGACCTAAATCCCCTCAGAACTTGGATCAGATGAAAGAATTTTGAGTGCTGACCACAGACTCACCAATAAGTATTTGTAGGCTGAACATGTATTGGCTTCCTTATAATTTGTCTTTCTGTCATTTCCATTAATATTTTCTGTTTGTCAGGTAAAGCATTAGCGTACAGTGCCCTGTAACACATTTGGCACATAACGAGGCCAATGAACCCAAAAGTATTTTAGCAACTTCATCTATTATGCTTTCACCAGTTGATAATTGCCGTAATGGGGCACTTTGCTATTTTGATCTTGTAGAGCACGAAGTCCCACTACATTTGTACACTAATCCGGGCTGTCTATCAGTTCTTGCTCACGTGAATAACTGTTTACAAATTCTGTTCCAAAATACTTTGCCCCATGCTCTCTTTTCCTGTGATTTCTGCTCCTTCCAGCATGACAGCTGACTCACACACCTTTCCCAAACTCCTCTTCCTCTAAGATGTACACCTCCTGTGAGTTTCTCCTGCATGTAGGAGAAAATGATGCTGCTTGCAGAACAACAAAAAAATCTTCTCCCACCACAGATTGTAGAAGAGCACCAGTGGGTATATGAAAGGTCAGCTATTTTAAAGAACTTCAAAAGATGATGAAAAATGTCTCCCCTTCAGACAAATCTAGAAACCATGGCCAGATGCATGATAGAATTCTTCATACTAAAAGTACTTTTTTGAGTCTTTCTGCTCATGCTGCCTTATGCTTCAAATTTCTTCTCTATTCTATTCTCTATTCCAGTTTTTCTGCATTTAGACTAGTCATACAATGAAATTAAGTCATATGACATCCTTAGCTGCTTGACAGCAGCCTCATCTATGAAAATCAGTCTCATCTATGAAAATGTATCTTTGCAATTTGCAAAGTTGGTAAGATGCTTACATCTTTCTGAGAAAAATGTGGTTCAGTGACTTCAGCAGCTGTTATTAGGCATCTGCTGTACAAATGACACAATCACTTGCATAAAACAATCAGTCCAGCTGGCCAGAGTTCCTATGTCCTTTGGACACAGTCTTTGATGAACAGACCTTCTTATTTTTCTTGTCCAATCTATTATTAATAACATTCTCTGTGATCATCCAGACACAAAGAATTAAGACAATAACTCTCTAAGTGGATAACAGAGCCTTAGTTTTCCCAATGGAGTAACAGCCATTAAACTTCTGCCAAAAGACCATTGCTTCAGACACAAGGATGAGCAATTGCCGTACAGACCTGGAAAGTGTTCATATGCAGAATGTTAAGCTAAAACATCCCCTTTTCTTGGGAGTTCCTTGTGGTAGCACCAAATACATCAATTAAATATTAAAGTTTTTTGTATGACAATCTTCCTGCAGACAAAATTAATGGAAAAAAAAAAAAGGGTCAAGGAAGATAATATTTCTGTGTTACTGAAACAACAAAATATTCGAGAAACTAACTTCAGGCAGCCCAGAATAAAACTCTGCTAGCCTCACACTAAAATGCTCCCTCTGTCTCTGCAGTGTTGTGGTTTAACCACAGCCAGCAACTCAGCACCACGCGGCTGTTCACTCAATCCCTCACGGTGGCAGCAGGGAGAAAATAGGAAAAGTGAGAAAACTCATGTGTTGGGACAAAGACAGTTTAGCAGATAAAGCAAAAGACACACATGCAAGCAAAACAAAAGGAGGAATTCATTCACTACTCCCCATGGGCAGACAGGTGTTCAGCCATCTCCAGGAGAGCAGGGCTCCATCACATGCAAGGCTTCCTTGAGAAGACAAACACCAACCACTCCAAACGTCCCTCACTTCCTCCTTCCCCCAGCTGTGTATGTCAGCATGATGCTCTGTGGTCTGGATTGTCCTTCTGGGCAGTGGGATCAGCTGTCCAGCTGTGTCCCCTCCCAGCTTCTTGTGCACCCCCAGCCTCCTCTCTGGTGGGGTGGGGTGAGAGGCAGAAAAGTCCTTGATGCTGTGTAAGCACTGCTTAGCAATAGGTAAAACATCCCTGTGTTACCAACACTGTTTCCAGCACAAATCCTAAACACTGCCCCATACCAGCTACTATGAAGAGAATTAACTCTACCCCAGGCAAAACCAGCACAAGTGCCTACGTAGGGAGGGAGCGTTCACAGTGTTCTCATTACGTACTGCAGTTAGAAGCTAGGACAGAAGCAGCCACAATTTGGGCATCACATTCACATGCAGAGGGATGATGAATGCAGGCACAAGCACCTGCTGAGATCTCTGACTTCTTGACAGTGTGCATGGCATGCCTGCTGTTGTTGGAAGGCCCTGATACCACCACACATCCCCATCCTGTATTGTACCAGACCCATCCATTTAGGACTCACCATTAAACTGCCATTCTTCATGCATAAACTTCATGCTGTTTTCCCTTTCAGAAAGTGGCCTGCCAAAGGGAGAGAGCACACTGCACAACAACCCTTTCTTGGCTGTATTATTTGAACATATGAAGGAAATATGGTTTATGGGCTGTAGAAACTGGAGTTTCAGCCTTCCAAATTTCACATCCTCTTTATATGAGTTCTGTGTGTATTTTCCTCCCTATAGCTTTCACTACCTTGTCTTTTCAAAAGCCATTAGTGCCTTTTTATTTCAGACATCAAAATCTCAAGCTAAGTAATTGTTTTACCACAGAGGAAGTTTAAATATGGAACTAGCACAAGGCAACACCCAAATTCAGAATGCATCCTGAAACACAAAGGTATCAGAATGTGAGATACGTATCTATCCACAACATCCTTCTCCCAAATATCTCAGCTGAAGTTCTGCATCCGGTCTGCAGAACTGCAATGCTCTCCTGACCCTCCCTAAACTGTAAGCAAACCCAGGTGTAGATTTAAACTTTACACACAAACATATCTCTTGTTAAGAGAGCAGAAATCTTATGGCCCTGTAATTAATGCCCAGTTTTGAGTAGAGTTGTTCTTTCACTTGCAAATGTAGGGAAAACAGATTGCTATACTCTGCAGTTACAGGAGGTGGCATACGATAAGGATGAAAGCTGTAACAGGATGTCCATAATTCATTTACCTAAAAAAAACCAACCTGTAGCATTTTGTATTTTAATCTTTCTTCCAAAGAAAACACAGTGTTTTTCAACATGATGCTCAAACTTTAGGAACTCACTCCTGTGCATACAAAGATTTTTCTGAGTGAGAGTGATGACCAGAAGATTGATCAATTAATCCATTGATCTATCTTCCAGTACAACTTCTGCCCTGAATATACTTCTTTTGGCCAGATTCCCAGACTGATCTAAATAGTCTCATGAAGTTGCATCCCTTAAATTTTGAAACATTCTGTGAAGTTGTACTGGTTGATGGACACTGTAGAAGTGATTTCAGGTTTAGGGATTGACACACCCCTAAGAGTTAAATACCTTTGTGCTTGCCTTCATGCTTGCCACTTTTCCTGAAATTATCCTTAATACAACCGAGACTAATACAGAACAAAAATTAGAAAGCTTGGATTCAGCACTGTACTGGAATGGAGCCCCTATACAAAGTGTTTGCTTTCTCTCCATTTTGTGAAAAAATGCCTTCAGGAAAATACACATTCTAAATATATTAATCCTTATTTATTTGATGGAGAGAGGGTTTATTTATTAGTAGTTATAAACTACTATTAAAAACACTAATATAATTATTTATTAGAAGTAAATTTTAAAGCATTATGAGTTTACATTTTTAAGTCTTGATAGGGGGCAGAGTTGCTTTACAAGTAGTTGCTGACAATTTTACCTATTCTAGCTCTTTTTGCCTCCAATTTTACAATTTTGTGTATCTAAGCAATTTAGACACAATTTAGACATGGTTTCTAAATATTATCTTCATCCTTCATCCCTTTTCTTGCACGGTACAGGTCTCCTTAACATGCACTTAACCTAGGTCAGGTTCTCTGATTAACACATACTGCTCTTGACAGTGCTTAGCTGTAAATAGTCAATCTCAGCTTTTAATCATATGTTATGAATGTTATGAACTACTTTCTTAATGCACAGATGCAATAATTTTTGCCTTTTAAACACAGCTGAAATGTCTTATATCCTTTTTTTGGCTCAGAAGCTAGATTTATTCAAAAATTGCTAACTTATTACTGGCTTAGTTGATTAAGGAAAAAAAAAAAAAAAGCATTGTCCAAAACTAGTGAGATTTGTAGATGTAAAACAAACATTCACTGTGGAAATGTCAGGTAAAGAATTTGCTGAATAATATAAGACTTCTGCATAAGAAGGAACAAGATTTAACAATACTAAAGCGCAGTACAAACGTTTTAGAGTAACATGTGAGTAACATGTTAACACGTGCAATATATTTCTTATCTGACATTGTGTGTCTTACAGGTTAAGGAAATGTTCCAAGAACTTTCAGAATTGTACACACTAGACATGGATGGACAGCTCTTACTCATAATACTGTTAGTTGTGGAGTTCATGTGAGAATCTGAAATAACCTGTCTGAAATAATTCTGAAAAGCTGAAGTTTCAGACTCAGTTGACCAATAAGTTCATTAAAAAAAATTATCTAATAAGTTTGTTTAAATTCTTTTCCTTAAACAGAGTATGTAGGGTCAGGATTTTGCTCATGTCAGACTGAGCAAAAATTTAATACATTCAGATGAATTTTGCCAAAAGTGTAAAATATTATTGGTATTTAGCACTGAAGTCCTTTAAAATAGCTCAGTCTTCATGCCACTTAGAAAACAACGTTTCTAAAAATATCTTCAGCATTTCCCTTTTTATCTTTCTTAAATTATGTTAGAAAAGACTGTGGCCCCGTGATCCATGTAAACAGAGGAGTCTACACAATTTCTTCCAAAAGGAACAGTTAATCCACAGAAAACCTTGACTTTTTCCTGTCTTCTTTTTTTCAAAGTTTCTGAAGTGCTATAATTAAAAGTATATCAGTGTGTCAGCCTGAGAATGTGTATACAGCAGAGTCAGAATGACAAAAAACCATTCTCCTCCTCTGGCTCCAGGCAAGAGTTCTTGAACCCTTGGTTACTATTAAATAAAAAAAAGGGGCAGGAACATGCATTCATCTGGGAAACCTACCGTGTTCAGTAATGAGGACTTTCACTGCAGAGCCTGGGGACTGGCATGGAGTGATGATGCAAGTTTCAATTTTTTTTTCCTCTCAGTCAGTCTTGCTACACTGAGAAAGGGCAACCACACAGTTACCTGACTCTAGGTGAAGGGCTTAATTTCATTTTTCTGCTAAATTCCACAAAGTGTAATTCCTTCCCATATGCATAAACAGGGGGAATAGTCCAACAGTTTCCCCACTTCCTGCTCCTCTTTATCCTTTATTTTCTCTTTTTTATCTTCGTTATTAATAACAAATGTAGGAATGGACTGCACATCTGGTTCAGATCTGGTGAGAACTCTCAGGATGCAAGTGGCAGCAGCTGCCAAGTGACTTAATTTCAAAACGGAAATTCTCCTATGAAAACTTTCTGTAAGGGACTGATTGATTTTTGCTGCCAAGTGAAACAGGCCGGTCCCAGAGTTATGGCATTTTTGTAACTCCTTTCCTTTCCAAATGCATACTAGCAAAATGTTATCCATGATTTCGGTTAAGAGAACATGAGGGAGGGGAAATGAAAGATGTTTTCTCCAGCCATTTTGGACCCAGATTGCTAGAATTTCATTTTATGAGCTCATTTGTGTAAGATGAATTGGATTTGTTTTTTGATTTTATTTGTTTTTCCTATTTTTAATGTAAAAATTATGTAAAACAGTAACTTCACGTTTCGTCTACCCAACAATTATCTAAAACAGTAACCTCACGTTTCATCTACCAAACTAAGTGTGAGTCAGTAATTTTACTGGATTGTAAAGCAGAGCACTTCAGAATTCCACCAGAGGGAGCCAGTGCAATTGAAAACCTGAAATTCGCCGTTAAAAAAAAAAAAAAAAAAAATCAAACCCAAAAAATACTTAGGGAAAGATCATTATCCTGCAGAATATCAGACCGAAAAGAAATAAAGACTATTGTTCCGAAGCATGGTGTTCGTGCCTTTTGAAGCAAAATTCTTCACATTCAAAATAAACATAATGGAGATCAATAATGTAAATCTAAAACAACCGTGCTTATGTTTTTTTCCCCAGGAAATGCATTATTTTGCATTGCACTGCACTTTAGTAACCTTTTATTTTGCTTGTTTATTATCACCTTGACGATGTCTCCCTTCCTATTCTGCCCCACGCCAATTCCTCAGCCTTTTTCTCATCTCTTAAGACTGGCATCTCCAAACCAGTGGTTGCACATCACCATCTCCTCCACATCAGCTGGGAGAAAGCTGCAAAATGTCCTGTGACTCTACCTAGCAATGCATCTGGTATCTTTTCTTTAAACGCTTTTTCTTTGATTTTACTAGAATTAAGAGTATTTTGGTGATTGTCAGGCAATATATTACAGACACACAGCAATGTTAAGCTCTTACTTCAAGTAGCTGTGCCCTAAGCACACAATTCTCAACAGTTCCTCATTTGTTGTTTTGGTTATTCAACTGTCTTTAAATATTCATCTCTTGTTTCAAATTTAAAGTGTACTGTGATAGATTTCTGCTTCTTTTTGTAAGTGTCAGGCTTTTACAATTGAGCAAGATAGTTAACCAGCCATCACATCCTGAGCCATCTCTGGTGAATGTGCATATTTGGTTTTCTCTGTCATTAATAGCTTTGAAAATGACAATTAATTTCTGTAATGGCTTTTTAATATTCTATTTTATACCATCTTCCTTTTCCATCTGCTAAATCTAGAAACCTATCCATCTCCCTTCTACTGCTCACTCACCCACCAATAATTGTGTCTGTAGGCAAAGAAGCCAATCCCAGCACCGGCATGGCTGAACAGGACCCGTAGTTTTTTCCAGCCTTCAGGTCACTCTTTTGCACTCCCACAACATGGATAAGACATAGGGTATCCTGTTTTTCCCTAAGGAAATAGAGTTAAACAAAAACAAAGCCAGGGGGGTGGGAGAGGAAGAATAGTGAAACGGAAAACAAAAAAACTTCTGAGTGGAGAAGTCAGAAGTAGGCGTAATAGTACAATACGTGGTAAAGATAAAAATCAACTTCTGAAATGAGAATTATGCCTTACTGGTTTTCACTAGTTATGAGGACCAGCTAGGATTTTTCAAGGTATCCCTGTGCGCGTGGATTACTGCAATCATTGGAGTATACACCTTAGCAAGGAAAAGAAGGTGATTTCTGCGCCAATGTGGTTCTTGTATCATAAGAAAGCAGAAGGGAGGAAACAATTACCCCATGAAGCCGTAGTTTTGTCTAGAAAGGGAGCTGTTCTTCGGCTTCTCATGCTCGACACAATGAAGCAGCAGAAGGTGGAGACTGGAGGACCAGGAATGCACAGTGAAGCCAGCACGACAACAAATTGCTAGAGTGCCGGTAAGTTTGATCTAGTGTTTGGTTGTTAAAATAAATAAATTGTTGGCTTTGTCTTTTGCTGAGACTATTCTTAGCACTTTTGGGTTTTTTTAGTATTTATCTTTTCTTTTTTTTTTTTTTCCCCAAAACATTCACCAAATTCCGAGTGTCCTCTCTAGTTGAACTATTAAAGCAAGATTGCTAACAGAAATTGTATTCTTTATATAAGATCCATTAACTCATATGATATTTAGATGATTGCAAACTGTCATTTGTTATGCTTTGTACTTAGTGTTTCATGCTTTCACAGACAAAAAGTACCTGATGATGCACTATCATGTTGTGATATCTGCTCACAATGCTGCTCTCTCTCAGCTCCAGTGTTTTCTAAACGCTGAGTTTAGTGAGTCATTAACACATTTTTCAGTGATGCATATCTTTCTGTCATGCTAGAACTTCTCAAAAACTTTACAAAAGCAGCAAAACATACAGAAATCTCCCTTTCACTACACATTCTGACAGTGTTTTCAAGGTGAGGTCAGTTTACCTTGTATTAACTACTAGATAAAAACCAAACTGATTTCTATTCGTTCTTGGTTCTGCACCCCGATTTTTTTTTCTGCCCTCTGATTTTTCAGCAGAGTACTCTGTCAAACTTAGAGAACAGCAAGCACTATTTAAATGGAACATTAGTAGATTCTGAAGTGGCAGGATGTTTGGGGTTTTTTCCTGTCTTCTGCAGTGTCTTTTCTATATTTTTTATTTCATACCTTATGCAAGTACAGAGGTTTTGGTTTTAACAGCAACTCCTCCCTGTGTTCATCTTTAGTTTCATTGTCCTGTTTCCCCACTGTAATACTTTGGCCTGTACTTGTCCATGACATCTGTATTGAGTAAGCACTGGAATGCGTAAAAGTGTGATGCTTTCCAAGGTGAATTCATTACATATAGACTATTCTATAATTTTGTAAAACCAATACTTTAAATATCTCCCCATTCTCTTTACAGTATAATTCATTTCTTTGCATATGCGTGTATCTCATTACGTCTTTGTTGGGTTACCTAACTTCGGTCTATGAAGCTTTTTCCTGTATTACTTTCTGTTGCTTTGGCTATCCCATGTTTTTCCTGTCTCTACACTTCATTTAGCTTCATTAGATTCATGACTCCTATTTTTTTTTTTAATGACAATTGTTTACTCCTAGAATGGATATGATGTGAGAGTCAGTCCTGATTGTTATAACTGTGTATTAGAGTTTGATTTTTTCCACGTTTATCCCTAGAATTTCCCTTCATAGGCATTATGTGACAGGTCTCTTTTGAAGCTAATCATTGACAATTTCAAGATTCTAAGACATGCCATATTTCAAACCAAGTCACACCAATGGTGAAATTTTTGAGTCTACTGCAGTCTTTCATCACAGCTATAAAGTTATTATTATTATTGTAGTCATTTGGTAGACATACTGTGGTATCCAGAACTACATTACACAGGAATACTTAGATTAGTACACAATCTATTTGGATTTTGGAGTGTCCTGTTATGTGTCTAAAGGCTTTGCTGCAAAAACACTCTTCTGAGATTGCTCTGAAAAAATTTATCTCATACACAAAGAAGGGCTTATTCTGCACACGAACTTCAATCATCTTTGTATTAATTACCAAGTTGTATCCTTCTATTTCTAAGCAGGACCTCTCTCAGTTTTTCCTATTGCAAAGTTGAAATTATTCACTAAAACCTGCCAGCCTCACTTTTCCAGGCTTTCATTTTCTAATTTTTATGGTAGCTCTTTAGTACATTTGTTTGGCCATCCCTTGTGATGATAATGCAGACCCCTTCTGACAAGTAGTTAATTCTTATTGGAAGCATCATGGGATATAAATCATGCTATAGGAATAAAAATGGCTAGATTGAACTGTTCAACTTTTTACCTAAACAGAAAATGCAATTCTGCATGGGCACATCTTGTCTATTTTATTTCAAAATTCTTAGGACATAGATATTCAAGCCCTGATATTCCTCTGACAAGTTTTTAAAAGGCTCCATGTATTAGACAGTTCACGCAACTCAAGACGGCGGAGAAGCCGCCCAGCTGTGTAGCTGCATTTAGTACTGCATAACCTCTGCTAGGCTAATAGGGGAAAGCCCCTTAAATCCCTCCTCCCACTAATCCCAGGCACTCACATACTATGTCACAGTCCTCTTTACCTGGAATTTTTTCAGCTCTTCAGCTGTTAATTTCACATTGGATGCCTGGTCACTCCTTCCCTTAAGTGATGGAAATTGATTTTTCTAATAAGTTCTAAAACTTAATTTTAGCTTAATCAAAATACATTAGCACAGAAAGAGATCACTGAGTCCTACAGAACACACTACCAACCCAGTACATTGGAAAGAAATTGTATCAGGCCAAAATCATACAGAAGGAAGCCCTGTAACTTCACATGCCATTTGATAACTCATATGTTCTACTGAAAAGCTCATTAAATCTTGTGCTGTGAACTTCACAGAGTGAGGGTACAGACAAAAAATAAAAGGAAAATAAAACACAAAGAGCAGATGGAGTTTTGTATATGTGTGAATCAGCAGGAATAAGAGCATACAAAACAGCTATTAAGATTAATCAGTCAAATATATTCAAATTGCAGCAGCTGTTCAGGATTGTGGCATCCTAAAGACCACACCCAGTCAAGGGCTTCACTCCTCATCTAGGATTTGTGTTTTTTCATTGATTTAGAAGAATTAATTTCTGCAGCTACAGGAGGCTCCATCACAGATCCCATGGACATGACATCAGCTGTGCTGAACCTCAGCAGCTGATAACAATGTATGTTCCTTGCCAAGGCAAATGGGTATCAGCAGGTGACTCAGGTGGATGACATCAAATTGAGGGAACCAGCTGATTCCCTCAAGGCCAGGGCTGTCATTAGCAGGATTCTGAAAGGCTGGGAGAGTATGAATTTTTTCCAATTCATTCAAGGCAAACAAAGTCCTGCACCTTGGGTACAGTAAACCAAGCAGCCGGGAGCTGACTGGGTAAAGAGCAGCTTTACACAAAAGGTCCTGCAGGTCCCAGTGAACAACAAGTGCAGATTTGAGTGAACAAATGCTCTTATAGCATGGAAAATTAGTGATATACTGGGAAATATCAGTAACAGCGCAGCTAGAAGAGTAAGGGAAGTGATTACTGCTCCCATTCCCTTCTGGCCCTTGTGAGGTTGCCTATGGAGAATTGTGCACAGTGTGGGGCACTGTGAAACAAGAAAGATACCAACAAATTAGAATTAGTCTAGTGAAGGCCACCAAAGGAATAGAGAGCTGGAGCATGTGACAAACAAGGAGACACTGAGAAAGGCTGGCTTGTTCAGCCTGAAGAAGAGGAGGTTACAGGATGATCCAACTTACGTCTTCTAGTTCCCATTGAGAGGGAATAAAGAAGATGGAGCCAGACATTTCTTGGAGGTGCACAGCAAAGTGGTCAAGTTGCAACATGGCAAATTCCAAGGAGGGGATGTGTGAAATTCTTCACAGTGAGGGTGGACAACCTGTTGTAGCAAAGAGGTAGTGGAATTTCCCATCCATGAAGACATTCAAAACTCAACTGGATATTAATGATGTGCTACATCCCAGCCCTGCTCCTGCCTACGGCTGTAAAGAGCCTCTTAACAGGTGACTGTCCAGTCATCTTTTAGCACGCACTAGGGACAAGCTAAACACAGAGCTAGTGCAATGATGAAGAAATTGTGGAACAAGATTGTTAGATTTGGATGCATGCTGTATATAGATCCTGTGGAGAAGACAGAGCCTCCACAGACCTTGGAGCATTGACAGAAGTTCCCAGTAACTGTTCTGCTTTGCATGTCTCTGTAGCAAATTAAAATTTGCTCTCTAACTGGAAATTATTACAGCCTCATAATAGTAGTCCATCCACTTCAAAACAGCCCTTTTGCTGTGCTGTCTCATACCTCCATGTCTCTTGCTCCCCCTCTTAGGCGTTTTTGGGTAAGTCATCTTCTTGGTTGGGGTACTTAGAGATGTCTGAAGCTCAGTTCCCTGACAGCAAGGGTTAATGAAGGAACTGAGAAATTACAGGAAAAAAGGTCCAAACTAAGTGTGTGTGGTCCCATAAAATGTAAATAGGCAATGCTTGATTCACCAGAAAAGCTCCCAGCTTCAAGTGAACCGCCAGCACCTTTTGAATAAAATTTGAACCTGTACAGCAAGTGTAGATGAGCCTGGCAACAGTGGTTTTGATCCTGCTCTGGGAGGTTTAAAGCCCATCAGCACATCACAGACCTACAATATGACTCATTACACTACATCTAAAGTAATGAAATTGTTATGAGACTGTAGTTATTTTTCACTTATCAGTACAAAATTAGAATCTGTTGCATCCACTGAGAAACACATATTTATATTCCAATGTTTAAACGAGTAGGTCAATTCTCAGAAATTTATTGTTTACAGGTCACTTATATTTAGAAGTCTACATATAGGTTGCTGTTTGCTCTTTAGCTATGATTATGTGAAAAAGCTAAGCTGGGGTTCTTCTATCCGAAGAAGCACTAACAGTAGTGGAGGCCATCAAAAGAGAATACCATTTGCTCCAATCACTTGTTTATTATATGGTGTTAATACTTCATCTCAGAATTCTGTCAGCAAATTAAATATAGTTTCTTGTCTAATGTCACCGTGATACAAATTTACAACCATGTTTCTGCTGACCGGGTCAGCATCAAGCCAGATGGCCAGCCCATGTCCTTCTGCCTTTTACTCTCAAATCTCAAAGTAGCTGGTTTCCATTTCCCTCGCTCCCTTTTTAGGTAGGTAAGGAGCAGGTGCTCGGGTTCCTTCACCTCAAGGACTGCTGACCCCAGCACTTCTCAGGTTCCCGTAAAAAGAAACTCTGCGTGAACGAGATGCAGAATCACAAACGCAAAGACACCCGAGCTGCCGGTGCTGCTCCGCCGCACCCCCGCCTCCAGCCGGGCAATTCCCCGGCGCGGCAATTTCCAGGGCTCCGTGCCCGCGGCTCCGCGGGGCGGGGGCCGAGCCCGTTCCCGTCGATCCCGCTCCCTTCCCCGCGCTGGCCTCATCCGAGCCCCTCCCCACGCGCAGGCGCCGCGGGAGCAGCCCCGGGGAGAAGCGAGTCACTAGCGGCTCCTCGTTAGTATAGTGGTGAGTATCCCCGCCTGTCACGCGGGAGACCGGGGTTCGATTCCCCGACGGGGAGTGCTGCGCCGCTGCGCATTGTTTTTTATGGGCCCTACCCGCGCGAGCCGTTGGCGCCGAGGACAAAAAGCTCCGCCCGCAAGTTCCGCCCCCTGCAGCCCGGTCTCCAGCTCCGGCCTCCCCGTCGGGGAATCGAACCCCGGTCTCCCGCGTGACAGGCGGGGATACTCACCACTATACTAACGAGGATCTGCCTTATTGAAGGTTTCGCGGGACGGCTTTTATGAGAAGGTCCACACAACCATGTCCCTGTTGGCTGATTGTAGGACAGCGCTGCTGGCGGAGGGACAGCAGGGGCGACCTCCGGCAGCGGGAGCATGGACCCACGAGCCTGCGTACGGCGGCAACGGCGTGGGAGACGGACTCAGCACTACCGGGGAGTGGGGCCGGAAGGGCCTTGCTGCTGTGGACCACTAGCGGGGGTGTGGGTGGGGAGGGTTAACTCAGTTGCTCGGGAAGGCGGTAGCGGAACAGTGGCGGAGCAGAGGGGCCGGCGCAGGGGTGCGGATGTCGCGGCGGACGGGAGCGATCTTTAGCCGCACCGGCCCCACCTGCTCCCCGTCCTTCCCCTCCGGGCAGAGGGGCCGCCCGGCCGGCGGCCCTTGGCGGGTGAGTTTTAACACTCTGCCGGCGGCTGCCCAGCAGGACCTCGTGGCGCAACGGTAGCGCGTCTGACTCCAGATCAGAAGGCTGCGTGTTCGAATCACGTCGGGGTCACTCGTTTTTTTTTTTCCAATCCCTGTTTGGGCTTTTACTGCCTTCCTCGCTGAGGAAACCGAGGAACGTTATTGTTGATTTTTTTGTTTTCCCCTACAGCTTAGGGTCTCCTCTTTTCCTTGAGGCTGAGAGGGCAGCGTGACGCAGAGGGTTCCGTGGGGGTCAACGTATAGGATTGCTGCTGTAGCAATGTAATCATAAAAGATAGCGTCGGATAAAATTGGCATGTCTTTGTTTATGGTCTTTGTGTGTATGGGACTGTCTGATTACACACTTAAGCACAGAAGGCAAGAATGTGTCAAAGATTTACTATATTAAGACAACTGACTGTGTGGAAATCACAAGAAAAAGTCAAAAAGTTGTATAGGAAGAGTAACTTTAAATTTTAAAGGGGACAGAGGCCCCAAAAATGTCAGAGATACCATGTTTTCAGTACAGAAATTCACATAACAAGGAGTAAAAGTAAAGGCAGAGATAGCACGTGGTCTGATATGGTTTGCTTTTCTGTTGTTCGTGGGATTTGTGGAAGCAGGTAGGGAAGTCAGGCAGACAGGCTTCAAGATGGCAAAGAAGAAGGTTTTATTTACAAGAAGTTCTTTTTATACACAGTAATAAACAAGTGTCCATTGGTCAAAGACAATCCACCTCCCAAGATCTATTGGTCAAGACTTGTACAACATCTAACACAAAACACAGAGATTAAGAAAGTACAAGAAGTACAGTTTATCTATATTCTCCATGAGAGAGAAAGGAAAATTCTAAAACAGTGCGACTACAGTCTGACAGAGCCAAGAGTTCAGAGAGATGCTTGTCTTAAGAACCTTGCAGAAGAATGAAACCCTGACAGGGAGGAAGAGGTGACCAGGCTGGTCTTCTGTTGCATCAGCTCAGAGGGTGATGGAGTAGCCATTTCCACATGCTGAGGTGGACAGGTATCCCTTCGCAGGAAGGCACAGAGAGTACTTAGCTTTGATCTAGACATCAGACAGTGAGGCCTAGAAATAATATTTTAGTGATTTAGATTGACTGAAAAGTTTGACACTTGATGAAATTTAATTGAGAGGGAAACAATAGTTTGTCAAGGGCCTGAATTGAGAGAGAATGCCAGAGATATAATTCTCACTTTGTAAGAACTGATTATTAGTGTTTTAAACCATGAAAGAAAATGAATACAGAAGTCTTAGACACCAGAACCAGCAGAGTCAACAATTTATGTGGGTGCTATTAAGCCAACTGCTTTGTCTTTTAAAGGCTAATGTTTGTTCTATATACCCTTAAAACCTTTTAAATACAGATATTCTACATCTTCCGTAAGTGATCTCTTCCAGTACTTTGCTATTCTTACTGTTACAAAATGACTATATGTAGTTTAACCCTGATGTCTCTTTTGCTGCAACTTAAATCCAACCCTCATGTCATTGTGCTGGAAAAGTTTATTCCCTTTCTTTTTATAGGTACTTTTTACATATTTGAAATTTGTTATGCCTCTCTATAGCTGTTCTGCATAACAGACTGTGTTTGCCGGGCCTCTGATTATTTTATCACTTGCCTCTGGAGCCTTTCCAAACAAGCTGCATTTTTAAGCACCCAGAACTGGTCACAGTATTTCAGCTGATTCAGATTTTACCAGGTCTGAATGGACAAGGAGGATTGCCTCACATGCAGTGCTGACAGGACTTCCATTTAATGTGGTTAGTCTTTTTTTTTTTTAATTTTTTAATGCACAGTTTGTTAGATGGATGCATTTTGTATGAGATGCATAATCTGTTAGATGTTTCCCTGGTCCCACAAAATATCTTATCTCTCAGCCTCACACCCCACCAGAGAGCTGGATGTAAGAAGCGGTAGCAATCTGTTTGCATTCCTGTACCTCTGCCAAAGCAGGTGCCCTGCTCTAAACATTCCAGATTGCTGCCAGACAATATCTCTGGCTTGCAGTAAGAGTAATATCTGCTTACAGGAGTCCAAGTTTTCAGGGTGTGGTTTCACACTAGTAAACCTGACACGTGTGCAGGCTGTCACAAACCAGTCCGTCTTGCTCTGCCCTGTCCATCCCTGCCTGTGCTTTTCCCCCCTTGCACTTGGATCACATCCTGCCATGGCACTGCTGCAGCTGCTGGCTCAGCAGGCCAATCTGGTGGCACAACGACTAGATCCAACACAGGAGAAGCACCAGAAGCACACAGCCTGGGACAGGACAGAGGGCAGGATCATCCCCTTCAGTATCAACCACAAATACTAGTGCTTCAGTTAAAGGATTCATCAGCTGTTCTTTGGGGAGAGAGGTCACTGTCCCTAAATCAAAATAATCTAGTCATGTTTCAAAACTAAAGGAAAGAATTAAATGTGCCTTAGTACAAGCTCTCCCTTTCAATTTCCTATTGGTGAAATGGGGATAACAGTTCTCTTCGATCTTACTGATGTTTTGTCAAGTTGACTCCATTAATTCTGAGGCACCCAAGTATGATGGGGGGGTATTTGTCTTTCACTAGCATTTCAACAGTGCATGTGCTTCTGTGCTTTTTGTCTCTTCCTAACTTAAATGCTGCATTTTGTAACCTGATTGATCTCTTAACAGAGATGTTTTTCTTATGAAATGGTTACTAGAAGTTTCAAAAAATAGTGGAGCTGAAGTAATTGCTTATATGAGATAAGTATAACTCCTGCATTATCTCTGTCTGTATTTGACAGAAATAAATATCCAAATAATTCTGGTTTGGAAGTGGTTCAGTGTAGGAAACTACCCTGAAAACTGTCCTTTTCATTTAATTTCTGTCAGCATACTTAAAGCAGGAGCTACATTTCTATTTTCAATCCTTGTTGGTGTAGGCCTTTGACTATTGCAAGTTCAGCAGTAAGAAGTTTTTTTAAAGCAGTTGTACAAATTTCTCTCCTTGCCTGGCAACAGCCATACAGTTCTGGGAATCCCTTTATTCATCTGTCTGTTCACCATGTCAGGTGACACCAGCAGAGCAGCATTCCCAGCAGCTGCCAGCTCTAGAACTGCTCTAGAAGCAATATGCTCCAGTATACTAAGGCAGGCTTTTTTCTTATCACTTTTTCATTTCTACTTCAAAAATAGACATTTCTAATAAGAAAGCTAGAGTTATTTAAAAGCTACCTGTTTTTTCTAAATTAATCAAGAATGTGGAAATGATTGATTCTAGAAAGTATAGTTACACTGTGCTATAATAATTGGGCAACTGCTATTTTATTTCTAGTACAGCTTTCCAGTTTCCATTGTGTTCCTCAAAGGGAATGTCATTTTCATAGTAAAACCGGCTGTACACCAAGACTGAATTAATACTTCATACAGCTTTTTTACATTTCCTTATCAGCTCAGTCTAAGACAGGAGCATGTCTGTAACACTTGCTTAAATGTCTTTGCTACGAATTTGTAGTCTTCACAATGTTATCTATTATGAGGCAAATGTGAATGCAAATTATATTACATATGAATGCAAATTATACATCTATACTTCATTATAGATTGTTTTCCAGACCCTCCACTGAATTTAGGATATTTTTTGAATGTAAATACATAGAAAAATCTTTTCTTTCAGCATACTGCAACAAACCATTTGTCCCATTTTTATGGGTGGAATTAGAGGTTAGAAATCACAAACTTAGAGAAACTCGAGCTAGAAATAGGAGACACTTTAAAAGGCATTCAGTGTCTTCATGTCAAAGAGGAAGGTTTGATTGAAAAATCTCTTTCTCACGCTTAGAAAAGCTAAGAAATTCCAGACATTTGGGAGGGTCCTACAAAGGAGGATTTTTGGGTTCTCCTTTTAGCATGTTTCACATTTTTAGGCAAGCTTAGAGCAGTCTTCTAGCCACTGGAAATAGCTACAGTCTCACAATATTTGCACTCTTTTCCCTAAACTTTGCTTTTGTCAGCATTTATACCTACAAGAGGTCATTTGTAACTACCTGTTTCTCAGGTAGAGGCAGGTATTCTGGTCTTTGAAAACCACAACTTGCAGTTAGGGATAAACATTCAAGTACTGGAAAGCTTCACAGAAGGCATGGTAAAACAACAGTTCCACGCTCCAGCCTTTACAAAGCAAATTACTGAGTAGGCAGATGGACCACCTCATATTTGTGGGTTTTCCCCCCCCACTGCAACAACATTAGAAAGATCTTTTGAGCTCATTCATAATGAACTCATTCCCTTCATCCTTTTGACTGCTGCCTCATGCTACAAAATGAGACTTCCTTTCCTTCAAACAAAACAAACAATAAAGGTGCAGACCCTCTGCTGTATTAAGGTCTAATTGTGGTGACAGGTTCCAGTTTCAGGTTCTAGTGTCAATCATCATGCATGTGCACATTTTGGTGCTTTCTTACACTATTTTCCCTGTCTTTATCTTGCCTGGAAGATGCCCGTTGATCCCAAAGTGCAAAAGTAAAAAGTGTAAAACCAATAAAGGACAGTTTTGTGGCAAGGACTGTTTAGGGACTTGGCTTCCCAGAGAAGTTTATTGCCCTGAGGAAGAGTGACACTGAAGTATTATATAATGCTTCTTTAGCTTTGGCTGCTTTGGAAGAAAATAAAGGTCACCAAGAAAAAATTTCCTTGTCAGTGCAAGGGAGTCACATCAGGGTAGCAATGTAACAAAGTAATTCACAAGAAATACTCTTTTTTCCATAGTTGGGAAAATAACTTTCAAAACTTAAATGGACAGTAAATATGAACTTTAAGCAATGTAAATCAGAGCCACAACCTCAGGGGCTCCACAACTGTTCTGGAGTTTGAACACATAGCCAAAACATAAAAGTTTCTGCTATCTTTATGCTGCTATGCCAGTTTTGCCTGACAGCAAAAAGACAAAAAACACAGATCCAAGATAAGGCCAATCAACTCATCTGTTTGTTATGACCAAAGCTGAACTGTGAGTGTAACTGTAGGGATTTACTACTCCATACCATATTCCTGTAGGGTTTTTTATGCTAACTTAATGCATTAAAACCAGACCCACCATCAACGTACCTAGACTTCAAGCTCAGCAGTTGTATTTCCTTCCACTCCTAAATCATCACTCACAAGAAAAGCCAGCACCAACTATATTCAGAATCTGAACAGTACAATGAGTTGCAAATGGTGCCTGCACTCTTCTAAGAAACACTGTCACCAAACAAGTTTCAGGCCTCGTACCATTATTGTTCGTGGGGAGGTTAGATGGTGACTGCACCAACTTTTTAGATTGTATTTTCACTGTTAACTTTGGCTAAAATTTCCCAGACCCAGTTCTCCCTTATGCTGCTTTAAAATATTTTAGACCTGATATGAGTTGAAGTTGTTATTTTTTACATCAGTATGATAGCTGAAGAATCTCTCTGAAGTATGCTGTGCAACTGGTTCCCTATCTCAGTAAGAAGCAAATTCTTAAAGGTACGGGAAAGACAATTTTCCAAGCCACCTAAAAGCTTTTCAAGGTGAAAAATACTGTCTATGCTTTAACTTAGTACTATCAAATTTGGAGAGGAATTAAATTTCCTTTAAGCATTTCCAAAACACCTGTTATGCAATACTCATGCAACAGGTAAAATTTTGGGTATGATATACTGAAAAATAGATAGAAGCATCTAATTTGTTCTATTCAAGCTTAAAAGTAAGTGATAGTAGTCAATCCACATTGACACGTTACTTTTTTCTGTGTACGTGTGTGATATTAATGGAGGAAGATGCTTCTACCCACTGTTCAGTTTCGTTGTCAAACAAACTGAACAGGTTAAGTATGTACACCAAGAATCAAGCACTTTCAGATATATATTATAATGAACTTCAGACGTCACCTCATACAACTACTTGCACAACAAGCTAAATTAAATGCCCCAAGCTAAGCTTCTCCCTCGCCTAAATTACTTTGTTACACCACACAAGTTCTTCAGTGGGAAGTGTCAGGCTTCCTGTGGGTGGGTCCATGATTGGCCTCGAAATTACCTTCCACGAAAAATAACCCTCATCACCTTCATCTAGCTGATACTGAGGCTATGGTAAGATAAAGAGGAACAACAGCGACCAGGACAGCTCCACGATGGAGCATACAAACAGTATTAGAAAACCCTTTCCCCAAGAGCAATTTAGAACTCTTTCTTGGAACACAAAGGAGAGTAGGTGCAAACACTAACAATCCCGTTTTAGGTCCAAGACTGACGGGAAAATTAAAATATCCACATTTAAATTCTTATCTCCGGTACTGCAAGGCAGTTCTCAAAAGCATAAGATGTATAGTCAAATCTAAACACTAAACCCTTCCCATCATAAAATAAAAGCAGTGGGAACAGTGCATGTTCCCAGCAAGCAGAGTGTAAATACAAAAAAATTTAACCCGATTGTTTAAAAACTGCGAGACTGCAGTCTTGAACTCAGTCGAACTTCCCCAGCAGGGACACACTTGTAACAATTTAGAAGTCGGCTTCACAAATAAATAAATAAAAAAACTACGCGCCTTTCAAACTCTGCAGCGCTATAGATGCGATTTTCGATTTTTTAATTTTTTTTTTTTTTTTTACGTTTAAGTCACCGCAACGGCGGCAGTCACACTAACAGATTAGCTACCGATTTCCTGGCTGGATTTCTTCTGGAGCCCGACAGCTAACGGGTTGGGCGAAGGGTTATCCAGGGGGACAGAGAACTTCCGCGCTCGCCCGGCCCGCGGTGCCGCCCGCGGATGCTCCGCCAGGGCCGCAGGTGAGTGCGGGGCAGCGGCGCGGGGAGAGCGGCGGCAGGTGTCGCGGCAGGTCACGGGATCGCGGCAGGTAACTGGGATCTCATCATCCGCCTCCCCGCACTGCTCGCGGCAGGGAGCGGCGCTCCCGGCGGCGCGGACACAGCTGCCGTTGGCGCGGACACAGCTCCCGTTGGCGCGGACACAGCTCCCGGCGGCGCGGACACAGCTGCCGGCGGCGCGGACACAGCTGCCGCCCGCCACGGCCCCCAGGAGGCCCCGGCGCCCTCGGGACCCGCGGGGCGCG